>CAJQZP010000220.1:187500-787500 GCA_907164705.1 Parnassius apollo | reverse complement strand
GGAATACCTCGTTTGCAGTAAAAAGAAACTTTTTATCGGTTCTCTGCACTCTCCATACGAAACAGCAGCACCGATAATCATGCTGAAGATAAAGCGTCGAGCCGACCCATAATATAGTTGCAGCATGGTGCCATCGCGTGCAAAATGTTACGTACGACCGAGGAAGGACCACGCTCTCACAGAATACCAGCATCAAATAGTAGCTTAATGCTGCTATGTTTCGTATGGTGAGTGTAGAGAACCAGAGACCCTTTCTACTGGAAACGAGGTATTCCATCTAAGCCCTCACGGGTGACAACACATCCGCATTTTGATTCGTAATCGAGGATAGATGTAGATGTCTATGGGCCACAGCAACCACTTACCATCAGGTGGACTGTGTGCTCGTTTGTCACCTTATACTATAAAAAAGACAGATCACAGCTACGTAAAGCACGCTGTGCTCTATTTGCGATTTGCTAAGATATTCAATTTTCCAAACGTTAGGTAAACGTAGTCAGAGTACACCTAGTCACGACGTTCTTTGTTAAAAGGACCTTGTTCCGGCCTTACCGGCGCGGCGGCTGTCCAAACCTGTCTGATTCGGCCGCAGCGAGCTATCGATATAATGGAGTGTTGATAATCATTACGCTCACGCATGTCACCCAGAGGGGTATGCAGAAACTACGGACTTCGACCTCGAACGAACTTCGAACTGACCCGGGACCACATGATCGTCTTCTGCGTTTACGGCCACTGGACCAACGAGGTAGTACCTTAAATTTATACGAGTAATGAAAACATAAGGTATAATTAATTTTTATTTATTTATTTTATTAATTGATTGGGTAATAGATGGTCAATTTAATAGATTTCTGTGATAATTACACGTAATACTACAATACCCTTTTTATACAGTTAAAGTCCCGAAGTACTAAGAATTTTATTTATTATTTAACTTAATATAAGTACACTTTAATCTATACAGGCGGACTTAATGTCCGAGGCATTATCTACTAGTCTACCTTAGGGTAGTGCAGAGACTGGAAGTACGTGTAATAAGAAGTACAGAAATTCAATATACAAATATATTCCTAAGCTTCTTTGCAATATACAAATAAATAATTGAATAACATTTATATATATATATATATATATATATATATATATATATATATATATATATATATATACTAAAAATAAAAATCTACGTTTTGCCGACCCGCTTGGCTAGCTTGGCAACCATGGGAATAGCTATGAGACAATCTATGGAGGAGGCCTAACATGTAACGTAAAATGTAACGGTAAATTTCTGAAGAGCAGTAAACAACAAATTTTCCTCATAGAAGCTACGCAGCTCACGATCTGCTACGGGCCGTTTAAATGCACAGCGGCCCTTGGTCCTCGATCGTTTCCAATGCATAGTTTAATACATTAACTGATTACTCAGAAGTCAGAATACAACACCGGTGACATTACGAAGGCATGAAGTTATATTTTAAGGAAAATACCAACGTACGTATCTTGTATGACATTGTTCAAAATAAAGCAAACGTTACGTACACCTATATTACTTTACAATGACTAGACGAGAAAGATACTTCCGAAAATTTTAAATTCATTTATTTTCTTACGATAGATAGAGAGAGTAGGGTTGCTACCCGTACTATAATATATAGCATCGTACTGTATTTCAGTCAATTGTACTATATATTACAGAAAAATAATATAGTACAAAAATACTATATTTGTATCCCTCATTGAAACATTCTTTTTTTATAGGATAAAGGTGACAAACGAGCACACAGTCCACCTGATGGTAAGTGGATGCTGTGGCCCATATACATCTACATTTAACCTCGCTTAAGAATCATAACGTATATGCATTGTCACCCTTGAGGACTAAGATAGAATGCCTCGATTCCAGTAAATCGAGTCTCCGGTTCTCTACACTCAGCATACGAAACACAGCAGCATTAAGCTGCTATTTTACGCTCGTTGTCTTTTGTGAGAGCATGGCGTTGAAACTCTGTTTTATGGAAAAAATCATTATTAACGTAAAATTGAAAGAAGAAAGGAAAAGAAGCATGTATTAATTTAATTAAAAATTAATTTTTAATTAATGTGAATATGAATCTAAATTCTAAACTGCACAGACTCCTATATTTGAAAAGTAAGGTTGAAGGTGAGGTGTTTAGATCATTGATGGCCAAAGCAAAGAGCAATAACAAATATATATGGAAAAATACATACATGTTTGTATTGAGTACATACAGACATAAAGATTAAAAATAAATGTGACTTTTTTTTCTCCGGAATTTCTCAAAAGTACTACATTTTTGCATCTTTTTTGGGAAAAGTACTATATTTGTTGAAGAAAAAGGTGGCAACCATAAAATAGAGAGAGAGAGAGAAAGATGAACATTGTACCATATCATCCTGTGGGTGTGGTAAGCAGCGACAGACGGAAACAAAAACGGGTGATGTGCAGCACCATCTTCCTGATTATAACACCAAGTACATAACAAGAAACTGCATCCGACTGGTAGCCGACCATGTTGTAATGTGTTTGTCGATAATACGACTGCGAAATGTGGCGATTACGTAACAAATCCTGTTTACATATCCCCATCGTAGTTCCAGATATGTGACTATTTACGGATTTTCGATAAACCCCTTTGTTCATGCTTTTTTCATCGCAATAGCTGAAAAGGTTTTGTACACTAATGGATTGTAAAGTTCATACTTAATTTCATAGCACATCAAACATCGTAAGCGGATCGTACGAAAAATGCGGTGAATTACACAACTGGGTAACAAAGTATATCAATGAAATAAAACATTTGTTAGCCAAGGGCCGGAGTGGCCAATTGACCACTTTTCGACGCTTCAGTTTTAGCGTTATCTACCTTTTTTATATATTAATTTGATAAAATCCGTAAATTAGTTTCACTCGTATTTCATTTGTATTTTTCGCGTAAATATGAGAAATTATCCAAGCAAGTATATTAAGTTAGTAGAGCATTTAAGAACATAAGTTTAAGTAGAGTACTTACTGGTACTGTGCGGGCCAAGGTCTTACCTTTCGCCGGCCATGTCTACCATAGAACCAAACTAATTTACATACGCTTACTTCATGATGTAATTGATCAAAGTAGAGGAGTGTGGGACATGCGTGAACGTTTTGTGTGTGGGAAAACATTTAAGATACATATAATTGCCGCTGCGATGTGGCTATTTACTGTTAAAATTTTATTATAACATTTTGGTGGTAATTTTTACTGGTGGTAGGACTTAATTCTACCTGGGAGTCCGTCTGGGCTGGTTTCTCGGGCCAGTAGCAGGGTTTGCACTGCTGTGTCCACTGCCGGTCTAAAGGGCACAGAGGGTATGTAATTATACAGGCTGTGAGACATTCCATCTTACCCTTAAGAGGTGACAATGCATGTGTATGACGTTGGCCGTTCGGCCCACTGAAAACCAGCGCTGTTGTTTCGGCGACAGCATAAGCTGAGTGAGCTCCGTTTGCCTAACGCGCCACAACATTCAACATCAGGAACGACGTATAAGTATACATTTGTTGCGAGCTTAAAGTTCGTGATAATAAAAACTGCCGATTGAACTACCAAATTTGACACTTTAATTACTGAACACCAATTAATACTTAAATCACAGTAATAATTAATCACACTTAGCACTTTAGTTTACTTTATTTCGCTCCGAAAGCTTCACTCGTATCGCCAATTCAATACTGCCCCAGTCGCGGCCCTAAACGGTTTTATATAGGCCTTTTCAACCGAAACATCTATAATGATCCATCAAACACCGGTCCCGACCGACTAGGTGTAGAAAATTCCAGTGTGGAGTTTTCTAGAAAGCTTAGTTCTTCCATTCGATACTAGATGGCGCTTCTAAAAAGATCTTGACATTCCTATTTCTGCTCCTTGATACCAGATGGCGCTAATAATCACCCGCCATATACCGGGCATTAATTATGGCGCGCAACAATACTTTTAAATTGTTACATCCGTCAAATTGTTGTTTTTTTTCCATTATTTTGTTATACTATTTTTAATTGATGTGTATACAAATATTAAAATTTAAGTGCCTAATGATGTTTGTGGCGTTTTGCCAATAAATGTTTTAAAGTAAGACTTCTTTACGCACGCTTCACTTGCGGAGTAAGCAGGCGAACGCGTGACGAGAGCGTTACGAAAAGTGTGATCGGGCGAGGCGAACGGGAGTTGTGGGGGATATAAGCAGTGCGCGCGCACAATCTCTCTCTCTTTCTGTCATAGCTAAGAGTGTAAACCTGCTAACTCAGTTTAACCCAAATTTACAGGAGAAAAATAAAACTTAATAAATTGGAATATTACAATTTTAGATTAAAAACAAAAAAAACTGTCGGTTATTTTTTGGATACTCTACATTATTAGAAAGTTATAAAATAGAACATTTTGATCGTCAATAGGTTAAAGTGTTTTTACGACTTAGCTGGTTTTTTTGGTAGCAAAAGTTTTATTTTGTGGACATAGCAAGTTTTTCGAAAGATTTCAAGAAGAGGTATTAATTTTAATTGTTTCATTGGTCATTCTATTTATTTCTTATTAATCATCCTTCATCACAGTTACATATTTGGTTAATACTTTGATCAGTCTTATAATCAAAAATCTTTGACAAAACATAAAATGGAACAAAAGAACTTAAGTATCTGAAATTCTCTTTTCATAAAATTATACTTAATCGAAATAAAAAAAAACCAAATGTAATTCTTCCTTTTCTCTTACTCATTATTATCGGGTGTGTAATGTTTAATACTCTTTCTTAAAATATAACAACGAATGATATAATAACGATTGATATAATTTTCATTTGTTGTGGTTAAATCAAATGATGGTTATAAAAAATTATATTTCGATCAAAAGAACGTTATACTAAATGAAAATATAGTAAACGAACGTTGCGAATACTGAACGTTGTAACAAATGAAAATTATGTAAAATTTTGTTAGATGTAGTAAGCGTTATGTCATTTGAGCGTTATAGCTTTTAAAAATAGAGCAAATGTTCTAATATAAAGTGAGCGGCACCCATCATTATCACTTTGTCTACTGTTTCAATCACGAGGTAAACTATCGTAATAAGAGCAACAATCTTCAGGTAAGGTGTTTTTCAAGTATTGAAGATCTTCGAACTTTCTTACGCTAATTTTTAGCCTAATGCGCTTTTTTGCTCTAACGTATAAATTTTGTAGACCAGTAAATGGCACAGGCATAACCGATGAGGATTTTCTTTCTGGTAATATTTTTCACTCGTCTGGGAATCTAAGTTTATAATAAATATCTCCATTTGGAGTGTAACGAAAAGCCCTAATATCTGTAACCTTAGCATCTCCTTTCCATCGGCCAGGACGAATTATTTTATAACAATGAACCTCATAGAATTTTTTAAAGAATTGGTAATTTAGGTATTTTACTTAGTATGCACGCGGTTGTTTCCTTGCAGATCTACGGATGGATATATACTCTGCTGCTAAATGAATATCTTTGTTTTTTAAAGCCCGCTCTATGATCCAATGCATGGAGTCCGCCTCCATTTGCGTATGCCCTACCTCGAGGAATTTTTGCTAAACTGTAATCTATAAAACAAACTATGATAGTAAGTCCCCATCATATGAGATTAATTATTTTAATAACTTGTCACACAGCAGCCCTAAGCGAAAGTATTCCATTAGACGTCCGCTTCACAACGATCGGAATTTTTCATTACACCCCAGTGCCATTCCTAGCTTCTCCGCCTACGTAAATTACTCCTAGTATTCGTAAATACTTTGCTATTTTTATATCGACATCGCTCAGTAATAATAAAATTCCTCTTTGTTATGACAGTAATGGCTATATATTGGTTTCTGATGATGTAAATGCTGACAGCATTTTGTCTTTTACAGCTTTAAAGGTCTCAGGGTCCTCGGCTTTATGATTAGTGGGGGGACGCCCTACACTTTGCCTGCCGGTACGAGACTGCCACTCGAGAACCTTTTTTCTCCATCGGTTATCGATTCTTCGAGCTATGTGGCCGGCCCATTGCCACTTCAGTTTACTAATCCGTTGGAATATATCGGTAACTCTGGTTCTACTGTGGATATCCTCATTCCTAAGTTAATCACACACAGAAACTCCGAGCACAGCCCTCTCCATAGCTCGCAGAGCGACTTTGAGCTTCCTCATACAGCCGGAAGTGAAGGACCACGTCTCAGACCTACATCAATCATACATTACGAATCAAAATGCAGATGCGTTGTCATCCCTGAGAACGAAGATGATGCGCCATTACCAGTGTTTTTTTTTTAATTACAAAAGGATCAATTAAGTGTCAGCGTCAGGTTGAGAAGTCGATGCTGTGCCCCAAACACATCCGTCTATCCTCGATCAAGAATTTAATATATAAATAGGATAGTGATTCCTCGTTATTAGTTATCTTATAGATCGACGATAGGTAGCAGCCTTATCAACTCTTGTATATCGGCTTTAAGCTCGCAAATCCACATTTCTTACGTAGTTGATTATAGATAATTTATAGTCATTCATTCATTTTTATAGAATAAAGGTGACAAACGAGCACACAGTCCACCGGATGGTAAATGGGTGCTCTGGCCCATAGACATCTACATCTATCCTCGATTAAGAATCAAAATGCAGATGCGGCTAATAAGGATGAACCCCACCACTGTTTCTTTTTTTTTTCATAAACTCTCTTTTCCTTACTACTACATACAGCAGTAGTGCTATCTCTTCGAGTTTTATTTCAATACTGTCTCAGTGTGGTGTGGCGACTCTGGTGTCTAGTTTGGTAGCTTAGGAAACACAGCAGCACTAAACTGCTAAAGAAGCACTGTGTACTCTTAATGAATGAATAAAATATTCATTCATTAAGAGTCCACAACTGAACATCCCCTATAGATTGCGTCATAAAGGGTATGTTTGCCACGCTTAGCAGGCGGTTTGGCAACTGCAGATTCTTTTTTTGGTTGTTATAAGGGAGATGCAGCTGCTTATCTTTTGTTTTAGTTTTCCTTCGTCACCTACACCCACCGGGTGACACGGGGTAGCGGATTCTCTTACTAACTAAACGTTATATCATATAATATTACGTATAATCATATGTGAAAGATGGAAGGAAAAGGAGAGATCTCCCGCCAGACAAAGTGGTCACCCAGAGGAGCAGCCAACGCTCCGGGGGTGATAGTTCGGAGCTATTCTATACATATTGTTTTACTTCAGAACTTTGATAGCGCGATTTAGGCTCCGATGTGTTTCACTTGTGGCGCGACGACAGCGCCGCCACATATTTATACTAGCAATCCGCCCCAGTTTCCAACGGGTGTTTTCTACATGTCGACAACAGAGGCACCTACCGGATGCCATTGTAAATCTAAGCAATTCTCTAATCAACTTAATCACACACAAAATTTAGTAAAAATCGGTCCAGCCGATTAGGGATAGTTCAGTCACATACACACGGACAGATTTTTTTTATATATAAAGATATAAATACAATAATTTGTCAAAATCCCAAGACTAATTTAAGACATGGGAATGCATAGTTATATATATAATATATTATGTTACATTTTTGACTGATATGTTTGTATGCATATTACACATACAAACATATATCCGCCTTTGGGCTCTGACGTATCTCGTAAAAAAATTCCTCATGAAATTTTAGAATGTATATTATGTATGTTAAGGACAAACCGTCCGATCAGAGGCGGACGCAAGTGGCCGAGCAGAAATCAAGTGATAAAGCAAAGATTAAAAATAATATCTTATCAATAGTACACATACGAACGTAATAAACTAAAGAGTGACAGTAACAGTGAGCGACATACACAGCCCACTGACATTTAGATATCCACATCTGTCCTCGATTGAGAATAAAAATACAGATATGTTGTCATCACTAAGGACGAAGGTAGAATGCCTCCCTCGCCTGCCATTTTACAGGAAAAGTAGGTCTCTGGTTCTCTACACTCACCATTCGAAACACAGCCGCATTAAGCAGCTATTTCATGCTGGTATTCTGTGAAAGCGTTGTCCATTTCCGGTCGCGCCGACGCACTCGTGCTACAACCATAATATAGGTGCAACATGGCTCTACCACGTAAAAACTTCCTCTAATAAAAGATATATAGCAGCCATTCTTCATCTCGGTAACCATTTTTCGCCAGACGTAAAATATCCAAAGTGGCGACATGGAGCAGTGTTAAAGTTGCGAGACTTCTGGCATAATCATGCCCAATATCAGAAGTTGCCTTTTTCGCACTGATAAAAAAGTAAAAGAAGAAGATTAGATTAGATTGGTAGAGCGATGCGGCATTTACATTAGTAGTGTAGCACGAATGGATCGGCTCGACCGGGGAAGGACCACGCTCTCACAGAATACCGGCGTGAAATAGTAGCTTAATGCTGCTGTATTTCGTATGGTGAGGTGAGACGTTTTTACTGGAAAGAGGCATTTCATCTTAGTCCTCACGGGTGACAACGCATCTGTATTTTGATTCGTAATTGAGTATACATGTAGATGTCTATAGGCCACAGCAACCACTTACCTTCAGGTGGTCTGTGTGCTCGTTTGTTACCTTATCCTATAAAAAATGTTTTCTTTATAAGTCGAATACTTTCCAAATTGAAAATGTATATACATAAATAAGCTGAATGAATGATATTCAAACTTGTGAGAATCTCACTGATAAACTCAACCGCTGTATCCAGATAAGATGTTACCTTTGAAACACTACAACAACAGTATAAAAACAGTATTTAGTTTTCAACTACTTGGAATTTTCTTGCCATCGTATAAAACTGGTTTATTTTTCGGCTGATCGTTCTTAGCCTTCATTAGCTATGACATCGGGACATCAAACATCTCATTCCCGTGACCTTGGGTGCTGTAATTTGCGAAAAATTTAAAAAGTGAAACGCGACAAGATTCGTTAAATTAATTATAGTATCTGGATGACCGAGCTTTGCTCGGTATTTTTTTGGAAATCGTGTGTTTTGGAAATTATATTTAGATACAATTTACATACTGATGAAATATGAAGAATATTTTTTGATCTTACCGACATAATAGAAAACACAGAACTGTTTATTTGAATAAAAAATCATGAGTGCAATTAATTTTATTTAAATTTTTGTGTTTTCTAATAAATACAAAAAAAAAGGCTCGACATAATAGAGTTTCTCACAAAAGAAGGGAACTTGAAAAAAAAAAGGGAAAAAATATATATATGTAACGTAATTAACACACACCCTCAGACACCCCAATTAGTATATTATGTTATAATCATAATACATGCACTGAATTTTTAGTTAAACATTTTTATGCACTGATTATTTATCAAATTAGTTATACTAATTCCGGAAGAATGTTGTGGTCACAGTACAAATCCACGAACGCAAAGACTGAAATAAAGTTCATTTTCCTTTATTTTTAATGAATGACGGAATTAGTAATCCTATAACTATCCTTTAAACGAGCAATTCTTGTGTATATATATATATATCGGAATCTCGGAAATTAGAAAATGTTTTTTTGTCCGTGTTTTTAGGTAATGAAAAACTTAGAAATAAATTTTACTTTGCTTAACTTAAAATAAATTTTGACAATTTATTAATGATTACAAATAGATTTCCTTTCTTTTTTGAGAAAATCTATTTTGTCGAGCCCTTTTTTTAATATTTTTAAAAACACGAAAATTTAAATTAAACTAAAATTGCACTCATGATTTTTTATTCAAATAACCAGTTCAGTTTTTTCTGACCAGACCAGATAAAAAAATATTATTCGTATTTCATCAGTATATAATTTGTATCTAAATATAATTTCCAAAACACACGAATTAAAAAAAAACGCGCGAAAAATACCGAGCAAAGCTCGGTCAACCGGGTACTAATACAAATAAAACTGCACTCTTAAAAGTCTTATTGCCTTAGGTTACGGTCCATTTCAGTTTGTTTTGAGTGTACTGATTTAGTGTGACTGTAATTTACGTAGTTTTAATTATTTTTGGGTTTTAATCCTTTGTATGCGTCTGTCCGTGCTTAGCTTTATGCACTAAACAATTTTATTTATGCACAAAGCAAAACATTTTCTAATTACATCGAAATGAATAGAGGAATAAACTTTTTCAGAATTTTTATATTATAAAATATTAGAAAAGTAAATTACAAAATGTTAGAAGAATTTTATTGTAAAATATTAGAATAGATACAAATAGTAACTGTAATATATACCAAAAACGATACATACATGATACTTTACTTGACTTGATAAACTTTAAATTGCTCTGACAATCGCTTATCGCACATCGGAAGGTTTTAATTAGATGTCTATTGTTTTATTTCAGGACACATTAACTTAACAAGGCACGTGTAAGTAGGGTCGCCACCCGTACTATAATCTATATTTCATACTATATTTCAGTCAATTGTACTGTTTTATAGAAAAAATAATATATAGTACAAATGACTGATATATAATATCGCGTTTGTTTATACTAACTGTGATTAGAAGTCTGGAACAAGTAAGTTTTACGGAAAGATTTTTTCCAAATAATGTAAAATTGAAAGAAGAAAGAAAAAGAGCATGTATTAATTAATTATTATTTTTTTAATTTATTATAATATAAATCTAATTTGTTTAAACTTCTATTATTATTTTAAAGGTAAGGTAGAAGGTAAATTGGTTAGATCATTGACTACCAAAGCAAAGAGCAATAACAAATATATATGAAAAAATACATAGACGAATAAATATGTAATTTTTTTCCCTCTTAATTTCTTAATAGTTCTATATTTTTGTATCTTTTTTGGGAAAAATAATATATTTGTTTAAAAAAGGTGGCAACCTTACTCGTAGTATCCAGGTGGTTATTTCGCGCAATAGAATACAATGATTTTTATTCAATAGAGGTTTTACCTATTACATAATACTTATTGAAAGTATTTTTTTTTATTTACCACTGGTTCGGAAAATACCTCTGTCTTGGTATGAACCAGCAAGAAGCCCAGCGCGATTATTTTTTTTATAGGATCGGATGACAAACGAGCACACAGTCCACCTGATGGTAAGTGGTTGCTGTGGCCTATAGACATCTACATCCATCCTCGATTACGAATGAAAATGCAGATGCGTTGTCACCCGTGAGGACCAAGATGGAATGCCTCGTTTCCAGTAAAAAGGATTTCCGGTTCTCTACCCTCACCATACGAAACACAGCAGCATTAAGCTGCTATTTTACGCTGGCATTGTGTGAGAGCGTGGTCCTTCCCCGGTCGAGCCGACCCATTCGTGCTACAACTTATACTATAACTGCAGCATGGCTCTACCACATATAAAACAAAACATATATAACCACACAACAATTTTGTACAAATTTTATATGAATTTTAGTATAACCAGCATGGTGACGATCACTTCATTCCCATGGGTTATTTTATGTATTCCTTATAATTAATGTATTCCTTGATATTATAATAACCTTTTTTGTAAATTTTTTCTTTAACAAAACTTTTAAACTTGTTAATTGACAAACTGAAAATTTTCTAGGATTTTGATTAGTTTAGTTCAGTTTTCAATGGGAGATGTTGCCAGCAGTGACATAATAATATTAAAATTATAATTATATTAACATATCCACCACCGCATACCCATATCGTACCGTGGGCATCGTAAGAAGCTACAGAGGGAAACAGACTAGAAGCTGGGGAACAGCGTCTTTCTAATTCAATTAGAAAATAAAAACTGCGGTTACCACTACACGCCCAAGCGTGGCAACTATGGCAAATACCTAGGCTGCAATAAAGTATCGGAAATGGAATATTTCCACTGTTCCTGTGATATTAAAATCTTTTTAATTGAAAACTCCTTGGTTTTAAAAATCGAACACCTTTTATTTATTTAAAAAAAATTTTCGGTCTTGTCACAAGGTTTTGTCAAACTTGTTTAGTCGTTGAGAAAATGGAATTGACTCGAGAAAATTCAAGAGCGATGATTTATTATGATTTTCGAAGTGGTTTGACACAAAAACAGTGTGTTGACCGGATGATTTCTGCATTTGGTGATGAAGCCCCATCCAAAACCACAATTTATCGCTGGTTTGCTGAATTTCAACGTGGACGTGTCAAGCTCAGTTATGATCCCCGTCAAGGTCGTCCAAAAACTGCAGTCACCCAAGAAAACGTTGATGCTGTGCGTAAGCTGATTGAGGAAGATCGACATGTGACATACCGCGAAATTCAGGCAACTTTAGACATTGGCATGAGTCAAATACAAATAATCTTGCATGAACAAGTAGATGTAAAAAAGTTGTTTTCCCGATGGATACCGCATTCGCTCTGTGAAGAGCAAAAAGTGGCTCGCGTTACTTGGTGCGTCAGAACTCTCGAAAGATTCCACGCAGGATCCTCAAATGCTGTATACAACATCGTATCAGGTGACAAATCCAGGATATGCACGTACGAATCTGAAACAAAAAAACAGTCACGAGTTTGGGTGTTCGAAAATGAGTTAAAGCCAACAAAAATTGTTCGTTCACGGAGTGTTGCAAAAAAAAATGGTGGCCACGTTTGTTTCCAAAACCGGCCATGTTACGACTATTCCTCTTGCGGGACAAAGAACGGTTAATGCAGAATGGTATGCTAGCATTTTTTTTGCCACAGGTCGTTTCTGAACTCCGTAAAGAGAACTGCAACCGCCGCATTATCCTCCATCACGACAATGCGAGTTCTCACACCGCACACAGAACAAAAGAGTTTTTAGAGCAAGAAAACACAGAATTATTAGACGATCCGCCGTACAGCCCCGACCTAAGCCCTAATGATTTCTATACTTTCCCTAAAATAAAGAATAAATTGCGTGGACACAGATTTTCATCACCTGAAGAAGCTGTGGACGCCTACAAAACGGCCATTTTGGAGACCCCAACTTCCGAATGAAATGGTTGCTTCAATGATTGGTTCCATCGTATGCAAAAATGTGTCAAATTTCGCGGAGAATACTTCGAGAAGCAATAAATACATTTTTAAATAGTAATGTTGTGTCACTTCCTTGATTCCCGAAATTTTCAGTGCCGCCCTCGTATGCTTCTTATGAGGCAATCTATAGAGGAGGGATATATTCCGCAGCGTACTTTTGATAGTATATTTTAATGGTAACGTTAACCGCAATTTATTTCAACGTGGTAGCGCCAGCGGTAGCTACATTAGGTATTGAGTAAATTAGCATTCAATTAATTAATGGATTCAGGCTTTACTTTGCGGAAATCCATAATATAAAAAATGTTAAAAATTTATTGCCAAGAACTAGAATAAAATTTTATCACGCGGTTCTTAGCGAATTAATTTATTTTTATTTTATCACGCGGTTGTTACCGAATTAGTTTATTTTTGTTTTATCACACGGTTCTTAGCGAATTAATTTTTAACATATTTTATATGAGGTCCTTACATATGAAATTAGCGTTTTGTCGTACTGACTGACCACTTTGATCTGAAATATCTCCTCGTTGGTTAAGAATTCCAAATTCAAATTTATAAATACATTTAGCTGATACATTTGAGTTTTGAAAACAGTCATTCATTTGTTTTTGCATCATTATTTTTTCTTTGACGTCGCTTATTACCGCACAATTCAAAACATGAAATATGGGTATATTTACGAGTACGAGTTCTACCGTGACACCAGTGCTGCAGAAACAGCTCGAAGGATTAATGATGTGTACAACGCTGGTGTCGCAAAAGAAAGCACGGTACGTTTTTGGTTTCAACGTTTTCTTTCTGGAAATTTCGACCTTCAGAACAAACCGTGGACGGCCGGAGACCAAAGTGGAAAATGAAGAATTAAAGACTACTGTGGAAGCGGATCCATCATAAAGCACTTAAAAGATAGCTGCAGGCTTCGAGGTAAGTGATAAAACTGTATTAATCCACTTGAAGCAAATCTGGAAAGCAAAAAAACTTGAACGATGTGTACCTCACGAATTGAGTGAATCGAACTTGCAAACACGCGTCGGCTGCTGTGTTACTTTGCTCAACCGACACAAAAATGTAGGGATTTTAAATCGAATCATTACTTGTGATGAAAAGTAGATACTGTACGATAATCGGAAGCGCTCGTCGCAATGGCTGAACCCTGGAGACCCATTCAAACCCTGGAGACCCAGTCAAACCCTGCCCTAAACGAAAATTGACTCAGAAAAAGTTACTTGTGAGTGTTTGGTTGACTAGCGCCGGTGTCGTTTCTTCTGTCTACAGCTTTCTAAAATCTGGCCAAACGATTACGGCAGATATCTATTGTCAGCAACTGCAAACCATTAAGGAAGAACTAGCTGCTAAACACCTGAGATTGGTCAATCGCTCTAGGCCACTGCTGCTTTACGACAATGCAAGACCACACACTGCACAACAAACAACCACTAAGTTAGATGATCTACAATTGGAATGTCTGCGACTTCCACCGTACTCCCCAGACCTTGCTCCAACAGATTACCATTTTTAAGCTATTGCATAGCTTCTATCGCGGGCCTTGAGCGCGGGCACCGAATCCAGAAATTTATTCCGCCGTAACGAAAAAACCTCACGCTCCCCACTCCGACGGGCACGGAGGTGTGGCTTGAAGGCCGTGCATTGTCTAACGTCGTTTCTTTTCGGCAGTCTTCGACACGGTGTTTGTGTGCGTGCAACTAGACGTATTGTACGACTCTACGAAGCTCGCACGAATCGAGACGAGCTGCTCCGAAATCGGACGAATACATAAGCAGCTGTTTATGAGAAAGTATATAGGTGTATAGGTATTTATGTACAACAGTGAATAGCTGTACTTGTAAAATTTGTGTATAAAGAGTTTTGAATATGAATGAACAAAGTGCATTTATTATTTATTTATTTAATAAAAGAAAAACATTTGTTTTCTTATCGGTCACCATGCTCAAAAAGTGTAACTTGAATTAATATCAAAGAAAAAGAAATACTGCATACATAAAATAAATAAATAATTATAATTGCATAAGTTGATACAAAATGCTATTCAATAGCTTTACCGCGGCAGTCCCCGAGTGCCACACGTCTTTTTTTCCGGAATTTGGACAATAAGGAAAAAAATTCAACTCCGATGCGGCAGTCCAAACCGCCTTCGAAGAGTTTATTGATTCTCACCTCCATGTTTTTTTTTTATAAAGGGATCAATGAACTACCTATGAGATGGCAAAAGTGCATAGGTAACAACGGTGCATACTTTAATTAATCTTAATATATATAAATTACGTGTCACGTTGTATGTCCGCAATGGACTCCTAAACTACTTAACCGATTTCAATCAAATTTGCACACTGTGTGCAGTTTGGTCCAACTTGAGAGATAGGATAGTTTTTTTGCCCATGTGTGACCTACAATTTTTTTGCGAGTTTAAGGATTTTTAATGAGACAAGAGAAATTGTCCTCGAAAAGGGCAGAACAACGTTTTCCTGGCAAGCTAATTAAATATATTTTACAAAAAAGAATTGACATTATATTTCTTCCGTACAAAACGATTTATTATGGATTTCCGCAAAGTAAAGTCTGATGCCATTAATTAATTGATTAGGTGTCTTGCCACGTTTGAAGAGCACCTCCTACCCTCCTTCAATTGTGTGCATTATCCCCGTCACCACTACTCCCAACACATTAGAAAAAATAGATTACAATACATTAGGAAAGACACACCATCGTGTATAAATATAATGCGACACCAGTTTAACCTCTAAACGAGATATCTTCAGGTGAAATAGATTCTGCGGTGGCTAACCGCTAACTTTGCTCTTCAACCTAGATAACACACATCATTTTATTTTAACATATTTTATTGTTATCTATTAAGATATGTAATCGCAAGACAGACGTATTTACAACGTTCTAGAATTGTTACTAATAAAAATATTAGGTCATAGCGGCACGCATGTAAACCCCAAGGGTATAGGCAAAGTCCAAAAGCAGCGACTTGGACCCACGTTTAATCAGAAAAATATGGGTTTAGATGGAAAATTGTGAGAGAACGTAATATAGCCACGCTGTAGTTATATTAGTAGTATAGCTGTAGTACAAATGGGTCGGCTCAACTGGGGAAGGCCCACGCTCTCACAAAATACCAGCGAAAAATAGTAGCTTAATGATGCTGTGTTTCGGATGGTGAGTGTAGAGAACCGGAGACCCATTATACTAGAACCGAAGTATTCCATCTTAGTCCTTAGAGGTGACAACGCATCTGCATTTTGATTTGTAAACGAGAATAGATGTAGATGTCTATGGGCCGCAGCAACCACTTACCATCTGGTGGACTGTGTGCTCGTTTGTCACCCTATACTATAAAAAAAGATACCCTACCTAGCAACAATCACAACTTAATGTAACGAAAGCCGAAAGAAAGTTGTGATCGGACGGAAAAACAGATGCTGGCAAATTAATCAACTTCTTTGCTGTGCGCATTATGAAAAAGGAAGACAAACAGTTTGGTTAGAATGCACGGAATAACGACAACAAAAGGCCCGCCGACCCGCCGACATTCTTGTTGTTTGATGGTGGAACTGGGTGGGAATGGGAAGAATTAAATCAATTATTACCGTATAACGCACACGCTGCTATGCTTTAACATATGGATGACTTTTCAAAAATATCTGGATGAATTTTGTACTTTAAAGACAAATAGAAAAAATCGTTAGGATGATTTCTTTTTTGTTTTAAATTAAAATGCACATTCAATTGAACCAATTATGAAAATATATACCAAATAATATTTCCGTTTGTATTAAAGTATGCTCGGGTGGAATTAGAATTTGCAGGTAAGCTCACCTGATCTCCACGTCATCCAGCCGCTTGTACTTGATCCCCCGGGACAGCATCTCGCAGCGCTGTATGTCTCCACACACACGCACTATCACTGGCTCATTGTAACACTGATCACTGCACGCAATCACTGACCACACAATCTTTGTCCACTTTATTTCGGTAATACTATAAGGTTATAATACTGCTGTTTATTATAAGTTAAAAAATAAGTTTTTTTAAACCTTATAATGACTTGGTACGTATATATTTTTTGAAAATAGTTTTGTGTCTTTGACGATTTCAATTTAAAAAAAAGCAATGCTATAAAAACGTGATTTCAGGAATTATAATAAAAACTTTCTTTTAACAAGACAAGTTTTATATTTGAAAATGTAATTATGTCAAACAAAATTCAACATTATATTATTGTAGCATTAGAATATTTCTATAAAGTAGTTAAATTACATAACATAATTACAATTTAAATTTATAATAGCATTTAAATACATATTATATTTTAAATTTAATAGTAATTAGAGTTAAGTTTAACAACAGTTTTCTATGTCGACTCATTAGACCAACGATACAGTCTAAGCGACATTTTTTCTTCATACCTCATTAAAAAAAACCTCTTATTTTTATCGTTCTTCGACGAAAGATTATATGCGATATTGCATATATAAATATGTATCAAAACAAAAGGCTATCAAAATACTAAACCTAGAAAATTTTAAGTTATTGCACTAACTGACACCAACAATAAAGTATGTATTTTTACACTAACGGTAAACAACTCGGCAAACCTTACTACGACTCAACATCTAATCACGTTGTGCACTCCTTGTTAATTTATCACGTTGTAGATAATTGTAGCACACGGCGCGACCGGGCGATAGATAGTTATACATAGGCTGCACTAAAAGTATCGGGAATGGAATATTTCCACTGTTCCTGTCATATTAAAATCCATTTATTTATTTAAAAAAAGATTCTCGGTCTTGTCACAAGGTTTTGTCAAACTTGTTTAGTCGTTGAGAAAATGGAATTGAC
Organism: Parnassius apollo; assembly: GCA_907164705.1. Lineage (NCBI taxonomy): Eukaryota > Metazoa > Arthropoda > Insecta > Lepidoptera > Papilionidae > Parnassius > Parnassius apollo. Next base: position 769,610 of record CAJQZP010000220.1, on the reverse strand, counting down.
TCGAGAAAATTCAAGAGCGATGATTTATTACGACTTTCGAAGTGGTTTAACACAAAAACAGTGTGTTGACCGGATGATTTCTGCATTTGGTGATGAAGCCCCATCCAAAACCACAATTTATCGCTGGTTTGCTGAATTTCAACGTGGACGTGTCAAGCTCAGTGATGATCCCCGTCAAATTCGTCCAAATACTGCAGTCACCCAAGAAAAGTTGATGCTGTGCGTAAGCTGATTGAGGAAGATCGACATGTGACATACCGCGAAATTCAGGCAACTTTAGACATTGGCATGAGTCAAATACAAATAAATCTTGCATGGAACAATTAGGTGTAAAAAAGTTGTTTTCCCGATGGATACCGCATTCGCTCTGTGAAGAGCAAAAAAGCGGCTCGCGATACTTGGTGCGTCAGAACTGTCGAAAGATTCCACGCAGGATCCTCAAATGCTGTATACAACATCGTATCAGGTGACGAATCCTGGATATACGCGTACGAACCCGAAACAAAAAACCAGTCACGAGTTTGGGTGTTCGAAAATGAGTTAAAGCCAACAAAAATTGTTCGTTCACGGAGTGTTGCAAAAAAAATGGTGGCCACGTTTGTCTCCAAAACCGGCCATGTTACGACTATTCCTCTTGAGGGACAAAGAACGGTTAATGCAGAATGGTATGCTGGCATTATTTTTTTGCCACAGGTCGTTTCTGAACTCCGTAAAGAGAACTGCAACCGCCGCATTATCCTCCATCACGACAATGCGAGTTCTCACACCGCACACAGAACAAAAGAGTTTTTAGAGCAAAAAAACATAGAGTTATTAGACGATCCGCCGTACAGCTCCGACCTAAGCCCTAATGATTTCTATACTTTCCCTAAAATAAAGAATAAATTGCATGGACAGAGATTTTCATCACCTACAGGAGCTGTGGACGCCTACAAAACGGCCATTTTGGAGACCCCCAACTTCCGAATGGAATGGTTGCTTCAATGATTGGTTCCATCGTATGGAAAAATGTGTCAAATTTCGCGGAGAATACTTCGAAAGGCAATAAATACATTTATAGTAATGTTGTGTCACTTCCTTGATTCCCGAAATTTTCAGTGCCGCCCTCGTATCGATGATATACAGTTTATATATTCGTAGCGCATTACCTTAGCAATGCGTTGCATGCGCTGAGGGCCACGGGTTTGAATCCCGCACGAAACAAGTACTTGTATGTCCTACAAATAGTTGTTTCTGGTCTGGATTTTTGTTCTTGTGAAATTTGTGTATGTAAACTGCCACTATACATTAGAAATTCTAGTGGTACCTCTACGTTCTAATAAAAAAATATTATCATATAATTGTCAAAGCTCACAATACGACAGCAAATACCTATATTAAATGATGTGGAACCAAAAAGCAATTCAAAATTATCTCAGTAGTCATTACACATAATTACATTTACCACCATCATTCATGAGTCAAGATATTATTTCATTCGTACTAACAAAAATTAGCGAAACTCCACAGCTGAATATAGGCCTCCGCTATAAATTGCCTCAAAGGGAGGATTTTGCCATAGCTGCCACGCTTATCAGGCGGGTTGATAACCGCAGGTGTTTTTTTTTTAATTATTTTGAGTTGTTATTAGGATGATGCTACTGACCATCTTCGTCTCCTGTCACGACACCCACGGGACGATAACGATATAGAATCTACTTCCACCTACAAGTCGCGGCACGTAAGTCTAGCGTTGAACGAAACGTGGATAGCTGCGCATGTCGTATCAGTGTTCCAATAGCCGTAGACGTACGCGAGTAGCAGTAGCCAATCAGCGCGTGCGAGCGATACGCACATCCTACTAGCGATACGCACGCCCGCCCCGCGCCCCGCTTACTACCCCATGATACATTATTTTGGACTTATGCACAATAACGGTCACGGCTAGACTTTCGTGCCACTCTTTATACCCATGTTTCGTAATTTTGAATGCTGTTTCTCAGGGCTAAATAGGTCTTTAAGCAACTAATTTTTACTGTAAAATCATAATACGTTCTCTATTTATGGCAAATAAAGGAATTCTAATTTGATAAGGGGTAGTGGATTTTCTTACATCGTCACTACACGGTTAGGTTACATCAGCTCAGTACACAAACCTTTGAATAAAATGTAAAAGCTTATTTAAAACAATTATGAAGAAGTGAAGTCGATACTGAGAGCAGACTCTACACTGCGTCAGCACCGACACTAAGTGGTGCTAAGTGCAAATAAATATAAATAATAAAAATTAAGTACCTACTAAGTGCACACTGTGCCAAGACATAGTTTATCGAAGAAATAATGCCCTAATTTCAGATAGCCATGTTACATATGTGGATATTGTTATTATTTTAGTTGTTTTTTTAATTGTTAAGGGTATTAAGAGGATACCTTAAAAATGAATCGTAGTTTTGGGGGCGTGGCTTATTCTTTTGTCGGTGCGCACGGACGGCTGAAGGAATGTCAAAACGATAATGATAAAATAACATCATAATACGCAAATTATGAGATAGCTATACCGAGCTCGGGGGAGACCTATGTTCAGCAGTGGATTTGTAAGGGCTGTAATGATGATGATATACCGAGCTCATGCTGGTATATCATCATCATCACAAAAATTAAGCAAGCGCCAAACAACATTTTTTTAACAAAACTTTATTATGGATTAAAAATAAATGGTTATGATTATTTACTATGCCTTAAAACTCATTCCATGAACTTATTCGTAAAAATATATTGTAGTGTCGTGGTATTACTAATTAGAGCCTACTTTGCAATTTTTTTCTATCGAGAAAATTACATGATATCGTGTTTTCCTTTTATGAAATTCAAGGTCATGTAGTCAAAAATCATATACCAAAAATTTGGATCGTAAGCTGTAAAACTTAAACAAAAAGCTTTAAAAAAACTACCAAATTTTCGAGGTTATCACCTAAAAATTTTCACAATTTTGAGCGCTCTAAAGAATCACAAGTTCAAATTAATGTCGTCTAAATAGTTACATCAAATCTTCACCCCTGTTTTTTCACCCTTAGGAATGGAGTTAATCTTCAAACTTATTTAATATCAATTTTGAAATATAGTTAAGTAATACTTAATCATTTAAATCAGTTCAGTCATTTCCGAGAAATAGGTAAACATATAGAATATAATATAGAACCTAGTCGGTTCTTAGAATCGGTTGATTGTCCGTATGGCCGTATCTGACTATCTGCAAGAAGCCATCCCGCATACTCAACGTATGAGCATACAGAGCCTTGACGCAAAACCATGTACAGTAAAACGCATTGAATATTAATCATCGAACTACATTACTAGCGTATAGAACAGACACCCTGAACCAAAAGTTTCCTTCATTTTGATAAAAGTTAGAACTAAAGTTCGCTGCAGCGCTAAAATAATAGTTACCGTCGTCTAACCAAACTATTAAAATATGTAGCGCTAGTTTGCATTAGGGATTAGTTTTCTCGCAACCAAAACGGCATAAGCGCCAGGAATTTCATGGCGCTTACGCGTGTCGTTTAACGTAGTGTACAACAAGTCGCTCCCATAGATTTTACATTTTGCCCGATTCTCGTGAGCATTGTAACAAAGCGAAAAACTTTAAATCAAAGAGTTTTAAACGTTTTAATGTCTACTTACCGACAAAATGTTAAACCATCTCTTTTTTATGTTCTGGAGTGTTTACTGGAGTCTTTAAGAACACAACCAGACATTTTGATATTGTTATTTATGCGAAGCGAACACGACTCGTCCGTCATTGTCGGGCATTGGATACTCACAAAACAGTTGCGGTACAGTGTACCGCAAAGCGTGGCGCAAAGCCATGCAAGGCGTTGTCTTCTCTATCATCATCATCATCATTACAACCCTTCACAAGTCCACTGCTGAACATAGGCCTCCCTCAAGTAATGGCACTAAGCACGGTCCTGAGCCACCTGTATCCATCGACTTCCTGCATGTCTTACCAGGTCGTTACTCCATCTACGACCTGGTAAGACACGCAGGAAGTCGATGTCGATTGTCTTCTCTATACGTAGTAGTAATACCTCAATGGTATTAATGTAAATCTATCGATGATCGATTAGAAAAAGTAAACACTTTCTTAATACGGCCAAGATAAGGTGCGAAAAAAAAACCAACTACGAAAACCCGTGACAATGTTGCAAAGTTAATCAATGTTCTATTAAACCGGAAACCGGCAAGCGGAGGCGGACGAACTCGAGTGAAAGTTGTTTCGCATACACCGGCAAAATCTGCGCAGCGTGGATATTAGGAAGTGGGCGTACTGAACATTTTTATTTTTATGAAAGAATTTATTAATTCAACAAATAAAAAATAATGTTAGCCTACATTTAATGGAAACCTTTTATCTATTTCTATACATATTAATAAAATTGGAGTATCTGTGCGTAATATTGAAATAATTATTTTTAACCGACTTCAAAAAGGAGGAGGTATTCAATTCGACTGTATGTTTTTTTATGTGTGTGATACTTCAGAAACTTTTTTCTGAGTGTACCGATTCTGATGATTTTTTATCTGAACGCCGATGCTTCTCACGTGGTCCCATATAAATTTGATCGAGATCTGACAACAGTTTTTGAGTTATCCTTAAATAATGCGTATTTAATTGACTTCGAATATATTGATGATATACTCATTATATTTATATTGAAGTCGGTTGTACAACATTTTTAATTTTACCACTTGTTAATATCTACTTTAATAAATAAATACAGCAACACAAATGATCTTATCGGAGATCAGTCTGTAATGATATAAAGGCAAAAGTATTATTAATGACATGCATCATGACGTCACAAAGTTCTCCACGGTCATTCTAACGATCAGAGAACACTCTAACTTTCTACTGAGAGCTAACGATTAACTATTATGTCGAAGAGATATTAGGTAGCAGCCATCGTTTCAAATTCGGAAGAGTTATATTTTTTAATTAGGAATGATATTACGTTAATTGATGATGATAAATTTGTCGGTACGATACATGTGCTACCTACTGTTAGTTATTTGTACATATTACGGCGGCCACATACGTAGCGGTCTTGAAAGAATTAACCATTCGTACAAGGTAGCGTATGAACGTATACCGTAACTGAGGGCTTGTGCAAGTATACCTAACGTCCATAGTGACCACACAGGATTCAAGTATGCCTGTGCAGTCTCAGTGCTGCGCCTGTGACAAACCGAAGAAGTCGTGTTGTGCAATAAGTATTCTGTGAAATATGCCACCGGCACCTACAAATGATGACGTTTTGGCTATTGTTGGTTCGGTGCTAGCTATTAACAAAAAATGTAAGAAGAAACGTTCCGTATGGTGTAAAGAATGGTTACTGAAAAGAAATAACTATTCCCACACCAACCTTTTAAATGAATTAAAATTCGCTCCGAAGGACTGGCACTATTATTTGCGTATGGATAAAAAAACATATTTGGAACTCTTGTCCTTAGTAACGCCATTGATACATAAGAATGACACGATAATGCGAGAGGTTAACAGCAACTTTCAGATTTCTGGCGACTGGTAGAAGTTACGAAGATCTTAAGTTTTCTACAATAATATCACCTCAAGCTCTAGGCATCATTATCCCTGAGATATGTAATGCTATTTATGAAGTACTTCGCACAAACTATTTGAAAGTAAGTAAAACCACAAGATTATAATCAAAAGTTTACTTTTATTAAAAAAAAGAGAGGCAGAATCATAATTAGGTACAGGCCTTAACTTTCACCGTTAAACTGAGAAAATAAAGTCACCTTGGACATGTTTTCGGTGGAAAGTGAACCAGATAATTGAAGGCTGGCATCAGAGATTTGCGGGTCTGGCCTAGTTGGTGCATGTGAACATATTTGATGAAAATATGTCGGTTGACTCTGCTGACATTGTAAATTGTAATTTATATTTCTGTTATTTGAGTAATGAGGTCCCGATAACGTCTGCTGCTGATGGATTTGTTGTGGTACCTGATTTAGAAGAGTTGAACTTGTGAGCTTGTGTGATATCGTTAAGTTACCAAATTGTGCCTCAAATAACGTATCAGTAATAATTTTTTCTGCAAACAATCTCTGTTCTCTGGGCAAGTCACGCAATTTTATTGCCACCATTTTTACAAAAACGTCGCAACCACTTCGGGTACAGCCGGACGTTTGAAATGATCACGCACCGACAGAAGAACATCTTCAGTTACGGAATCAGAATTTGAAGTCCTTTTTGTCGGCCTTGACCGGTTTCTTGAAGGTGTCGGTGGGTTTAGACTTTGGACGACTGCAGAAGACGTCGATGCTTGTGGACTTTGAACGGCGTCAGAAGAAGACTCAGTGTAGATTTTGAAATCTCCATCAGTTTCAACTTCCTTGTTTCTTCTGTCTGTAACAATAAGTTAAATATAAGTATTTTTTTTATAAAAAAACATAGGTACAAAGTTTAAGTACCTACTGGGACCTTGCTCACTTCACCTTTATTAAGAGTTATGTTCATATTTGTTTCAGTTTCCGAAAACAGATGAAGATTGGAAAGATATCGCAAAAACCTTTGAAGACAGATGGAATTTTCCTCACTGAATCGGCTCAATCGACGGGAAACACATAGATATTATTCCACCGAGTGAAAGCGATATTATTACAATTACAAAGGGCGGCATAGTATGGTTCTGTTAGCAATTGTGTTTGCCAAATATCGATTTATTATGTGCGATTTTGGCACAAATGGCAGAGTATCAGATGGCGGTGTTCTGCAAAATACAGTTTTCTACAAGAAACTTGAGAAAAATCTGTTAAAGATCCCGGTGGAAGAAAATTAACAACGGATTAAAATTATTTATATAAAACGTATTTTCGTAAGTGATGATGCGTTTCTCTTGAGGTGTGATATGATGAAGCCATATAGACAAGCGGACTTGAATTCACAAGATAGAGATCTTCAATTACCGTTCATCTCGAGCTAGGCGCATAGTTGGAAATGCGTTCGGTACATTGGCGGCTAGGTTCAGGATTTTCCACACACAAATTAATATAGAACCAAATCATATTGAATCTGTAGTAATGGCGAGTTGTGCTTTGCACAACTTTCTAATCGCTCATTCACGTAATCACTACTCGCCTTCTGAATGTTTTGACCAAGAAAATGCAGAAAATGGAACTATCTTGCCAGGGTTACATGCGGGTGACCACATGATCCCATTAAATAAAAGGGGATATGAGAATACTGCACTCAATGCAAAGAATATTCGGGAACAGTTTATGGATTACTTTAGTAATGAAGGTGGTGTTCCTTGGCAAAATAATTTCATAAATTAAAAAAAAAGATAAATAGTATTAAAACTGAATTTTATTTTGTTTAATGTTTTGTGAAGCCAGAACAAAAATCTTACCGTAGATTCCTCCGTAGATTCCTCAGTCAGGTTCGATTGCGATGTTCTTGGTGTCTCTTGGTCGCGGATAAAATGCAATTTATCGTAGTACCATAGACTCGGCACGTATACGTCGTTGATGCCTGTCCCTGATTTCTTCGAATTTTCGACTTTTTCTGTTCTTTTCGGTAATTTGTCCTGTAGGTATTCATTTTACTAATCACCGATTCCCGATTTGCGTCCGGCTCTATTTCTTTCAAAACATCTACCAATTGTTGGTATGCAGCGTTCTTTTTGTCGCGAATATGGTATTCTTTACTTTTTATTTGCCATAGACATGGTAACTTCCTGTATAAATCTATATAAATCTCTATTACTGCGGCGTGAATCGACAGACATTTTTCCGCGAAAATAAACCCACAAACCGACTGAAGCAATGGCGCGCGTGCGACTGCAGCGTTCCGAGTTCCGACACACACGCTCATGCACACCTGCACAAACTAGTTTGCGCAGGTATACAGATCGTAGTTTTGATCTGCCTACCAGACTTGTGCAAGTCAAGAAACTTGTGCAAGTCAGGAAACTTGTGCAAGTTTTGTCACACACACGCTCCAGTATACTTGCACAAGCCTTCAGTTCCAGCATACCGTACATGTATACCGCTACGTATGTGGCCGCCATTATGTCTATAATAACCTTCAAGCAAGTGCAAGCAATAAGTTGACAAAGTTTACCGCACTCTGATGAATGGTATGGCAGCGCATAAAATACGAACAAATAAATATAAATATTTATATATTATCTAATAATTGAATGCAAATTAATTTGACATTATTTCACCCTTTTAGAGTTTGAATTTTAATGGATTTTCGGAATGATACACATTAAACATATAAATTACAATTATATATGTCGCTTTTATTGTACGGTATAGAAAGATAAATAAAAGTAATATAAATAAAAATAAGTTGTGTTTTATATTCAGTGCAACACTACACACATTAATTAAAATTAGTTTTTAGGATGGTATCGTTTTTGATTTTAATTTACTTTATATTCTCGACATTTCAAAGATATCCTAGGCATCTTGGTTAGAGAAGTGCCGAGGAGTAATTTCAGAGGAAAATTTAAAAAAAAAGAACGCCATAAATTTCTCACCATTTTTCTAGTTGTAACAATCGATTTTGTTTGTAGTAAATTCAACCAGTTCCAACATATTATTATACTTGAAAATGTAATTTTGACAACAACTTACATCACTAGGCACAAGTGTGTCTCGCCCTTTACTCTATTAAACCGAACAATTACTACGAAATCGTTCTATAAAATTATACACTTTCTTAAATTCGTTACACAATTATTTTTTCCGTCCGCTCATTCATTCGTTCGTTTCCTTCTGAAAGCTTTTATTTTATTTTAATGTTGTACAATAAGGATGACAAACGAGCAAACACTCCACCTGACGGTAAGTCTGCTGCGGTCCATAGACATCTATCCTTGACTACGAATCAAAATGCAGATGCGTTATGATTACTTATATTAACGCGAACACTACACGTTGATTAAAACTACTTTAACGGATTTTATCACGTTTAATTTATTTCATTTTTAATACCCGCTTTCCATCAGTTAATAATAATTAAAAAATTGAAAGACTCACTACGGAATTAACATCGGGGGACGTCAGTCGTCTCAGTCCCCCGTGATCATGAAACTTCCGGTATTAAAAATCGAATAAATTAAACGGGATAAAATCCGTAAAAGTAGTTTTAATCAATGTGCAGATGCGTTGTCATTCCCGGGGACTAAGATGGAATACCTCGTTTCCATTAAAAAGATTCCCCGGTTCTCTACACTAAAACACACCAGCCAGCATTAATCAGCTATTTTACGCTGGTTTTCTGTGAGAACGTGGTCCTTTCCCGGTCGAGCCAGGAGTGCCCAGGATTGGCTCTATCTGAGAACCAATTGTTTGCTTTGCTTCTGTTTAACGGATCTAGCAATTTTACTCTTCCACATTCCGGATGCTGTTTGTGTAGATATGTCTGTGTGATTGTTATGCGAACAAAGTTTTAAATCGAGACTTAGATAACATTTGGCCTTCGGCGTAGGTTTTTGAGTGTGCGAAAAATAGGTGTCGGCACGGTGAGGTGTGAGGTACGGGGAAGAGAAACCATAGCAACGGGCGACGCACTACTCCCAAGTAGTTTCTCCCTGCGTCCCGTCGCCCGCGCACCTTCTTGTGTCGTCTTGTGTACTATCGATATCGAAAGTGTTAGCGACTACCTGTTATAAAATTTAAAGTTTTTGCGATTATTTTTGTACTTTTAAAAATATTGTTCTAGGTATAATATTTTCAAATAGTGTGTTAATATTTATTACTTTATAAATTATTTTGGGACTATTTCAAATAAAATATCCTTATAATCGAAAAATAGTTTAAACAGCAATTACAAATACAAAGATACAAAATATTTTATTTCTTTATATGCAGAATATTATTTAGAAGCAGTTAAAACCTAACGATGATATATAAATATATCGTTCCGTTTTCGTGGAGACTTTGATGTATAGTTATAATGTTGACCTTTGACTTTTTAAATATTAAAATGCCAAAGTCAAATTTTAATTTTTCTGCTGGATTGTACATGCGCAGTGGACTCTTTTAATTTCTTCTTTCGTGGCGCGACCTATACATAAATGTAAACAGCGTGATGTAGGATCTTCACTGCACGCCTCGGTCGTGTTCTTTGTATGCTTGAAATAGTTGTAAACTGATACCATTGTTATAATAAACAATACAATAGATGATGTTTTTTAAACATGACTATGTGCAATGCGGACATCTTGATTCTTGAAACGGAAGAAATGGCTTTAATTTTACCTTTTATTTTTAAAGTGCATAATACAAAATTTTTTATTTGACCAGCGATTCGCCCCGGCGTCGAGCGGGTCATTGGTCATTTCTGGATCTCGACAACAGCGTCACCTACAGGGTACAATTGTGAACCTAAACCATCCAGAGATCCACTTGTGGCAGCGCTGTCGTCGCCTCAAGCGAAACATACCGAAGCCTAAATCACGCTATCAACATTCCGAATCATAAACAATATATATAGAACATCTCCGAACTATCACACGGAGTGTTGGCCGCTCCCCGGGCAGAACACCTTGCCCGGCGGGAGATCTTATCTCCCCTTTTCACTCTACGGCCACACACTCAAATACACATTTTTTTTAATTGAAAATCCATCATCCACTATATAGTAGGTACACACAGGTAGAACCACGCTCTCACAGAATACCAGCGTAAAATAGCAGCTTAATGCTTAATAAGAACCGGAGGCCGTTTTTACTGGAAACGAGACATTCCATTTAGTTTTCCGTGGACACAACACATCTGTATTTTGATTCTTAATTAATGATAAACAGTGGTGGTGTGGCCGCTGAGAAACTTGGTTAGAGTCGGAGCCAAATGCTCCGCTGAGGTCGGGAAAGCTAGTGCTTCCAAATGCTCGCTTTTTCTGGCCCCATGGCCTCCGCGTACCGGATTCGAGGTAATCCGTTACGCAAGTGGAGTTAGTGGCCGCGTCTATAGGCCACATCATACCCTTACCATCAAGTGGACTATGTGCTCGTTTGTCACCCTTATTCTAAAAAAAATGTAATGATAATGATATTGAATATACATATAATATATTGACAGAGATTTTCGTTTCGAGCTTCGATCTATTATATACTATGTATATTATTGATCGAAGGTTTCGAGACAGATTTACAGAGTGTCTGTGTGTCTCCATTGTATGTATAATTGTCGTTATATATGAATGCCGCAAATATCAAAAGCGAACTCGTAGAGCCATAAACATCTGCTATCTAAATATTTAATTTCGATTATATCTCCACTTTATAGAAGTTATCACAGATTCAATATAGTAATATAATTATATGACCACTACACACTACACCGCTATTCCTGGAATCTATATATACATATAATATATCAATAAAACTGAAGTGTTTCTGTAAAAGCGAAAAATTGTCTTCTTTTAGATGGCCAAATACTCAAACGTTACTCAGTGTTATGATGTCGTTAAGTCTCGTGGTGTCGCAGTCACTTGGACTTCAAGTCACACAGCACAGCGTTTGAGTGTTGAGCGATTTGTTAGTAGGGGAGCTCGAGAGGCTAAATTGGGAGTTACTCGGGCGTCGTGGGGACCTTTTGGATTGTGAAGCTTAGATGCTAAAAACAAAAAGGTTATATGATGTATGCCTTTTCAGTGGCGGGGGGAGCGGCTATAGATTTTCATAAATGTAAAAAAAACAATCACAAAGAATACTCGAGCGCGTCAGATATTTACAGTGTATACGCTCCACGTATTTTTGAGAACAGAGAAATATTAACTATGACGGATTGAATGGTGGGGGTGGCCGTAGGATGGGGTTGAAAATGGGATAAAAAAATATTCGAGTGCGTCAGATATTCCGAAGATATGTTAAGTACACCCTAAAGAAGCTCCTATTCAAAAGACTGACGATTTGGGTTGGACAAGAATAAAACTCTTGGCAAATTTTTGAAAATGCAAAAAAAATCGTTACTATTTTACGCAGTTTCATATGGTGAGGGTAGAGCACCGACGTTTAAAAACACAACCGAAGCGCAATATTAATAAGTGCACGTGTAGTTTATTGCTATAAACTATTATCTTTGTGAAAACAAGCGATAATGACATAGATAGCGCGACAATATTATAAGATTTTTTTTTTTAAATGGCACTCGTGGAACAATCGATGCTTGCGTCGTCTCGATGATATGCTCTCGATAAAATAATCGATGACTAAGTATTTTAGTTTTTTCGCGTTCAAAATAGCAACAACAAAAATATTTGTCTGCTATTATCATTGTAACTGGCCGCTGTGGACTGACATCGAAACTGGCCATTTTGCTATAGACCTTTGATTCTATACTTGGAGACGACTATGGACGTTATAAGCCTCCATGGGTGCATAACACGCAGTATTGTAAACCCCGAAAAACCGTACAGTGACAGTGTAACCCACTACCCCATATCGTCCCGTGGGTGTCGTAAGGGCCGACAGAATGAAACTGATGCAGCATCTTACTGATAATAACTCAAAATAATAAAAAAATTACTGCTGCCAACCCACAAGCTAAGCGTGGCAGCTATGGCAACATTCTCTCAATGAGGCAATCTATGGGGGAGGCCTATGTTCAGCAGTGCACTATTATAGGCTGCAATAAACTAACATAATAACTAATGTCTTGAGGGTCTACATGCATAACTACTAGTACCAGGTGGTAGGACTCTAGCTAGGAATCAGTCTGGTCTAGGTACCGCCCTCAAACCTATTTCTGCTGACAAGCGCTAGCACTGTTATGTATAAAGTGTATAGAGAGCCAGTTTAATTACTAAGGTATTGTAGTGTAGTGTAATTATAGTCACCCAGAGGGGTAGACAGAGACTACGGACTTCCATTTGGCACGATCTTGACACACCTCTCTCGCCTTTTTACATCTATGTATCTACACATACACGCTCATCGGTTAAGGGTACTCCCAATCTGGACCATTTTTAATACATCGCCAATTTGGTAGATACACCTTCGTCAGGCCGTCCCCTCCCGACTCTACCGTTCACATCTGCAATATCAATTTGCTTTATCACTCTATTCTCGTTCATTCTGTCTACATGACCAAACCACCGAAGCATTTCTATCTTAATCCATGCACAACATCATCTTGCAAACCATACTTTTCTGTAGAAGTGTGGTTTGCAAAAACAGTAACAGATTTTTTTTTTATTCATAAAGATTATAAAAAATACAACTTATTGAAAGTCACTCTTATTTTTAATATACCTACCACTGGGTCGGACGCATCTGTATCTTTCCTTAGCTTAAAGTTGGTTGCAGTTGTCCATGAACTATATAAGCCACTTAATTTAGTAGATTTTTAGTTTATTTCTCAGTTCTCACATCAGTTTAAAGAAAAGACTATGACATAGTTTTCTATCACAGAATAAGTGCCTAAATATAGATAAGAGAAAAATACTTTTTTTGTCAAAGTAAGGCGGGCGTCAGCTCAACCGCGCGAGTGACAACCTCACTGATTTAGTACCTTGTAGGGGGCCGCGCGTAGGTAAATTTTCATGTCTAAAGCGCGGACTGAGAAAGGCCTGCTAAGATCAGCACAGCTTACATGATCAATTCTTGCTGTTTTAGTTTTTTTCAATCATCACAGCCCTTCACAAGTAGACTAACTAACGTAGGCCTCCGTCGTCACAATGCACGGTCCTGAGCCAACTGCATCCATTGATTTCCTGCATGTCTTACCAAGACGTCACACCATTTAGTGGAGGGACGCCCTGCACTACGCCTACCGGTACGAGGCTGCCAATCGAGAACATTTCTTCCCCGTCGGTTGTCGGTTATTCGAGCTACATATATGCACTTTACTCAAACTCTAATTTATTTTGCACTAGTGATCCGCTCCCGCATCGCTTGGATATGATGTATTAATGTAGCGTTAATTAAACTTTTTTTTTACCTTTCGTTTTACAGATAAAATATAGCCCAGATCCCTCCTGGCATTTCTCTATATCTATTCTTGAAGTTTCACAGCATTTTAAAATTAGCCTAATAGACAGACAAACAGAACTTTTTTAAAACGGTTATTCATGTCCTAATGGTGCGCAAATAACCTCCTGAACCTAATAGAAGCTAGAAATACACACAGACACTACAATTTTATTTATATGCATGTATACAAAATAGCTCTTTTTTCTCTAATTAATTTTATTTAACATAATCGTCTTTTTTGTATTGACAATAAATACTGACGTAGATCCCCGCAGTCGGACTCTGAAGTCATCCAACAACACACTACTAATGATCTAACCAATATCAGCGAAATAAAAATATTCATTAAGCTGCAAACATAAACATAGCAACATGGTTTTTGTAGATAATATAGATTAAACAAAAAATTACATGAAAGAAATATTTGCTCCGGTGTCATTATTGAGGTAAAAATCTAGGGAACCTTTACTCCATACGCTAGTACAAGGTGTCTCAAAAGAAAGTTCACATTTAAATCTTTTTTTTAAAAGAAAAGTCTTAGCTTTATTGAAAAAATGTTTATTTTATATTGAAGTACACTGTTTGGGAATTTATTTTTTAAAAATAACATTGTCCAAATGTAAACCGTTGCGCTCTCGGCATTCGTTTAGTCGGGCACTAAAATTGCCTATGACAGCTCGGCAGGTAGTCTCCGTGATGGCTGCCATTTCATGACGGATATTTTCTTTTAATTGTGCCAGGGAAGTCGGTTTATTAGCGTAAACTTTTGATTTGACATAACCCCACAGGAAAAAATCCATAGGCGTTAAATCGGGACTCCGTGGAGGCCAATTTATGTCACCTCGCCAGGAGATTAATTTGTTCGGAAAAATTTCTCGAACTCGAGGCAGAGATCTGTTGGACGTGTGTGAAGTTGCTCCATCCTGCTGGAACCATGTTCTTTGGTTGTAACCAGGAAAGTTTTGCAGTTGGGGTACGAAAAACTCGTCTAACATCTCCACATAACGCTCTGAATTCACTGTGAGTGTGCGTCCCCTTCCATCTTCAAAAAAGTAAGGGCCGATAATTCCTCGCGCCGACATCGCTGCCCATACGGTGACTTTGGGTGAATGTAGCGGTTTCTGATGTTTTTGTTTTGGGTTGGTTGCACTCCAGTAACGACAATTTTGCTTGTTTACATGCCCATTCAGGTGAAAATGGGCTTCATCGGAAAACAAGATGTTGGTGAACGTTGGAAAGCGCTCAATCATCTGATTTACAAAGGCAAGCCTCTGACCAGCATCTTGAGGCTTCAGTTCTTGCACTAACTGAATTTTGTACGGGTGCAGCTTTAAATCTTTGTGTAAAATGCGGCATAATGAAGATCTGTGCACATTTAAAGCAACAGCACGCTTCCGAATCGAGAGGTTTGGATCATCTCGAATAGACTGAGTAACACTGTCCACGTTTTCGGCTGTTCTTGATGTTCTTGGTCGCCCAGATTTTGGTTTCTCCAGAGTTGACCCAGTCTCTTCAAACTTCTCAACCCATTTTGCAATGAGACGAGTGCTAGGCGCATCATTTAAGTGACGAATATGTTGAATACTGCAGAATTTTCTACGCGCTACAGTCGCCGAATTACCGTTTTTGTAAAACTCACGTACGCACAACGCACGGTCCGCACCAGAGAAACGCTCCATAGCGACTAAATTCCCAAGAGCCAGACTACCGACTGACATACCCCCCGCGCCCCTCAGAATAGTTGCTTTCGCGTAATAAGATAAGCAAATGTGAACTTACTTTTGAGACACCTTGTATTTGTAAACATAACATAACATAAACACGCCTGTCACCCAGAGGGGTAGGCAGAGAGACTACAGACTTCCATTTGGCACGATCCTGACACACCTCTCTCGCCTCCTTCATACCCATATACCTACGTATACATACTCGTCGGTTAAGGGTACTCCTAATTTGGCCCGTTTTCAATAAATCGCTAAATTGGTCAATAAATTTTCGCCTAGGACATCCTTTTCCGACCCTGCCATTCACTTCTGCAACATAAATTTTCTTTGTCACTCTTTCCTCATTAATGTGTTCCACATGACCAAACCACCGAAGCATTCCTTTGTTAATCCTGGTCACAACATCATCTTGCAAACCACATTCTTCTCTTATCACACAATTTCTCATCCTGTCATTCAGATTCAGCCCTACATATACTCCTTAACGACCGCATTTCTATAGCATTTATTCCTCTTTCGTGCTTCTTCTGCCACACCCAACTTTCACTACCATTACTATTATTTATATCTATTATATTACTAGTATTTGTACAGTACAATAAATCTTACAAAGATAACATCTTATGGTTGTAAATGGAAAATTTTAAAAGCTTAACAAATTAGAATTGTGTTTGCAAAACCGCATGTTATTTATGGGCCAACTGCGCATTTAAAAAATTTGCATCGTTTAACCAACAACACCGGTTAAGTCACAAAATAAAATAAAAACTGCACAAAGAATAAAAACAACAATAGCAAACAAGAATCTCACAATGCAATGACGCATCTCCAAGCACAACATAAACTATACAACATAACGCGTATAACTAAGCGAAATCTTATCCTATAAATTTAAACGAGCAATTCTTGTATATATATATATATATATATATATAATCGGAATCTCGGAAACGGCTCCAACGATTTTCATAAAATTTTGTGTGCAGGGAGTTTCGGGGGCAATAAATCGATCTAGCTAGGATTTATTTTTAGAAAATGTCTTTTTGTCCGTATTTTTAGGCAATGAAAAACTGCTACAATATGGTTAGAATAAGAAGGTATATTTTGACAATTTATTAATGATTACAAATAGCTTAATTGGTATATTGGGCGGTCACAAAATCGTAATACCATGGTTCGAGCCCAGACCGACCGACCGACTTTTTTTTCAAGTTCCTTTCTTTTTTTTAGAAAACCTATTTTTTCGTGCCCTTTTTTTTTAGTATTTTTTAAAAACACGAAAATTTAAATTAAACTAATTGCACTCATGATTTTTTATTCAAATAACCAGTTCAGTTTTTTCTATTATGTCGCTACGATCAAAAAATATATTTTGTATTTCATCAGTATGTAATTTGTATCTAAATATGATTTCCAAAGCACACGAATTAAAAATAACCGGGTACTCTTACATTAAAATTTAATGTTTACGACTCGTTTATTTCTGAATTCCAGTTCGTATTCCCACTCGTAAATCCTAAACTATTCGCCATTTGTCCGCATTTTGAAAAATGTTATGTAAAAATCGATTAGTAAAAGGAATAATAAGTGCAATATTAGAATAAATATGTCTCAAGAATTGTGAAAAAGTTCATTCAGTAATTTCAGTCAGTTCAGTCTATTCTACTGCTGAATATAGACCACCTCATGCATCTTTGACCATGGCACCAATTTTTATACAATAAGTGGATTCTATGGCCCATAAACATGTATATTTTTAAGAATCAAAATGCAGATGCGCTGTCAACCCTGAGTACTAAGATAGAATGCCTCGCTTGCAGTAAATAGGGTATTCCGTTCTCTACACTCACCATACGAAACACAGCAGCGTTAAGAGGTTAGAGTAAGTCAGCTCAAATTCTAATTTCGCCCCCACTTCCCCGCGCGTCGTATGCTATGTACCGATATGTTTGTAATCACTAATACTGTAAGTAGAAAGGTCGTTAGACACTTATTTCATTAGGTTTATTATATTTATGCCTGTTTCTTAACGCCAAGCCAGCCGCTTCTTATTTTTATCACGGTTATTTCCCATTTTAATTTTACGTCGTCCTGTTGCGTAATGTATATTCTGATCGTAAGCGACACAACTTCTCCCTTCAAAAGCCTAAGCGATACTAACGGGCGACAGGAATCAAGCTCAAGACGCCGATAGTTTAGGTAATTTCTTTTTACAGTGAAAATAATGGTATTTTAAAAAAAGTAAATAACATAAGCACTGCTTTATAGTTAGTTCAGTTAGTATGCAAAGTTTCATGATCTTATTTAAAGTATTTTATGAATAACAGCGGTTTATTGTTTATTTTGGAGGTAACTTTGGATTTAAGGAGCCCCTTAAGGAGAAATATAATCTCAAATGGCTTAGCAAGATCCTTCGTTATGCCGAAAATATTGCAGCATTAATTTTGAAATAAATATATGGTAAAGTTGAGGATTAATGTTAAGGATTATGTTAGACGAAAACACGATTTCATAAAATTTTCTCGATAGAAAAAAAAATCCAATTACCTCCAAAATAAACAATAAACCGCTGTTATTCATAAAATACATTAAATAAGATCATGAAACTTTGCATACTAACTGAACTAACTATAAAGCAGTGCTTATGTTATTTACTTTTTTTTAAATACCATTATTTTCACTGTAAAAAGAAATTACCTAAACTATCGGCCTTTTGAAGCGTGATTCCTGTCGCACGGTCACTTCGCTTCGGCCTTTGAACGGGGAGGTTGTGTCGCTTACGATCAGAATATACATTACGCAACAGGACGACGTAAAATTAAATTGGGAAATAACCGTTATAAAAATAAGAAGCAACTGGCTTAGCGTTAAGAAACAGGCATAAATATGATAAACTTAATGAAAGAATCGACATAATTATAAATAAAGTAAAATAATGGCTAAGCGATCATAATTTAGAAGTCGATTTCAAAAAAACTAAACTAATACAATTCAGACCACGACAAAAACATGAACTAGAGATAAATTATACATATAATCAAACAAAATTAGAATGTGTTCAAAATTTTTCTTTGCTGGGTATAAATATAGATTCAAATGTTAATTTTAAATCACATATTCAAAAAAATAAGTTAAAATTATCACAATTTATATATGCTTTAAGAGAATTAAAAAATCTACAAATTTAAAAACGGCAGTGACAGCCTATCACGCCTACGCTCAAGCGTGGCTAAACTACGGCGTCATACTATGGGGCAGCAGTGTAGACTCACACGAACTTTTTATTTTACAAAAAAAATGTATACGCGTACTTGCAAATATCAAGCAAAGAGAAAGTTGCAAACCTCACTTTCAAAGTCTCATAATTTTAACATTACCGTGCCTATATATATTAGAAATATGTAAATTTGTAAAAAGACACCCAAGTTTTTACACCAAAATCATAGACGCGCCCCGACACAACGTAACTCGCTATAAGAATAACCTTTTGCAACCAAAATCTAAATTAAAATTACACAGTACAGGTCCTTACTCGATGTCAATAAAAATTTATAATAAATTTCCGGAATACATAAAAGCCGAAACAAATATTAATAATTCATAAGATGTTTAAAAGAGATACTTATTAAAAAAAGTTTATTAACTTTCAATTAATGAATACATTGAGAAAAAGAATTTTTAGTGTCTGCCCCTCTCCTGTTCATTACTATGCCTTTCGAGGTGCACGTGTTTAGAACTTGATGTTTTGTTTAGTCTCTAAGTCACATGTAACGAATTTGTGAATAAATAAAATAAATAAATAATATAAACCTAATGAAATAAGTATCTAACGACCTTTCTACTTACAGTATTAGTGATTACAAACATGTCGGTACATAGCAAACGACGCGCGGGCAAGTGGGGACGAAATTAGAATTCGAGCTGACTTACTCTATCCCCTTAAGCTGCTATTTTACACTGGTATTCTGTGAGTGTGGTATCCCTCCACGATCGAGCCAACACTTTCGTGCTACAGCCATAATAAAGCTATAGCGTGGCTCTATTATGTATAAAACTCCTAAACTATTCTTCGTATTCTGACAAATGATATCCAAAAATGAAATAGTCGATTCTCCGGGTAATACTAAGCGGCAATATGGACAATGTTAATAAAATGGATTATAAAGAAAAGCTATCTTATTTCTTCATGTTAGGAAAAACACATTACCCTCCTGGGGCAGTCGGGTACCGAGTACCACAGGTTTTTTTTTATAGGATAGGGTGACAAACGAGCACACAGTCCACCTGATGGTAAGTGGTTGCTGCGGCCCATAGACATCCACATCTATCCTCGATTACTAATCAAAATGCAGATGCGTTGTCACCCGTGAGGACTATGATCGAATGCCTCGTTTCCAGTAAAAAGGGTCTCCGGTTCTCTACACTCACCATACGAAACACAGCAGCATTAAGCTGCTATTTCACGGTGGTATTCTGTGAGAGCGTGGTCCCTCCCCGGTCGAGCCGACCCATTCGTGTTACAACTATACTACTAATATAACTGCAGCATGGCTCTACCACGTGCAAATAGGTTAACACCTGGTGAGCAGCTATTGAGAAGGAATACTAAAGACGATAAATCAAATAAGAAAGATAAAAACTTATACTTGCTGTGTGTATATTGTTCAATGATTTTTGCTTTGCTTTCTCATAATTATAACTAAATTTGAGTCTAGGTAAGCCTATAAATAATGTAACATATTGTACTGAGTACATGCGTCTGTGCATCGCGCACTTTTAACCAGAAATCACGAGCTAACTAGCCTAAACTGAGGAAGCCACATCGCCAGCCACCCACCGCAATCACAACCGCGACACGGACAAACTAACCACAGTTTAGTGTGTGTCCGCATCGTATCGTAAATCAAATATATTAACTTTTTTTTGATAACGGCTCGTACTGATTGTACTTTTGCCAGTGTCAAGTCAAGCAAACAACCCCTGATGGTACAGCTCTGATGGTAAGTGGATGCAGTGGCGCGCGACATCTACATCTATCCTCAAATAAGAATCAAAATGCAGATGCGTTCTCACTATTGAGGACTAAGATGGAATGCCTCGTTTCTATTAAAGAGGGTCTCCGATACTTTGTACCCACCTTACGAAACGCATTAAGCTGCTATTTGACGCTGGTATTCTATGAGTGCGTGGTCCTACCCCGGTCGAGCCGACCCATTCGTGCTTCAATTATACAACTACTATAGCTGCAGCACGGCTCTACCACGTATAAAAATGAAATTTATTTTTATATATATAATTCTATGCCATCAAAAACATAACTTGTGAAAAAACCAAGTCTCGCAACTCAGTTTTTCTGCCGTAAAATGTTGTGAGATCCATGTAATACCAAGTCGGTTAATATATTCAGTTCCTACTTTAAGGGTCCTTCTGTTTTAAGTTATTACGAAATTAGCTAACTTATTATTTACAACATTTTATGGTGACCATATCAATGTCAAAAATATTTATGTTTTAAATATATAGATTGACTTGTCAATCGTCAGTTCCTACAGAATAAATTAACCGACTTGGTATTACATGGATCTCACAACTTTTTACGGTAGAAAAACTGAGTTGCGAGACTTGTTTTTCACAAGTTAAGTTTTTGATGGCATCTCATTTCTTTTTGTAGATAAGATAGTCCTACCTTTTTACCTTTCCGGTACCTATTACTTCTTGAATACCAACAAGCAACAACATACCTATCTACACCTGTTATACATACACTGATTCATTCACTGCAAATGTAACTTTGTAATTCTATATATTTATATGGGATTACAAAGTTATTTATGCAGTTGGTGTATCTAGAAAACTGGACCGAAATTAAAAAATATTTTAGTTTTTCCTTGATTTATACACTAAACACCAATTGTATTCTAAATTTGAAGCTTCTATGTTTTCTAGATGTGCCTTAGCGTTTTGATGATCGGTCAGTCGATGAGTGACAAAATTAAGAAACTTTGACTAGTTATAATTCTTAAACTACTTGTTCAAATTGAATAAAATTTCAAATATACCATATTTATACAATGCCTACTCGGTTACTGAAAACACAGGCTTCTAGTTTTATTGACTACGAAGTTACAGGGGTTCAAAATGGCCTGAACTGCTTCGAGAAAAGTATGTTACGGCCGTGCCGCTATTTTGCTCGACTTGGCGGGCGCACTGCCGTGCCCCCAGATACGTGGTAAACCCATGCTGCAGTTATATTAGTTATAGTACGAATGGGTCGGCTCGACCGGGGTAGGACCACGCACTCATAGAAAACCATCGTAAAATAGTAGCTTAATACTGCTGTGTTTCGTATGGTGAGCGTAGAGATCCGGAGATCCTTTTACTGGAAACGATGCATTCCATCTTAGTCAATGCATCTGAATTTTGATTCGTAATCGAGGATAGATGTTGATGTCTATGGGCCACAGCAACCACTTACCATCAGGTGGACTGTGTGATCTTGGCACCCCTATCCTGCAAAAAAGAAATTTCTGTCCGTGTGTATGTGACTGAACTTCTCATAAACGACTAGACCTATTTTGATGAAATTTTGAATGTAATTACGTTAACTCGAGAGTGGTTTAGATTCATAATTAGACCCGACTATCACATTTATTTTGAATAATTAGAAGAAAAGAAGCCTACTCTATACATTCACAGTTCCTATAAAGACAATCACAAGTCACAGGTTAAAAAGATTCTACGAATTGTTTGTTGCGGAGCGTTCAAAAATTATTGCAATACTTTTACGCGACCTTTTTGCGCGATCCCTTTTCATTTGTCAATGTTTTTTTTATGTTTTATTTATAAAGAACAAACTTAAAAATCAACCATACTATTAAATTATATCTACTATCTGGTGGTGTACCATGTAGGTTTGCCAGATCGGCAGCCCAAAATATCTGGACAAATTTTGAGAATGTCGGGATTTTGGGGTTATTGTCGGGAGATATAAATATTAAAAAAAAATTATTTTTTAATTAAAAAGCTACAAAAAGTAAAAAAAAGTAAAAAGTAAAGTGTAAAGGAAACTAATATAAGTACACTTAATTTTTGCTACATGGATTTGGCATTGCACATTCAGAAAATATTTGAAATTCAAACAATTTACTTCAAAATTCAGTCTAATTTCCAACTTAAATGTTATTAAATTAAATTTTTATTACGTAACTTTTCGAGAAGCTGTTTGTCTGGAGATTTTGAGTTTTGACGGGAGTCTGGTGATCATTTAATACGTCGGGAGAATCCAAACGGATTTCGACCATCTATATATACTATAGGTCCATGGTAAGATAAAAAGCAGTTCAATGTTGAGAGTCACTGTCTTACACGGTGTATTTACATCTTTATACGATATTCACTACATTACTATACTAGTACTTATTAGAGTAAACCACCTCCCCGGCAAAACTTAAGAGATTGTTAACTGATTTCCAGCGCTAATTTACTACGTTATGGGGATTAAAAGAAAGATTAAGATGAAACCTACATGTATTTTCTTAACTGGTCTAAGTCAGCGCTTGCCTACTCCATCTGATGGTAAGTCTAAGAAATATTATATGTTGAAGGCAAGTGAAATTCACCTACAAGCATTTGAGTTGAGCAGAATAGATACTTAATATAACAGCCCTCTCTATACATACTATATAAAAAGGCTAATTTCAAAGGCTTAGAAAACCAAAAGACCTTGTGCTTCCGCTGGATTCCCACATCTGACGTACGTATTCGTAAGTCATATTCGAAGATGAGACCAGTGATGACGCCATAACAAAACGACAGCTTTTATAAAACATCTCAAAGACGTGCGAGCCGTTGGGATATCTTTGCCCAATTTCTGTCACCCTCTCAGAAATGTGTTGCCCTCTCAGAAATGAGAAGAGTCCTTTTCCCAGCAGTGGGACGTATATAGGATGTAACTTTATCTTTTTTTTATATACAATTGCAGCTCGATGGATTAAAGGTGGACGGACTAAGTGAAGAGGGTCTGTATCCCAGTGGGAGCAAATCGGCTGTGACTTCAGATTTTCGATTTTTTCCTTAGTTCAATCAATTTCAAAGAAGGAAATCACAGCTTGAAACTATTTTGTCAATTAAAAATCAAAGACAGCAATTAGTTAATCAAGTGAGTTACTAAAAAAGTATCTCAGTGAATAAGAACTGTCAACAAGTTTAGATTACTGCTATAAGATATAAGCACAAACCGAAAGAGGACAAAACGTAAGCACAAATGAAAGGAAAACTTATAACTTGCAAGTTATTAAACTCACTATACTTCGTAATTCGTATTCACTTTCGTAACCGGATATTTTCCCGGCAAAATGCGAGAGCCAAGAACACGTTCGTTTCCGCGTAGTCTCGCGTTTATACTGGAGAACAACGCAACGCGAATTATGCGAACGCGAGAACGAGGTGAATGAAAGTTATAGTGAATTAGTAAAGTGTGTGTAGTTGAAGTAGTATCGATACCACATGATTTTATTGGTCGACACACACGGTCAGTTCAGCTGATCATTCCAACCGATCAGTTCAAATTAAAACTGTTGATATTTTTTAAAATATTGGATTTTCGATATATCGATAATTATAAATATATTAATATCGAAGTTCTATATATATATAAGTTAAACTTCGCTACCAAATGATATAACTTGATATTATATATTGTATAATTATTATTTTTATCAAGAATTGAACACTAAAATAAATAAATCAAATAAAAAATTCGCTATATGTCAAGTAATTCTTAAGTGTTGCCAATACTAACCACACTGGGTTGCGCTGTATTCATTAACCCGCTTGGGTTGTTGAACGCAGTACTGAAACTCCTAATTGCTGAACGGAAAATCCTTAACGAGATCTACATCTTTAAGGATTATCCGTTATGTAATTTCACAAGTAGATTGGTGACCGCAGTACAAGACATCATCACTGCGAACCTTTATAAGTGCTTCCAGTTACCGGTGGGTACTTTTTATCTGGGTCGCCTCTTACGGCACCTCTCGGCGAAATAGAGTAAGGGAGTCTTATAAACCACAGCTACCGGATATCATAATTGTCATGACACGGTAATTTTAATGTTATGTAGATTCCAAAACATATTATTGTATTAGTGATCAATGATTTAACGGCTCCGTGGGCACTGGCTTAGCGGCGGGTTTAAATCGCGCCCGGAACATGTATTTGTATGGCTTAGAAATAATTGTTCCTGGTCCGTATATTTGTCCTTGTGCAATTTATGGATATAAACTGCCTCTACGATACAGGAGAAAATTCTAGTGTATTAATGTAAAATTAAAGAAAAAAAAAAAGAAAGGATAAGTTCTGTCGAGATTTTCCTGACCTTTTATAACACATCAGGAACGTTTAGAAATGATAAATTCTTTTACGGCTGTAATATTCAATAGATCAAGTGACTAGTTTTGCTAGTAAATAAAAATATAAAACTATCTTTTTCATACATTTTATTTAACTAATTTTAAGTATTTAATAGTGTTTATCTTATAAAAAATTTTATTCCGATATTTCGGGTGCTTTAGGCACTAATGGTCAAGGAAAAGTTTAGTGTTCAACTTCTTAATATCATAATTAATCCAAGCAATTTTTTATTTGTATTTTTGTCGTCCGAGCACTTTTCAGTACACCGTAACTAGGTGATAGTATATTATATATATTTTAAAGGCTAGAATAAAATAAAGATTGTGCCCTTATGAAAGTGTATATTTTTTCAACAAAAACCATATCATGCATATCGATATACATACAGTAAAGAGAAAATTTCGCAACACTAGAGTGATTACGCTTTAATGGCGGCTCGGTCCTTGTCTGACTTAAGAAATATCATAAATAATGGATATGGATTTTGAACTTTTTTATTACACGATAAGGTTTTAAATACTTTGGTGTAAAATCGTCTCAATAACATAAATTAACAACTTTGCTTGTAAAATACATAACAAACAAAGAGGTTTGAAGTAGATGATGGTTCCTATTTTTCGATTTCACCAGATATTAAAAATATTCTTGAGGAATAATAATAATAATAATAATAATATAATAAAACAGTTTAGTATCAGAAATAAATAATAAAACAGCATCAAACTTATCTGTTATTATTAAAGTGGGGAAGTACACTTACGGTGGTGGTTTTTCCAGCACTTCGTTGTCGTCGCCTGTTGACAAAAGAAAAAAATTATTGGATGTAACGCATTTCACGCTATGAACCCTGGGGTCGAATATGTATAAAACACGTGTTGGTTCCGGTCGGGATTTAAACCAAAATAATCGTGGTTGGCCGAGGGAACATTTACATAATATTAAAAATTAAAAGTAGAGGCATTCCATCTTAGTACCCAGGGGGACAACGCATTTACATTTTCATTTTTAAAAATGTAGATGTGTAGGCCACAGCTACATAAAATTAGAATAGACTTTGTGCTGGCTAGGCACCCTTTTTGTTTGCTTTGTTTAAGTAACCCCCGGGTTTAGTTATAGTTGAAACAAACATCCAGACCCGGAACAATTATTTGTAGGCCATACAAATACTTGATTATTTTTTGGTAGGATAAGGGTGACAAGCTCAGTCCACCAGATGATAAGCAGTTGCTGGACCGATTGTGGTGTGCATAGACATCAACATCTATCGTCGACTACGAATCAAAATGCAGATACGTTATCACCAGTGAGGACTAAGATGAAATGCCTCGTTTCCAGTAAAAAGGGTGTCCGATTCTCTATACTCACCATACGAAACATAGCAGCATTAAGCTGCTATTTTTAGCTGGCAATGTGTAAGAGCGTGGTCGTATACCGGTCGGGGCGAGCCATTCGTGCTACAACTATACCACTAATATATGTAGCTGCAGCAGGGCTCTA
The DNA here is from genome assembly GCA_907164705.1 of Parnassius apollo. Lineage (NCBI taxonomy): Eukaryota > Metazoa > Arthropoda > Insecta > Lepidoptera > Papilionidae > Parnassius > Parnassius apollo. The sequence goes on along the minus strand of CAJQZP010000220.1, from coordinate 742,990 downwards.
CCACGTCCGATCGGAGCGAGATTTCACCGCACGGCTCTCGAGGTTTACGTACGTCACACTTTTTTTATAAATTTTTTTACGCACATCGTGGCAGCATAGCGGCCTCTTTCTTGAGCTAAGCCCTCACAGAAATGAAAGGAATGTGTACGTATAAGTCATATACATATATTAAACTTATTAATCTTACACCAAACACTTGTAGCAACACTAATACTAGTGTTTGTAACTAGGTTATCTAGTTCTAGCCTAATAAGTTGATATCTATGAAGTTTCACAATTACAAAACGCATATACACAAATAATGTCTCTCGTGTGATTGAGGCGAAAGGGAGTCCATCACTCTACTTCATTCCGTGAATATTAAAAGAGGAGATTATAGGAAATGCTAGAAAATCTTTTGGCTACGCAATGACGTTATAACCACCATCCTTACCGTTAACGCTAAAACCTATAAATGTCCATTTTTCAACATGGTCTCCCTCATAAGGGGATATTTGCCATATTTGCCACGCTGCTGCCATCTCCTGGTTTGTTTCCATTTGTCGCCTCTTACGACATCCACGGGATGATATGGGGTAGTGGATATACTTACACCACTACACGGTAACCTCTTACACTAGACATAAAAGAACCCAGACCGGTGTAATAGTGGAGACGTACTGTCCACTATTAACAGACTCCGAGTGGTTTTCTTTAAGGTGGAGAAATGAAACTACTGTTTATGTTTATGAATGTACTGTCGAATGGGATTCGGAATGGAATATCTTTTGCATCAACCTTGCCTATATTTATATGGCTGGCTCACTATTGATTTGCCAATGGTAACAATTAATATTTTGCCTAGCCAATTATATTGCTTATTTTATGACCAATGAAAACTATTTAAAATATACAATTATCTACGTTTCGTTTCCCGGCGTGAGACTTGTTTGTTGTTCACGAAGCTACGTCGCTGGACCGGGCTATATAAGACATGCAGATCGGTGCGCACGCGTAGTCGGCGGGCGGCGGCGGTGTGGAATACAGCTCCGGAACAGCAAGAGGAAACGAACTGCGGCGTTGAAGAAACGGCTCACCATTGGTCGACGGATACGTGACGATAGCGGCGTGTGAAGTCGGTGTGGCTCTGAATGATATTTGCGGCTGCTTCTTGTTTCTTTATAAGAACGTCAAATTATCTATATACAGTCCGCAGTATCTCAGTAGCCAAGAATAATTAGGAAATAAAATGTTTTTTTATTTATTCTCGCCTTCCGCGTTATGGTAGCAGCGGAGTATATATTATTTATTCCCGTTTCGGTTTGATTAATCTGGCTGCTACATCACTCTCCCCCCAGCGAAAGCGTACCGGAGGCTTGACGACTCGCCCGTATTTCGTAGTTTTTAAAATAGGTTTCAACTGGGTTGATGTAGATGATGAATTTTCAAGCTTCCTCGCTGGTGGTTTTGATGATGATGATGAATCCTCTGCAGTATCCTCGTTAATAATATAGGCTGGCTTTAGTCGGTCGATCGATATAATCGTAGATTTCCTTCCGGGTATTTGTAGTTTAAAAGTCTTGCTATTTCTCTCTAATACTTTATACGGTCCATCGTAGGTAGGTTGAAATTGTTTTTTCATTGCGTCGTTTCTTACAAAAACTTGCTTGCATGTTTTCAAATCTTGGTGAATGAATACTGATTTATTATTTCTGTGTGATTGCATTTCGGTGCATTTCAACGATAAGGCTTTGTTAATTGATTCTCGAAGTTTAGTTACGAAATCGTAATCCATTTCTTGTTTGTTTGACGCTGCTGAACTGAAGAAGTCACACGGCAGCCTTATGCTGCAGCCGTAGGTTAGCTGAGCGGCGCTAAGACTAGTGTCTGCACGCGGTGTTGCTCGTAGTCCGAGTAGCACTGTAGGTAGCTCATCAATCCACTTTGTATGTTGAGATAAACGAGTTTTGAGTGCAGTCTTTAATGTACGATGCCATCGTTCGATTATTCCGTTTGACTGAGGATGGTATGCTGTTGTACGCGTCTTCTGTATTCCCATAGTTTGAAGAAGTTTGAGGAATAGGTTGCTTTCGAAATTCCTTCCTTGATCCGTTGTGATGGTTTTAGGTGATCCGAAACGAGTAATCCAATTTTCATAAATTATCTTCGCGACGGATTCGGCTGAAGTATCATCGGTAGGTATTGCTTCTGGCCATCTTGTTGTTCTGTCGATCATTGTTACGAGATAACGATGTCCTTGCGGTGAAGTAGGTAATGGTCCAACGATGTCAACGTGCAAGTGTTCGAATCTCTCCGTGGGTGGAACTGTAGCTAGACTACTTGATGTATGCCTTGTACTTTGCATTTTTGACATTGAATGCATTGCTTCGCCCAGTTGCCAACATCCGCTTGCATTGCAGGCCAAAAGAATTTTTCAGTGATGAGTTTTCTTGTTGTTCTAACACCTGGATGACTAATGTTGTGCAGTGTATTGAAGACTTCGCGACGACATTCTTCTGGTATGTATGGTCGCATGGTTGTCGTTGAGGCTTCACAGTATATAGGTAGATGCGTCATTGGCATTGTAACTTGCTTGATGGACAAGTTACCTTGCTTCGCTAGATGTTTTATGTTGTCACTATCTCTGTCTTGTGCTGCGGCGATCTTATGATAGTCGATTGATGTAGGGCACGTTACACTGTCGATTGGTACGCGACTGAGTGCGTCGGCAACTATGTTGTCCTTTCCACTGATGTGACGTATGTCGGTCGTGAATTCACTTATGAAAATAAGTTGTCTTGCTCTTCGTGGTGTTTCCGATAGTGATGGTTTCTTTGGAAGTACATATGTTAATGGCTTGTGGTCGGTAAAAACGATCAGGTTTCGACCCTCGAACGTTTTTCTGAAGTGCTTGATAGCCATGTAAATAGCGAGTAGCTCTCGGTCGAATGTACTGTAGTTACGTTGAGTATCGGAGAACTTCTTCGAAAAATATCCAAGTGGTTGCCATTTCCCATTGCTGTATTGTTGGAGAACTGCTCCTGCTGAGAGATCGGATGCGTCGCTGAAGATAGCAAGGGTTGCTTCGTGTGATGGGTGAGCGAGTAAAGCTGCATTTTGGATCGCAATTTTACAAGCTTCAAATGCCTTCGTGGCTTCATCGTTCCATTCGATTGACGTTTTATCTTTTTTCTTCGTGTTGTGAAGGTAGGCGTGAAGTGGTGCTTGGATTTCAGCGGCTTTAGGTATGTGTTCTCTGTAAAAATTTATCATCCCAAGAAAACGCCTTAGCTCTTCGATAGTTTTAGGTTTTGCATAATCGATGATTGCTCTGACTTTTTCGGCAGGCGGTTTTATTCCTTCCTTGCTGACGGTGAAACCAAGAAATTGAACTTCTTGCTGTCCAAATATGCATTTCGAAGGGTTGATTGTGATTCCGTTGTCTTCTAATCGCTGTAGCACGGTGCGTAGATGGGTTTCGTGCGTTTCTTTATCAGGGCTTGCAACAAGGAGATCATCAATAAATGCGAAAACGAAATCCAGTCCATGAAGTACTTCGTGTATGAATCTTTGGAAAGTTTGACCTCCGTTCTTTAATCCTGGGATCATTCTTGGGAATTCGAATAATCCCATTGGGGTAATTATTGCTGTCTTCTCTATGTCTTCATCGCGGACTCTTATTTGTTGGTAAGCTCGGTTGAGATCGATGGTGGAGAATATAGTCTTGTCTGATAGTTGATGAGTGAAATCCCTGACTCGCGGTATTGGGTATCGGTCAGGAGTGGTAATAGAGTTCAGTCTTCTGTAATCTCCACAAACTCGTAATTCTCCGTTCTTCTTCGGTACAATGTGAAGTGGTGATGACCAAGGGCTTTTGCTTGGACGGCATATTCCTTGCTCAATCATGTTTTCGAATTCCTTTCGAACTTGCTCGTATAGGTGTGGTGCGATTGGACGTGCACGACAATGAAGTGGTGGTCCATTGGTGTCGATGAAATGCTCAACGTCGTTCTTCGGTGTTAATTTCATTGAAGTTATTCTTGTGATACCAGGGTATTCTTCGAGGATCTTGTGATACGGTTGTTGCACATCTATGCTTCTTATTGTGGGCAGATTGGTTGCTTGTACAAAAGACTGAGATGCAAGATTGGTTTTCCCGTCGATGATTCTTCTATTTTTGATGTCGACGACCAACTGGTGATGTTGAAGAAAATCAGCACCGATGATTGGTTTGCTGACTTTAGCGACGATAAATCTCCATTTGAATGGTCGGCGTAGATTAAAATCAAGTTCCATTGTTTTTTCTCCATATGTAGGAATAACCGTATTGTTTGCTGCATAGAGTTGAAAATCTAGTGGCTTCAACTTCTGTCCTTGCTTCGGCGGTAACACTGAGATATTTGCTCCGGTGTCGATAAGGAAAGTAAGCTTGCTTTTTTTATCGGTGACGAAAAGACGGTAGGACTTTGCTGTTACGCTGGATCCCGTCGCATCGAGCGTACTAGTTAGTTTTCCGTGTTCGTATTTTCATTTTTGAATGTACACGGTGCTGTGCATTTTCTTGCCTCGACCCCGAAACGTCGATGATAGTAGCAGTAAGGGGATATTGATGTTGAGCTTATTCGACTTCTACTTGCAGAGCGGTTGCGACGAAAAGGTGATCTTCGGTGTTGCTGATTGCGCTGGTTGTACTGTTGCTGGTAAAAGGTATGATGCTGGGAAGCTTTGAGCGCGGCGACTTCGAATGATAGCTTCCGAATTTCTTCGAGAAGAAACTGGGTATCATTGGCTTTTGTTGAAGTGCCTTCGATGATCGATATGTGTGAGCTACTGCTGTTTTCGATCATCTTGTCCGCCAGGAGTGCCAGTTCGTCGAGCTTCGTCTGCGTGCTGAATGTTTCGCTGACTGCTATTACCGATCGAATATGTGGTGGTAGGTGGTTTACCCACATTAGCCGTAGTGTTGAATCCGGAACTTTATCTCGCGCCAAAGTACGCATTTTGCGTAGGAGTTGTGTGGGTTTCTGGTCTCCAAGTTCTATTTCTGATAGAAGTTTTTGTAGCTGTCGACTGTCGGATTCTTCGTATGCGGAGATCAGACGATCCTTCAGTGAATTATACTGGTCGACTGCTGGTGGGTTGTACAACAGGTCCGCAATTTGTTCGATGTCTTGTTTCTCAAGTTGGGCTATCACCATCTGTGCTAATTGCGCTTGGCTCTTCTTTAAACCATTCGTTGCGGCTTCAAAACTGACGAACCAAAGTCGTGGTTTGTCTCTCCAAAACGGTGGTATTCTTAACGATAGAGATATACCGGCGATTTCTGGTTCCTTTACCGGGTTTGATGTATATGTGTTTGCCTCCTGCTCCATAATGACGGCTTGATTACACTGATTTTATATAAACTGAAGTCTTCCTTCTCGGTGTTCGTACGGGTTTCCTTCGCGGTGTTCGTGCAATAGTAGTGGTACGTCGCAGGGTGTTCCTTCTTGGTGTTCGTACCGGATCTTCCCCCTCGGTGTTCGTACGGGGTCACCACTGTAATAGTGGAGACGTACTGTCCACTATTAACAGACTCCGAGTGGTTTTCTTTAAGGTGGAGAAATGAAACTACTGTTTATGTTTATGAATGTACTGTCGAATGGGATTCGGAATGGAATATCTTTTGCATCAACCTTGCCTATATTTATATGGCTGGCTCACTATTGATTTGCCAATGGTAACAATTAATATTTTGCCTAGCCAATTATATTGCTTATTTTATGACCAATGAAAACTATTTAAAATATACAATTATCTACGTTTCGTTTCCCGGCGTGAGACTTGTTTGTTGTTCACGAAGCTACGTCGCTGGACCGGGCTATATAAGACATGCAGATCGGTGCGCACGCGTAGTCGGCGGGCGGCGGCGGTGTGGAATACAGCTCCGGAACAGCAAGAGGAAACGAACTGCGGCGTTGAAGAAACGGCTCACCATTGGTCGACGGATACGTGACGATAGCGGCGTGTGAAGTCGGTGTGGCTCTGAATGATATTTGCGGCTGCTTCTTGTTTCTTTATAAGAACGTCAAATTATCTATATACAGTCCGCAGTATCTCAGTAGCCAAGAATAATTAGGAAATAAAATGTTTTTTTATTTATTCTCGCCTTCCGCGTTATGGTAGCAGCGGAGTATATATTATTTATTCCCGTTTCGGTTTGATTAATCTGGCTGCTACACCGGCGACGGGGAGCACTTGTGCTCTCGTCTGGTACTGCGACTGCCATAAGTCACGATTATGCTAACCCCCCCTCCTACAACGGGTGAGGCAACATCTACCAGTGGACACTTATATCGTAGAGTAGAAAAACGTAACCCCCACACTAGGATTTTCTCCTGTATCGTGGAGGCAGTTTACAAACATAAATTTCACTAGGACAAATATCCAGACCCAGAAAAATTATTTGTAGATCATATAAATACTTATTCCGTGCGGAGCCGTTGCCACTTTAACGAGCTGATGATGAAGAAGGAGATTTATGTACACTTCGCCCTACACAATAGACGCTATTGACTGTGAACTGATGTCCCATTTATTAAAAAGAATCTAGTATAATGATTTCTTAAATTTACGCGAACACTACACATTGAATAAAACTATTATTTACGGATTTTATCGCGTTTAATTATTTTAATTTATTTTTTATTATTATCCCGACGTTTCGGGTGCTTTACAGCGCCCATGGTCACGGGGGGGACTGAGATGTTTGACGTCCCAATGTCATAGTTAGTCCGGCTACCTTCAGTTTTTTAATATTAATTTTTTGGTCCGATTTACGCAAAACGAGCTTATAGTATCATGAAGTCTTGCAATGGTATGCTTGGGTTTGGGTTTAATTTTGTTGATTATAGGATCCCAAGCAGATGGTAGCACCCAACCATCTTCTCTATTGAAATTTGGATGTTTTTTAATTTCAATAGCCTCGCGTATCATCCTTGGTAGGAATCGGTGTTCTTTTGCGAGAATTTGTGGTTTATCAAATCTAATGTAATGGTGGGGACGATCTTGAACATGTTCGCAGACTGCAGACTTCCCGGAGCGTCGGTGCTTCACATCAGCTATATGTTCCTTCACGCGGGTTTTTATAGATCTCTTTGTTTGACCTATGTAAGAGAGACCACATTCACAATCTAGCTTGTACACACCTGCATCTTGTAGAGGAATATTACATTTGATGGATGGTAAAAATTGACTAATCTTCTTCAGCGGCTTGTAGTATGTCTTAATGGACGCTCGCTTCAAGATGTAGCCAATCTTGTCCGTGACTCCTCCAACATATGGTAGTAGAGCAGGTGCGCGCTCGACTGTTGCCGGCTTCACTCGTTCACTGTGACGTAGGTGCGGGACCCGAAGCTTGTTGTCTTGCAATACTTGCTTGACGTGCTGAAGCTCCGCGGCCAGATGTTTTCTGTCACAGATCCCTCGTGCTCTCTGAAACAAAGATTTGCCCACGGTAGCTAACCATCATCCTTCACAGTTAGCTACCGTGGGTAAATCTTTGTTTCAGAGAGCACGAGGGATCTGTGACAGAAAACATCTGGCCGCGGAGCTTCAGCACGTCAAGCAAGTATTGCAAGACAACAAGCTTCGGGTCCCGCGCCTACGTCACAGTGAACGAGTGAAGCCGGCAACAGTCGAGCGCGCACCTGCTCTACTACCATATGTTGGAGGAGTCACGGACAAGATTGGCTACATCTTGAAGCGAGCGTCCATTAAGACATACTACAAGCCGCTGAAGAAGATTAGTCAATTTTTACCATCCATCAAATGTAATATTCCTCTACAAGATGCAGGTGTGTACAAGCTAGATTGTGAATGTGGTCTCTCTTACATTGGTCAAACAAAGAGATCTATAAAAACCCGCGTGAAGGAACATATAGCTGATGTGAAGCACCGACGCTCCGGGAAGTCTGCAGTCTGCGAACATGTTCAAGATCGTCCCCACCATTACATTAGATTTGATAAACCACAAATTCTCGCAAAAGAACACCGATTCCTACCAAGGATGATACGCGAGGCTATTGAAATTAAAAAACATCCAAATTTCAATAGAGAAGATGGTTGGGTGCTACCATCTGCTTGGGATCCTATAATCAACAAAATTAAACCCAAACCCAAGCATACCATTGCAAGACTTCATGATACTATAAGCTCGTTTTGCGTAAATCGGATCAAAATTTAATATTAAAAAAACTGAAGGTAGCCGGACTAACTATGACATTGGGACGTCAAACATCTCAGTCCCCCCCGTGACCATGGGCGCTGTAAAGCACCCGAAACGTCGGGATAATAATAAAAAATAAATTAAAATAATTAAACGCGATAAAATCCGTAAATAATAGTTTTATTCAAGAATCTAGTATGCTGCAGCTTGGCTCTACTAGTACTTCGAATAAGCACATATTTCTACATTTCACAGTACGCGAGCAATCCGGGTTCGATCCCTGCCGGCGCCAACGAAATTGTTAATTGCAATTTTAAGCACTGTTATTACACGTGCTCGGCGGTGAAGGAAAACATCATGAGGAAACCGGCATGACTGATATATAAGAAAAAAAAACGGGTTGCACTCCGGGAGTGCCGGCAGAAGTGAAAACTTGAATATTAACGTTGTGCATATTTGATATTTTGGAATGGTTAGGGAATAATTTTGCACGAATTGCTTTAATTATCACACACGAACATTCGCGCAAGCGTCCTGCGCCGCATAAACGAAACAGCAGGCGCAGGCATACATTTTCGCCGCGCCGTAGAAAGAGAGGGGGATACTTTCTCTCCTACGCCGCGCCGGCTGTCTCTCTCTCTCTCCATCCCTCTTTTTTTACCCATTACAAAAAAGTGTACAACGAAGCTAAAGAAGTTTTCACTTCAAAAAATATTTCGAAGACATGTGAAGTTCGCCAACACGCTTTGGGGCAGCGCGGTAGACAATCCCTTGCCCTAAAACCCTCTCAGAAATGAGCGGAGACCTGTGCCCAGCAGTGGGACGTATATAGTATAGGCTATAAGTTTAACTTTTAACTTTTTATACCTCCCAACAACACAGAGACAACCTAAGTTCAGAATCATCGGTGACAGTACAACCAAACTCAAAAGCTAAAAATTTGTATTCAAATTACGTCTCTGGCAAGAATTTTAACCCAAGATAAAGTGCCCTGGTCACTAAGCATCACAGTCATGATCTATGGAGTATACTAGTAAACATGTTACAAGTCATGAGTTCGACTCCCACTGGAGACTACTGTTTGGATGGTCTAAAAATAGTTCGGTTCATCTCCATTGAGGAGAGATTAATTTAAGCTGCCAGCATATAGTTTATATCAACCATGCAATAAAATTTAGTAAACAAAATCCACAGTCAAGTAAAAAGAGACAAAAAAGAGAGGATCTATATATAGCATATGAAGCTGGTATTTCAACAAGTATTTTCTCATATCTTATCAGTTTAGAATTGATGGCATTTGGCAGTAATAAACGGCATTTGTGGACGAGTCACTGTCTGATTGTGTTCAAGGATATCGGCGACGGAACTACGTGCGGCTGAATTACAATTTATTCTTTGCAGAATCGTAACATGTTAGACAGTGAAAGTATTCAATTGGATAAGCCATGGCACATTTTTTTGTGATTATGTGACAAACACCTATATCTATGAAATAAAATGATATACCATCAGTTCTGTTACATAAGAACTTAAATAAATGCGGTTAAATCATTTCTCGTATTTTCGCGATTGTACCGATGGAATAAAACAAACGGTTTCAGGCACTTTACAGCATCCAAGAGCCTGAAACGTCGGGAAATAAAAATGTTATAATTAAACAAAATCTGTAAAATTAATTTTACCAAATTTCATGTTCCGTCAGTAATTTTTAAACATATTATGTGCTTATTCTTCAATAAAACTTAAAGTATAATACTACATATTTATAAGTCTTACAGCTAGGCAAGGGCCTCCTCCCGGTGAAGGTTTTAAGTCAAGAAATTTTAGCAGACTTACCATGTCCTCAAAATGCTTTCTTTTGAAGTGAAACTTATTTATAAAAGTATTGGAGAAATTTAGTATAGCATTAAAAAATAAAAGTCACATTTTATTGTAATGTTTCACCTCCAAGGCTATACTATTATTTTACTCACTTATGTAATATATAAAATAAAAGAAGAATGATATGTCGTAAAGAAGTTTCACTTCGTACGTGGATACACAACCTACAATCACAATTTTTATTTTTGTTTTTTGTTTGATGGTTTGCTCACAATGCTGTGCCATGACAGCTGTTGCAGTAGCTTAGAAACTATAACTTGTCCTAAATTTCTGTCACCTGCCATAATAGCCAACAAATAAAAAGTCCACTGCTAAACAAAGGCTGCTTCCATGTATTGTATCAGAAAGGGGGTCATTTGCCATTGTTGCCACTCTTGGCACTCTTTTTATAAACACTAAAAAGCTACTGACCTTTATATAAGACACTTGGCATGTGGGTTGACAACTGCATTTTTAAATTAATGAGCTTTTATCAGGAAGATGTGGCTGCCAACCAGATGATTTGAGTTGGTGTTTTCTCTTAAACCAGCAACAAAAAATCGTGAATTGTAATTTGGGTGTTGATTTACCATATATTGAGTGGTCAAGAAAACCACTGTTAAAGAATTAGGTCATTTTATATCTGAAGATGTCGAGTTATTAGCTATTTATAGTATTCAATTTTCAAACTACTTACTTGATGTAACCATGGTAGCCATATTATTTAGGCTGGATTGTTTCTTACATTACACTTGTGTTTCCAGATCATTGAACCTGAACCAAAAAAGATAAGGTTATCAATTAATTGCTATTTATTAGCACACCTAACAAATGTAGCTTGAGTCACAAAAGTTAATTGTTTGAAACAAATAAAAACACAAGCAAAAGTGGCTTTAGGCTTCAAGGTGATCAATAGATTTAATGTAAAGAAAGAGAATGAAAAAACAATGACATTATTTATTCAGAATGCTGAGGTTTTAAAGACACAAAAATAATGTAAATTAACATACATAAAAACAAAACAGGACGAAAATTTACATAAATCAAAACTAATAACAATTACCACAAATAATGCAACAAAGAAGTTCTTTTGGTTTGAAGCTATAGGATGTTTTATTTATGCAGCTGCATTATGTAAAATACTTGATGTAATGTTTCACTAAAAGGAATACTTGGTAAAATGAACAATAATTACAGTTTCCCTAAAAATAATAGGAAGAATTATGATTAAAAAAGAATTGAATTTTCTATAATGTTAAATGGGAATTTGTGAAACATAAGTTTTTAACCATTAAATCTCTTTTAAGTTAACAAGAGTTCCAAAAAATATAGAGTTTTTAAAGAACACACTTCTTGCAATGAATTGCAAAAGATAAAAAATTATATATTAAAAAACATCAATTTACAAATGGAACTTTTATATATACTTTTTACATTTTTAAACTGGATTTATATATCCATTTTAAATACTTCCTTTAACATGCTTTTATTAACATTTTACATCAGATACTTGTAAATAACATGAAAACAATAGGAAAGTAAAAGCTAACTTCTATTAAAAAAATGAATCCTAGATAAATGTTATAAGAATTTTTTTTTGTAGTTCTGATAAGAATCTGTAATCTTATTCATTTTTATAAAAAGGGTTAATAAAACTGTCTGATAAATTAATCCATTTTGTGATGTTATATGACATTTATCTTCTGATAACTAATACCACATTGTTGCTACTTGTCTTTTTAGATATTTTATGGAAAGTATATATTACAATATATAGGTACATACTGTTTCATATTAAAAACATAACTAATTAAAGCAAGCAAGTCAAGATGTCAGTCACTTACATACTTTATTTATAACTGATTGTCTTAGAACTGAAGAATGATTTTTAGCTAAAAAAAGTTAATATGCAGTGTACTAAAACCTTTTATCTTCGTTTGAAATATTTGTTTGTTTTTTGTATTAAAATATTTTACATTATTACTTGGAAATCTATAAAATAGGTCTTAAAAAGAAGTTGACTACTTTCTAACACAATAAGGGTACGTACTGAAACTATTAGTGGAACAAGTAAAACATTCAACTGCTTTGTAAACTGTAATGATATAATACCTACTATAAACACTAAAAAGCTACTGACCTTTATATAGGACACTTATACGATCACAATACGAAGAATGGCACGATAAATAAAAACAAATTCCACACGGCTACAAACTTTCTAAACAAGGACATTCACATATTCACAAAATGTGTAATTAACATAGATATAATAAGATTTGCAAAAGATTAGAACCTATCCAAAATATAATTGATAAAATCACTGCAATATTACGACATTTTCTTTGTGAAATAAAAATCGAAATAAAATTATTTGATGATCAACTCAAAACGAATATCAAATGACATATTGCTTATAGATAAATGACAGTGACGTTAAAGACACAAATTCGTTCGGAAATTTTACTATTGTAAAGACATTAAGAAATAAACTTACAAAACTGTTCGTCAATGTTTTATACAGTCAGTACAGTTTCCTTAAGTACTAACATGCGTACATTAACCCTTCACCTATGTCGGTAGTTGTTGGGAGCATTAAGCTGGAAGTTGTTGACGAGTACGTTTACCTGGGACAAATAGTCTGACTAGGTAAGTCCAACTTCGACCGAGAGGTCAATCGATGGATTCAACTCCAGCCGAGTATACCTCAAAACCTGAAAACAAAGTTGTACCACCAGTGCGTGTTGCCAGTGATGACCTACTGAACCGAGACGTGGTCCTTCACTGCTGGCCGTATGAGGACGCTCAAAGTCGCTCAGCGAGCTATGGAGAGGGTTTTACTCGGAGTTTCTCTGCGTGATAAACTTAGAAATGGGGATATCCTCAGTAGAACCAGAATGACCGACATAGCCTAACGGATTAGTAAGCTGAAGTGGCAATGGGCCGGTCATATAGCTCGAAGAACCGAAAACCGTTAGGGAAAAAAGGTTCTCGAGTGGCAGACTCGTACCGGTAGGCGAAGTGTAGGGCAACCCCTCATTAGATGGAGTGACGACCTGGTAAGACATGCACGTAGTCGATGGATGCAGGTGGCTCAGGACCGTGCTTTGTGGCTTACCTTGGGGGAGGCCTATGTTCGGCAGTGGACTTGTGAAGGGTTGTAATGATGATGATGATGATACCACATTTATATTTTGTATTAAGTTATCATTCGTCTCCGCTAGGGTGGATAATGTTTTGTGATGTTTACCAACTAAATTGGATAACAGAAAAACACGATTTAAAACAAATCGCGAAATATAAAAAAACAACAGTGCGAACGCTAACGTTGACAAATCTATAGATAAACAAGTAAAATGTCTATGTTGTAATCAATGCGAACACAGCTAAAAACAAATCTTGATATCTGTTGAAAATTTTACACAGTTTTTGTGAGTTTCGCACTCATTACCACCATAAACAAAACATGTTGTGTGATTTATTTTATGCGATTTGTTTCAAAACATTACATGTTGGATGTTTCTCAGTGCAAACGTACTGTTAAACAAATTCCAAAAACTTCACTTAAGGCCATTTCTGTTTTCTATAAGTCTATAACGTTATTAATTATAAATTAAAATTATAATTGATAATTCGTAGAGATAATTGAATACTCATGAATACTCTTTTTCCTCAATTCTTTTTTATTTTATTTATGTGGCTTTCTCAGAGTAATGACTAGCATAGAGAGAGTCCTAAAATAGGAACAAAATTCTTATAGCTGAAGTATTCATACAAATGACGTTTAAAAAGTTACAGCCTATATACGTACCACTCCTGGGCACAGGCCTCCTCTCATTTCTGAGAGGGTTTTAGGGCAAGGAACAGTCCGCCGCGCTGCCCCAATGCGTGTTGGCTAATTTAACATGTCTTCAAATATATATTTTTTTTTCTTATTTCTCTAATGGCACGGATAATGGAATGGAAATACGGCAACCACCTTAAAAAAGAAAGCAAGTGAGAATAATATAGCTATCTTATTTTCTACTATGTTAAACGTAGTATGAAGCAGCTATAAGAATTTCGTTCCTATTTTAGGACTCTCTCTATGCTAGTCATCTGCCTTCGGGAACCCGTGCATTCTGGTCTCTCGCCAAGGTTGTCCAAGAGAACTTCTGTCAGCTATCTGTTCATCTCTGCACAGAGAGGACAACTCACTGGCCCAAGCCTCAAAGAAAAGGCCGATCTGTTAGGCTCTCTCTTTGCGTTCTACTCGACTCTCGATGACAGGGTGAACACACCGCCGATGTTCTCGCGGTGTGAGTGCTCGATGCTGGATGTGCGGTTTACATAGCGCTCGGTTCGCAAAGCACCTTTACCTGGACGTCAGTAAATCGAGTGCGCCTGATGAAGTCCTACTCATTATACTGAATACATGTCTTCCTGAGTTGGCACCGGTTTTAACGCGTCTTTTCCGATACTCTACTCCCAAGACGTAGTCCTAAATTCATAGAAAACAGATTTGATTCACCCGATCTCTACAAAAAGCGACCGCTCGGACCCGTCCAACTGCAGGCCTATTGCCATCACCTCCTTGTTCTCCAAAATAATGGAATCCATTATAAACTGCCAGCTCATGATGCACCTTGAGGATCACCAGCTGATTGGTGACCGCCAATACGGTTTTCGTCGTGGTCAATCATCTGGTGACCTTCTGGCCTGCCTGACTCATAGATGGGCGTAGGCAGTAGAGTCTACTGGGGAGACATTGGCCATTAGTTTGGCTTTGGATCGGGTCTGGTACAAGCACTTCTTTCGAAGATCTCTTCCTATATCAGTTGCTTCACGTACGCACGATCGACAGGTTGCGCACGAGATTAAAAATGGATGAAGTGAAGTGTAAGGAGTGCAATATTATTTATAAACGAAGTGCTGGCATACTTGCAGAATTATTTGGAGGTGTTAACTAAAGACAAATTGTGAGAATATGTTCAACTGGTTTTTCTGCGGAAGATATTGAGAAGGCGAAAATTTTATTATTTTCTTCGGTGACATCGTCATCAACGAGTCGATGTGTGAGAAAGGCCCAGAATTATTTCCTATATTTATTGCTAGGGACTTGAATTAATTACCCCCTGTTAACTACGATCATATAGATGTTACAAAATTGCTCAAGGATATACAAATATCAAAAGCGGAAATTTCTTACATAAAAGAATCCTATGTTACTACAGAAGAAGTTAATAATCGTGTACAAGAATTAAAGAAACTTTGTGCCCCAACAAATCTTTTGGATGTAAGGGTTAGCAAAAAATTGGAGGGTATCTGTTGCATAGCGGACCGACTGTGCTATCGTGTAATGAACAATATGAATCCAGTAACAACGGACAGCCAGCGCCCCTACGATACAAACTCACTCGAACACTGAGGCTGTGACGACGGTACCGGTGCTGTCTAGTATAGCGTCTCAAGTCGCTAAACCTACACGAGTCTCGCCACCGCGCCGCTAAGATCGCCACAAGTGAATACGGTAGTTGGGGCTAATGCAAAGGAATGCGCATTACCGAATGTAAACAAACCTAGTATGGCAGAAATGGTTCGTAATGAAGGAGAATAGAAAATAGATCGACCAGCGGATGAGTGGATTGTGGTACAGAGGAAAAGATATAGAAATCGTTTTATAGGGCAGAAAGGGAAAGCAAGTGTTCAGTCCACTAAAAAGTTTAAAACTGCGGATATAAAAGTTCATTCGTTTATCTCTAATGTCCATAAAGACTCCGCCAAAACGGACATTATGAATTATATACGAGAAAAAACGAATGAAATTGTAAGCTTACAAAAGATTGATATGAAATAGGATAAAGGATACAACAGTTACAAATTATTGGTGTCTAAACATAAGGTCAACACCTTTTTGGATGATAATTTGTGGCTGGATGGAATTTCCTTCAAAAGATTTGTTCATTTAAGGAATAAGAGAGAGAAATAGGTTTTTATGTTTATACTGTTTATAGAATATTAATGGACAACAATTTCAAATTAATAACATATAACTGCAAGAATATTAAGCTTTCTGAGGCATGTGTGTAGGTCATTGTGTCCGTCAGCTGACATTGTAGCGCTGCAAGAGACGTGGTTGCTGTGTGAATCTTCCTTTTTTGAATACTGTTAGAGATGAGTTTGCGGGCACCGACACGTCGGCAGTTAATACGTCTGCTGGTTGCTTCACGGCAGGCTGTATGGGGGTATTGCGATCTTGTGGCGTAAGGCGGCGTTTACTTCAGTGACAGTGATCGACTGTGAAAATCCCAGGTTATGTGCAATAAAGGCCGTTAGTGGTGACCGATCCATATTGGTTTTCGGTATTTATATGCCAGTGGATAAAAAGGAAAACCCAATTGAGTTCACGGAGTGTTTAGGTAGAATTAGTGCTATTATTGAGAGTTGTGCGATAGAAACAGTTTTCATTGTTGGTGATTTCAATGCTCACCCAGCTGAACTATTTGGTGACGAATTATTAAAGTTTTGTATGGATCAGTGTTGGCAGTGCGCTGATATGGACAAACTTGGTATTGTTACGAGCTTGAGGTTCGTGACAAACCAACTATTCCAACCGACGCTGCTCTTCCTGTCGGCGAGCCTGCTCCTGCAGCATCACCATCGGAGCACCTAAATCAGGTGCTGCAGGTGTAGGAGCTGCTGACGAGCCAGCATCCGTGGCTGGCAGTTGGCCTTCCGACGTCTGCAGCGTTATACTACTAAATCGTCTCTGGTCCGTCTCCTACTGGCGTTGACTTCGGGTACGGACACCCTCTATTTCGTCCTTAGATAAAATCGGTATGATTTAATCCCACTTCTGACACCAATTGTTATGGGCTTGAGGTTCGTGACAATAAAAACTGCCGATTTAATTACCAAAATTTACACTTTTACTACCGAACACCAATTAAAACTTAAAAGACACTAATAATTAATCACACTGATTCACTTTATTTCGCTCCGAAGCTTCGCTTGTCTCGCCAAATTCAATACTGCCCCGATCGCGGCTATCAACGGCTTTAAATAGGGCTCTTCCACCGAAACATCAAGAACATTCCAGTAAATACGGGCGCCGAATGACCAGGCGCAGAAAGTTCGAGTGTGGGGCTTCTAGAAAGCTTAATTCTTCTGTTCCATACTAGATGGCGTTGTTGGTCGAAAGTTCAAGATTGACATTTTCTGGGAAGCCCTCCTCGTTCTGGTCCCTGACACTAGATGGCGCTAGTGCCAGGTACCAGACGTCAACTTAGGCACGCAACAGTATGTACTATGACTCTTTTACATATGTAAGTGATGCACACGGTAGTAGAAGATGGCTCGATCACTAGTACAGTAGTAGTCACACACTGCCGCTTACCAAACTGTGCACAGTGTTAAAATTTTACACAATATTTATTGGTCGGATCATTTTCCTTTAAGTATTACTTGTGACCTAGCAATTGTGAGGTCTAAAACGTCTCAAAATATTGTTAAGAATAGTAAAATAATATTAACAGAAAACCACATCAAATACTCAAATATAAAGAATATTGTAATTCGAAATTTAGAGATATGCATTTACCGGTAGAGTTTTACCGTTGTTGTGATCGTATGTGTACATGTATAGATCACATAGGGACTTTAGATAAGATGTATGAGGCTATAGTAAATACCTTAAGCGAGGCCGCAATTATGAAATATGAAGGCAGTGTCATTAATACATGGCGGGTGGAATAAATATGTAAAAGGTGCTCATAGGGAGTCCAGGATACAATTTGATAATTGGTTACAATGTGACAAACCTAAAGGGGGCATTGTGTATGATCGAATATGTGAGAGCAGACGTCGATTTAAATCTAAGTTAAAATGGTGCCACGATATGGAAGAACAAATTAAAATGGACATAATAGCTACTTAATATTGTAATAAGGACTTTAAAAAATTTTGGAAATCCGCAAATAAATTTAATCTGCGGCCAGGTCTTCATATGAGCATTGGTAACACTAATGATAAAAAACAGATTGTTGAAAATTTTAGGCAATATTAATATTGACTCTCCTTTAGGACCCAAAAATGGTAAAACCTACACGGAAGTCCCCTCTGACACAAACCCGGTTCGCTTCACAGCTAAACAGGTGGGTGCAGTGATTATGAACATGAAAAGGGGGAGGTCTCCTGGGTATGATGTTCTTAGCATTGAGAATTTACAACATGCTGGTGGCCATTTCCCTAGGGTTTTGGGTTTGTTCTTTTCATTGTGCCGACGTCATAGATAAAATAAAACTGGGGACATCTCGGACATAACCAACTATAGACCTATATTGTTGGCTACAATATTAACAAAGGTACTGAATGGTATACTTGATGCGTATTTAAGAAAATCTTTGCAGCTACACGATGCTCAATTTGGTTTCCGGACTGAGCTTTCAACAGAAAGTACCATCTTGGCCCTTAAGCGAACCGTTGTGTACTACACGGATAGAAAACCACCTGTGCATGCCTGTTTTCTAGACTTGTCAAAAGCCTTGGATATAGTGTCCTATGAAATAATGTAGAGTAAGTTGAGGAAAACCGAGATACCTGCTGAACTTGTTGCCATGTTCGAGTATTGGTACAAAAATCAAATAAATAATGTCAAATGAGCGGATACGTTTTCCGATCCGTACAGGCTAGAATATGGAATGGAGGTCACAAGGGGGTTAAGCTCACGAAACCTGTTCAGCCTGTATATAAATGACCTAATCGGTGAGTTGAGCAGCATGTATATCGGATGTTATGTAGATGGAGTATGTTTAAACAGTTTAAGTTACGCAGATGATATGGTACTGCTCGCCCCGTCTCTTAGAAAATTGTTACACATTTGTGAGAATTATGCTGTCAGAAATGGTTTAGTATACAATGCTAAGAAAAGGTAGTTTATGGTGTTTGAAGAGTAAAGGAGTTTAAATATTTAGGCCACTACATTACTGAAAATTGTTAAGATGATATGTACATCGAGAGGGAGCGAAGGGCACTGTCGGTCCGTGGAAATATGTGAGAAGTCAAGATTACACCCTTTAAAGCCTATTGTCTATCTTTTTACACATGCAGCTTATGGATAACGGATACAAAACGCGCTTACAGTGACCTTCGTGTTTTATAAAATAACATTTTCAGGGCCCTGTTGGGGCTGCCTCGCTTTTGTAGCGCATCAGGGATGTTTGCAGAAACACGAACAGATGACTTCTTCGCAATAATGCCTAAAAGAGTGTACTCGCTGTTAAGCAGTATGCGTGGCAGCCGCAACAGTATTATGAACGTGTTCGCCGAAAGATGTGACGGGCATATGCTAGATCATTGGAACGTTATGCTAAAAAGTGATTACACATATTTTAGGAACTAACATTAGTATTTAAGGTGCGCAATATATTACTAACAACTTATATGGATCTATGTCTGAAATAAAAAAGTTATTATTATTATTATTATGGGCTTCCCGAGAAATTATACAATTTGATAACCAGTCTCCTTGCTGATCGAAGCATCAAAGTCGCAGTAAACTGGTGCATGCTCTGATTACAAGCCTATTAACGCTGTTACTATCACTAACGGTGTTTCTTTTGCATCTTAACGATTTGTTGCAATTTGGTAACATTCATTGCCTTGGAGACAACAGCAGTGGTGATGCCTTACACACTGGCCGTGCCAATATTTTTCGTAAAAACGTCGCCGAGTATCGGGACAAGCTTGTGTCTGAAGTCGAGTCTTTGCTGAACAAGGTCTCGGATTGGGGGCGACTAAATCTAGTCCAGTTCAACCACCTGAAGACACAAGTCTGCGCGTTTATCGCTAAGAAGATCCCTTTTGTCTTATCTCCTCAGTTTGAAGGCACTCTTCCAGCTGCCTTAGCAAGCATCGGAATTCTCGGTGTCAACATATCGAACAGTGTGCAGTTTCGTGGTCGCTTCTAAGGGAAGGAATTCAAATTGACCTCTAAAAAGCTTGGCGTGCACAGCAGACAGTTTGGCAAATTGCTTGCAACTTTACAAAGTCTCATCTCTGGGCCGGGGCACCCCAGTGCTATGTCCTTCCAC
This sequence comes from Parnassius apollo, assembly GCA_907164705.1. Classification (NCBI taxonomy): domain Eukaryota; kingdom Metazoa; phylum Arthropoda; class Insecta; order Lepidoptera; family Papilionidae; genus Parnassius; species Parnassius apollo. The sequence goes on along the minus strand of CAJQZP010000220.1, from coordinate 722,875 downwards.
TTGATCGCATCCAGCGCAATCAAATCACATCACAATCGCAAATCAAACTTTTATAATATACTTATAAGGTGGTTGAAAAGTATCATATTGGGTCCTTACATATGAAATTAGCGTTTTGTCGTACTGACCACTTTGTTATGAAATATCTCCTCTTTGGTTAAGAATTCCAAATTCAAATCTATAAATTAATTTAGCTGGTACATTTGAGTTTTGAAAACAGTCATTCATTTGTTTTTTCCGCATTATTTTTTTCTTTGACGTCGCTTATTACCCCACAATGGAAACCATGAAAAAATATGAGCTGGTGTCGCAAAAGAAAGCACTGTACGTTTTTGTTTTCTTGAAATTTCGACCTTCAGAACCAACTCCGTGGACGGCCGGAGACCAAAGTGGAAAATGAAGGATTAAGGCTATTGTGGAAGCGGATCCATCACAAAGCACTTCAGAGATAGCTGCAGGCTTCGAGGTAAGTTATAAAACTGTATTAATCCACTTGAAGCAAATTGGGTAAGGAAAAAAAAACTTGAACGATCTCACTTTAAAACTAAACTCCTCTCTAACTAACTAACCTAAAATAACTAAACTAAAGTCTAACTTTAAAACGCTAAGAAACAGATGCAATCAGGTGGTACGAAATGCTAAACGCCGCTACATTCATGACACAATAACTAATTCTTTGCCCACTAAAGTAAAGTAAAGTAAAGTTACAGCCTATATACGTCCCACTGCTGGGCTCAGGCCTCCCCTAATTTCTGAGAGGGTTTAGGGCAAGGAAGTGTCCGCCGCGCTGCCCAAATGCGTGTTGACGAACTTCACATGTCTTCGAAATATTTTTTTTTCTTATTCCTCAGACTTTGCCCACTGATTTGTGGAAATTCCTCAAGTCTATAGGAATTAATAAATCTAATTCTCTGGAATATGGCGTCTCTCTCAATTTGGATGACATCAATCGTCACCTTGTTTCTATTACTTCATTGGACCCTCAAATCCGTTCTCAAACTATTGCTTCTATGGAATCAATGCAGCCTCTCCGGATCCCTGACTTTTGTTTCTCCCCTGTTACTCAGGATGAAATTAAAAAAGCTCTTTTAGCCATTAAATCCAAGGCTGTGGGTTATGATGAAATTAGTAAGCAAATGGTGTCTTTGATTCTTAAGTGCCTTCTTCCGGCTATAACACACATTATAAATTATTCTATGGACTCAGGTCAATACCCTTCTGCATGGAAAAAGGCTTTTGTAAGACCTCTTCCTAAAATGCCTAATCCTGTTTTCCCTAATCATTTTCGTCCTATTTTAATTCTCGCATACCTCTCTAAAGTTCTGGAAGCCTATGTCCTTAAACACCTTAAATTTTCATCCCCAGCTTTGGAATGGTTTTCTTCTTATATTCGCGGTCGCTAGCATAGAGTTCGCTCAGGTCAGCGGTTTTCTGCATGGGCTGAAATTGAATCTGGTGTGCCGCAAGGCGGAATACTTTCTCCTATTATGTTTTCCTTATTTATAAATTCTATCTCCTCAGTTTTAGATTGTTTGTACCATCTGTATGCGGATGATCTCCAGCTCTATGTACAGTCAGGCTTAAATAATCTTAACTTCGTAATACACTATACTAAATGATAACCTGGAAGCCATAAGAGAATGGTCATGTAAATATGGCGTTACTGTTAATGCTGCCAAATGCAAAGCAATAATATTCGGAAGTTCGCAATTATTGGCTAAGGTTGATTATAGAAATCTCTCTCCCGTAATTTATAATGGAACTTTGATTCCATATTGTGATTCCATAAAAAGTCTTGGCCTGTACATGGATAAAACTATAACAATACAATACATTACAATACAATATATTTATTTGCATTCCATAATGTAGAAATTAACTAGAGATATGCAAATTGCAGATCTCTGAAGTCTTAAAGTTGTTGCTACCTTGCGTTCCCTTTATCGTCTTAAAAATTTCCTACCTTTCAAAACCAAACTTACGCTGGTTCAATCCCTCATTCTACCTATTATCGACTATGCCGATGTATATTACCCAGATCTGTCAGAAAATCTTCTAAACAAGTTGGAGCGCCTTCTTAATAATTCCATAAGGTTTATTTTTGGTTTACGTAAGTATGACCACATATCATCCTATCGTTCGAAGCTTAAATGGCTACCTATACGCCAAAGGCGATGCTCTAGAACTCTAGAATTTTACTTGTACTTTAATCGATTTTGAACGATCCAAGATCGCCTTCTTATCTTAAGGATAATTTTCATTTTTTTTCATTCGATCTACGGTCGAACATCCCGACAGTCAAACCGTCTGAGGTTAAGGTTTCCACAGCATAAGTCTAATTTTTTTAGGTCGTCTTTTACGATTCAAGCTATACAACTTTGGAACATCCTCCCCATGATATTAAGAATGCCACAAATAAAAAAGTTTTCAAAGGTCTCCGAGAACATTACCTGAACACAACTACTAATTGACAATATTTCTCCTTAATTCTTGTCTTCGTTTTCTTCTTTTTTTACTTCAAATATTTATTTCATTATATATTATTCAAACATTATATATATATATATATATATTCGTTCATTCACTTACATCTGTTTCGACATACAAAAATGCACCAGGAGTAAACATATTCGAAGATTTATGTAATTTTGCAATAATAATATTACCACTACCGTACTCAAACGCAGAATTTGAACACGTATTTGGTGCTATGAATATAGTTAAAAAAGCAAACTGCGAAACAAGCTATCGGAACAAAGTTTGAAATTCTTCTAATAAGAAATCAGTTAAGGATTAAAAAAAAGAATTGCGCAACGTATGATATTCCTAAACATGTTGTCAACCAAGTCAGTAAGAGCAAAGCAAAGATGGGAACTGGAGACATTTGCGAAGCTTCAACTTCCGCTGAAGTTCTTTTTGAAGATCTAGATCCATACTTCGCTATTAATTTTGAAATTTAGGTACAAGAACGTACTGAGCTAATTGTTTTATTTTTAGAAAGATGGCTAATATTTAAACGTAGTTTAAAAATTAAAGATTTATTATTTACAATATTTTTTTATTTTATCCATGAATAATTTTTGTTTTGGTTGTCATGTCATTAATCTACACTATAAATAACTGATTTATATGAAATAGAGTTAGCGCGAGATCCGTGTGGAGTCGGTTTTTTTACAAAAGATCAAAGGATTGTTGGCAGAGTTTGGTCGCCGCGTCCACACGTTGGGCGCACGTTTAGTTTGCTACAAGCTCCCAGAGCGATTACACGCATCTGATTTAAATTTTATATTCAAGCTTTGTTAGGTGGATGCTCCAATTACCAGCCTTTTAGTGCCAATTTCAACTTTAAACATTCCTACTACTTTAATTAGCGAGATTTAATTATTTTTAAACATTTGTTTTAATCGAGAAAGCTATTTATAAAAAAATGAACGTTTATTTACAATACGATTATTACGAGAACTCTTTTTAATGTTTTTCTGAATCTATACATTTAGATTTTCGGTGTTCATTGTGTATATACCGTTTGGCAATATTTTTCAGTTAGCCCAATGGTAGCACGAAAATGTACCTAGGGACATCTAGCGGATTTTAAGAAGAAGAAAAATCCTGTTTCTGGCGGATTTTTTCTGTTAGTCTAGGGACTTTAAAATTTGTAGAACGGCAACCCTGACTATAGTGATTAGTGCTCTCTGTGCCTTTAGGGTAATGGTGGTTAATATAGCGCATAGCGCCATACTATAGTTCGCTATCTCTCCATAACACATAGCGCGTGTTAAGCTGAGAACAAATTATCGGACGCGTCCGTCAGCCGCGGCTGACAGACGCGGCTTAGCGGTGTGCACGGTAGCTGAGACGGCGTCCTCGGACGCCTCGCTTCTATCATTCCAGAAAGGTTTTGTCAATCGAGAAACATGACAAACCGTGACAGCGAGGACGAATTTATAAAGTTAGCGGCAGCTGCTTTATGTCGTCCTCCAAAAAATAGGGGACCCAAACACTCCTTGTCCATGATATTAATGTAAAACGACTCGAGTATGATGAATTTCATACATTGTATCCAGACTTACAAAAAGATGATAAACGTTAAAAAATGTACTAATATGTACTTATAAATATAGGCACTCGTGGCCATGAACACATTCAATTAATATTTTTTTCATTACACATCATGTCGCGAGCGCAGTTGGTTCGCTTGTGACACTCGAAACGTCCGCGGACGCGTCCCGTGCCCCGTTCACACTGTCCGCGGACGCACCAAACATCCAGCCGGCCAGATTCTGTTCGGACGTCCGAACGCTCAAGAGCGACGCAAGGTCATGTCCGCGTCTAGTTTGCACAGTGTAGTATTAAATGTACTGGCTAGATCTCAATAAGCCGCGGCTGTCAGCCGCGTCCGTCAGCCGCGTCCGATAATTTGTTCTCAGCTTTATGTACGTGGTCAACATGGCGCTATTGCGCTATGGCACTTTGGCGCTATTAAGTATTAATATTTAGCGGCAATTAGTTCTAGCAGCAGCGCTGTTGGGAGAGGACGTGTGACGCAAATTTGATCTAGTAGCACGCTATTCATCGCGTGCGACCTAATTTAGTGTTAGACGTTGTTTAGTTTGTGTATACTGTATATTTATAAGTGATCGATAGATACAGTTGTCTGCTATAAAAGAAGCCTAACTTATGCATGAAATGTAAATAAAATATAGATACAAAAGTTTTTGAAAATACCGTAAAACATGCCAACTTTGCCCTAAAAATGAGAATATTCTTGCATTTTTTGAGTTATTTTGAAAACCCGTTATATGTTTCATACCATATTTGTACCACACAGTACTTTAAGTTCATGTCTCGATAATTATTTCTTAAAATATCCAGAAAGTTGTACGTATATTTGTAAAAAACACATTCATATGTGGTGGGCAAAAATTCATAGATTTTTGGCAACTTTGCCAACTTTAAATATTTCCGATATTAAAAACCGTATCAAAAATCTTAAAATAGCTAAACATAAATGTAGAGCAATGCAGTATTATATTAAAATATCAGTTTAATAGTCATATTCATTGTCCTTTAAAATTGAGTGGGCAAAGTCAAAAACCCACCTAGAACATTTTTCTTACAATAATGATCAACGTCTAAGGGCTGTCACCATTAAAAAATGCTTCATTCCAATAATAAATGAAAACTTTTTATATATAAAATATTTATTGACATAATAAATTCAAAAAGTGCAATCATAATGGATACAAAATAAAGAACAACGGTGTACCTACATATACTGTTTGTTTGAGTTATGTAGCGATTAACAATAAAGAATAAAAGTACAACATGTAATAGAATAAACTAAAAATACCTAAACTTATATTATTGAGCACAGGTTCTTCGGGTATTTTTAGATTTCGATTTAACATCGAAATCAAGGAACACTTAAACATAGGTGTAGTGTGTACCCAATAATTTTACTTGCGACTATAATCAAATTAGGTTATATTATAGGTCCAGTTTAAAGATAATAATTTTCAATGTAACATAATATCAAAAACACCTAAGGGATTTTTAAAAGATGATTACATAAACAAATCAAATATGTCATCTATAATTAGTATTTTAATTACGTAAATATAATAGCAGCTATTCTTAATGTTTTAATTATTATACAAAATATTCTCAGTCTTATAGGAACAAAGGGTTTCTAATTTTACTTCAGACTGAATTTGCATTATATTATAATAATAACATAACAATTGTGAATTTTTTTCTAAATAATTAAAAACAAGCATTTTCAGGTCTAACTTGGTCATTGGAGAACCATAGTCACTGACAGATACCAGAATATTTATAAGATTTTCTTCTTCGATTTCTGTTGTCCCCCAACCGTTTTCATGTGCACTTCTTTTGCCTTATTTATTATGGTCCTCCGTGGTATCCCGAATTGTTTTTCGACTTGTCTACCAGAAATAACATTTTTTTTAACTAGGTCTACTGCTATATCCAACATTTCCTTAGAGTAGTTTGTGTAATTTCTGGATCCTAGTTTCCTTCTATTTCTTTTTCTTTTTGTACATGTATTTGATTTATTATTATTGTTCATCCTATAAAAACAAAAACAATATATCTGAGAAACTATAAAAACAAATAATAAAAAGGTTACAAAATGCGGAATTATGCAGAAGCGTAGAATACTATATGTAGAAAATACCTCCAACATCAAATAGCCATCAAAAGTCATCCAAACACGAATTGAACAGAGATCTTTCATTTGTGCTACTAACAAAAATTACAGCAAATGAAAAAGTTACAGATGACAACCCTACGGGTAATAAATTGGTGGGCAATGTTGTCAACAATGCTCAAAAAAGAAGTGTGTGACTTTGCCCACCAACATATTAGGTGAATTTATGAAATTTTTTGCGTAAATAGTAGTCTATATTATCCATTTTAAATATATTTACGGTTGTAAAAAAATTACTTACCTGCTGTTACTGCAACTATCACTTTTCGGTAAAGTTTTTGTGCTGGTTTTTGCCCACCAAAAAACACTACCAACTTATACAAGTTCTGACAGGCAACTCAAGTTACATAGATGACATAACATCACTTAGTGTTGCTAGAAAAATAATGAATTTTATACTACAGACAAAAAAATACTCCTAAGTTATGTCAAATTCGCTGTGTATCAAGTTTACCAAAAAATACCCAACTGGGCAAAGTCAAATCCCAAGGGCAAAGTTGCCAGGTTTTACGGTAATAGTGTGTGTAAATAGTTGATTTTTATAAATACAATCAATAAACTTTTAAATACACCTTTATTTGATTTATAATTTATATTAAGGTTAAAATAACGTTTACATCAATTATGATAAAAAATTATTAATTTTATTTCGTTTAAAAAAAAGTACATGCTTTAAAAATATTTTTAGGATTGTAAAAAGTCGTAAGCCTGAAAAGTATGAAAAAGTCTAATTGGTTTTTCTTTACCACTTTATTTTATTTCAGTCTAAAATGCGACTTATTACGAAATAATGTTCTTATATAGCACGCGGTCTCTCCAATGAACGACATGTTGCAATGTAACGTGCTACGAGATATAGCGTGCTGTAAAACTTAACGCGCTTGCCGGTCCCCTACACGCTTTCTTATAAATAGCGCGCTATAACATAGCGTATTTAATAGCGCGCTAGAAATGTATAGTTTATAGTTTGTAGCGTGCTATTGATTTATAGTCGTTTTGGACAACTTTAGATGTGTTCTGTGGATCTGTGAACTGCAGTCTCTTTTTGGCTCTTTTGATATAAAAATACTTAGTATTTTTTTAACACTTACACTTAAAAACTTTAAAACAATTATTTTGCACGATGTCGGGACACAACGTCAACGTATGTGATATCGGTGATGATGTTAAAAATGTTTTGAAAAAATTTCGTTTCCAAAAACATAGTTCAAATTCTGCATTAATTTTGAAGGTAAAGATAAAAATTAAATTGCATTACAGTAATTGTATGCATTTTATTGACTGTACACACCTTCGATCGATTATATAGCTAAACTTTTATGAGGGATAGATCTTTTTGTTAGTGAGGTATGTCGCGAAAACGTAGTTTTTGAAAGATTTATTGTAATAATTTTCGTACTTATACGTGAATGTCACAGGAATTAAGTTATGAATCACGAGTGACCACAACTCAAGAAAAAACAAACTGAACTACACTTGTGTAAATTTTATTTATGTTTTCCTATTAGCCTTTTAATATTGCCTGTTAATGCATCCTGAAATGTGTAGAATAAATACTTAATATTCAACACTCCTCAAGAGGCACATAACATTTTAACAACATAAACCTGTGGGGGTTTGGATGAAGTCTTTTGCAAACAACTATATACCTATATATAGTTAGCTGTGACTGTATCATCCCCTTATTGGAGACAGGTGACAGACAGGTTTTAATGAATATATTCTTAGTATAGTAAATATTATTAGCTTAGTTTCAAATTAAATTACTGAATAGCCACAAAGGGTAAATTATAATACTAATATCCCTAGTACTATTTTAGGATAATGTTTTATTAAATAACTTAAATAGATGTTGCTATAATCATCTTGTTACGTTACATGTAAAATACAATGGATAGGGAGCAACACCAACGAATCTAAGACATCTCGTAATGTGGTTCCAAAGCCACCTCCCACACCTTCCGATTAAGGCAAATCCTCCCCTTAGACAAGTAGATATGCCCATATATAAAAGTAAACTTATTTTGTTTTTTGATTATAATGTTTAGTATGAAATTTAAAAAATATTTCTAGACCTTGGCCATAGTATTATTTTATTATACATCATAATTATTACTGAAATTCTTACTTGGTTTTAAAAACAATCCTAGAGTATCTTGGTGGTTCTTCTCTGAGAAGGATTGTTTTTTGAACTGGTGTAGATTTTGATGTTCATGAAAGCTTTTAATTAATGTCAATACTTAAAACAAAGTCAATACTTTTGACTTTGATACATACAAGCTCTCAGGACAAGGAAGGTGAACATTCCTTCATGCAATCAATGTGTCATTTGTTTAATTCATATGTTAGATTCTTTAGTCCTTGATATAGTAAGTAACTTATCTCCACTACTAAACTCGACAACTTGACACAAGTAAATCAGTACTTTAAATTGTTATAAACAATCTGATTGTTGATGGCAATCGAACCCTTGGTGCTTAGGCTTAGCTACCGTGTATTTTTAGACATATCCACTCTATCTTTTCTAATTTTTAGAGATGTTACACATATCCTGGCTTGTTCCCTTTGTCACCTCTTACAAAACCCGCAGGACAATATGCAGTAGTGGTTATTCTAAATCTGCCACTATACAGTACTTACTGAACACTGTTTAATTACTAAAAAATCTGTGCACAGTAGTTTTCTTATTATAAAATATTTTTAGGTAAATAGAGAAAAGCAAGCATTAGAGGTTGATGAGGAACTTGAAAATGTAGAACTAGAAGAATTACAGGATATTTTGCCATCACATCAGCCTCGGTTCATCATATACAGGTATTTCCTTAATATATTTCCTTCTTTTTTAAACCTATCTAAATAATATAATATTCTATTTTGTTTCCACACCATTTATTTATTTTATTCAATCTTTATTTTTCATACACAACATACACATTTTTATACTTCCATTATGGTGTAGTATGTATATCATAATGGAAGTATGAAAATACTTCCATCATGATGAACATACTATGGTAAGCCAGTAAGATTGGCGGGGAAGAAAGTTGTTGTGGATCAGAAAAACTTTAACACTAGTGGCTTTTTGCTTTATGATATTTGAACCCATACTATCATTTGATTTTCTTTTAGTGTCTATTGCTCGATGTCATCCTTATTAATACTTCTTTTTGATTAGTTGTATGTCAGTGAAAACCAGTCCATGATAATCTATCTTAAGTAGATCCGGATTAAGAAAACTAAGCATCACCAACTCACTGCAAGTATTATTAAGTATTTGCACATATTTCAGCTATAAAATGGAGCACAATGATGGACGAGTGTCATTTCCAATGTGTTTCATATTCTACACCCCTCGAGATGCACACATGGAGCTACAGGTACAAGATAATAATTCCGTTATTTTTCAATAAAATGTTAATACTCAATCAAATTAAGAATGATGCTATTTGCCTGCCAATCAGATGACTCAATTATTTTATTCGTCCTCTTATGGACAACATAGTTCATATTCGGGGTCAAAATTGATTGAAAGTGGGTACTTATAGAGCCATGTAATGTATTAACTCACTGTTGCTAGTCAGACAATAATCATATAAATAAAAAATACTTATTCATCTTATAATTTTTAAAATTAATCAGTCCAATTTTTTCAATATTTTATTTTAATTTATTTATGGTTAATAAATATATCAATACAATGACAATGGCCAATTCTGCAAGAGATTCTTCTTCCATCAGTAAAATTTAACAGCCAGGCATAGTCCTTCAGTTGAACTTGAGTCCGATAAGTGGCGCTGTAGTCAAGTTATTTACAAATTCTATAGATATTTATGTACCAAAACGATTCATATTCACAATATATCTTGGTATAGGTTAAAAGAAGATAATCACAAAATCTGGATCCAGTAAGTGCTGTGATAGTTATTATTAAAAAAAATTATTTACACTGTAAAAAGTCAAGAATGAATTCGATGAAACTCATCACATCACTCACTGGAAAGGCCAGAAAAACATCTGCCGAGTCAACAAATAAATATATAAATAACATGTTCTATGCAGTTAAAATTCATGGTTATGTTTCCTATTGGTTACTGTCTCCGAAATTCAAGCCAGATTATTACAATAGTATCAATCAGCCGAACCAACTTGTTTGACTGGCTCATTAGTCTAGTGCTATACACGGTTGCTGATCATAAGATTATAAGTTTAAATCTGAGGCCAGGCCAAAATCAGTTATTGGGTTTTCCTGACAAGAAAACCTCTATAGCAGTTTGGGGTCAGGCAGTAAGTCGTCCGCGCCTATTCTCTCTCAGGTATTGTCGGATTACTATCCCATCTCATTATGAGAGTGAGTTAAGATTGGCCGCCGTGACTGAAATTCGGTTTCGAGGATGTTAGTATTATTTTGTTTATGTTGGGTTGTGTTCTCAGGTGATGTATGCGGGCACGCAGAGGGCGCTGGCAGCGGCAGTGGGAGCGCCGCGGCTGCTTGAGGTGCGCGAGATCGACGAGCTCACCTCTGACTGGCTGCAAGAGAAACTGACCAGATAAACCCCTTTTTATCTCTGTCTGACACATAACATGAGAAGCTTAATAGATAGGCCCTCACATTACCACACTAAGAGCTCGTGTATGTGCTGTAATGACTCACACAATTTACCAAACCAGTTGTATAAATGAGTGGATTCTTCCATGAAAGTCAAGTTTCACTGCTGTCTACTTGGCTTGGTTGGATCGTAATAAAGATTGTAATAGATTTAACTCCAACGTGATTATATAGATAGCAGCGCAAGTCGTAAACATAAAAATAAAAATATTGATCAGCAGGATTACCCATTAGAAGAGTATTTACACACGGTAGAGACACGTTGAAGCTATGTTATGGCTGCAGTACGAGTAGGCCGACTCAACTGGAGTAAGGCCACTTTCTCACGGAATGCCAGTATGAAACAGCAGAATGATGTTGCCGTATTTCATATACTGGTATAGAAAACCTTTTACTGGTAACGAAACTTGCCAAGTTAGACTTTAGGTATAACAATGCATCTACATTTTGATCCTTAATCGAGAATAGATGTAGATGAAACGAGGCAAACATAGACTTACCATTAGGTCGCCTGTGAGTTGGCTGTCACCCTAATTTTTTACACTTTACGCATTAATTTGCTTGGTATTCTAAGAGAGTATGGACCTTCCCTGTTCGAGCCGATATATTCCGGTTACAACTATAATATAGCTGCAGCGTGGGCTCTACCACATATGAAAATGTGTAAAATGTCAGTTGACTAACCCCGTTGTGCGGTAGAATAAAATAGTTTTTATTCCTTATTAAAAGTATTTTAGTTTCAACTTACTATTAAATTACATGGCCAAGACACGGTGCGTGTTACTCATCGCGATTACTCTGTTAGTTTCTCATTGTTTGTTGGACACTGACAGATCAGTTGTATAAGGTACGTGAGGGTGACATGGTCACTGTAAGCGTAAGCCATCCTGTAAAACCAAAAGGAGGACAGAGACACAAACACAAAGTCGCATAAGCTATAAGCTTTGGCAATAATTAAGAATACTTCAAAGAATCAACTTTAAAAAAAATAATGATCATATTTACTATACTGTCACTGTCGAAATGGCGTCGATATAGCAGCGCCCTTTTGACCTTTTATTATTTGATTGACTGATGAAGAGCTGTCGTACTGTACTACAGAGCCATCTATTGCAAGCATGGCAGGTCCATGAAGTTGGCACCCGGAAATAATTATTAAAAATGCGACTAGTATAAATCGATTGCGCATAAAAAAATGATGTTTATCGGTACTAATTATTTGTTTGCGCGTCAAATATTTGTTTAGATATTAAAAAAATAAGGCGGGTGCTGTGAAATAATACATTTTTATTTTTTGCATAAAAATGACGGTAAAAGAAACAATGTAAATTTGTAGATTTTCACATGCGCAATCAGCACCCGATATCAGTATATATTAATTATAAATTTTCCTTGATGTAACGAATTACTAACAATTTTGCCACCATGTTTTCTTCTTTTGTTTTTTTTATTTGAAAATATAATAGAAGAGGTTTCAATCTATAACTCATTTTTTATGGAAACTAAAAAAGATTTTAAACTATAAAGTCATAAATAATGTAGGTGTTTGGCAAAGCTCTTTAGTATGGAGTATAGGAGTAAGGAGTACAGACTGGGTATTAAAAAGTGTCCATAAAAATCTTTAAATAAGGTGTCGCCAATGTAGCTACGGGGTAAATTTTAAAGAACGCAACGAAAAATATTAGTGGGATATACGACTTTTTCAAGGTTATATTTAATAAATAAAATTATTTTAGATTTTAGAGCTACTGAGCAGTTTAAGAGCACACTTAAACCCTCGACAACTGCTAAGTTCATTTCATCCCAGTAGCTACTCCAGCGCATTTGAAGAGAGTTTTTGAAGTGTTATTTACTGCTTACAGATGACCACTTTTTTAACTATTCTACTATGGGAGTTGGTACTCCTTACTTCTACACTTCACACTCTTTAGGAAGCTGTTGCTGCCAACTAAAGAAAAAAGCGCTTTAAGTGGTAGCGTATTAGCAATTAAATATAAGGGATATTGCACTCTCGAGCTCGGACACTGCGGCTGAGGTTATGGGATTACTTAATTAATTATTTACGATGTAAATAAATAACTTATGGATAAACTGATATCGGGTGCTGATTGCGCATGTGAAAATCTATAAATTTACATTGTTTAATTATTCTTTTACCGTCATTTTTAAGCAAAAAATAAAAATTTATTATGTCACAGCACCCGCCTAACTTTTTAAAATATCTAAACAAATATTTGACGCGCAAACAAATAATTAGTACCCATAAACATCATTTTTTACGCGCAGTCGATTTATACTAGTCGCATTTTTAATAATTATTTCCGGGTGCCAACTTCGTGGACCTAAGCATGGTTGTAGTTTTTGAGTTTGAAGAAAGTGATCATATTAACTGGATGACCATATTACCCTCACGTATGCTATTTTCTGGAAAGTGTACATGCGTTGATATAAGTATGCACTAATGCCATCTTCTGATCGCGATTAATGCCGTTATCTATACAAAATATTTATATAATTAATATTGTGGTATTAGAAATAATTTAACAATGAATATACCAAATGAGTTAGGGCCGATGTTTCAATAATCAGGTAAAAGTATTCTATTAAATAAATTATAATCTGACAGAATATGACAGTGAAACAATTAAACTATTTTTTTAAGTACACCGTGTATTAGCGCTGTAAGAATATCTATTACCCGTGTATTAGCGCTGTAAGAATATCTATTACCCGTGTATTAGCGCTGTAAGAATATCTATTACCCGTGTATTAGCGCTGTAAGAATATCTATTACCCGTGTATTAGCGCTGTAAGAATTTCCCCCACTCCGAATCGTGCCATGGGTGTCATGAGAGGCGACAGAAACCGAAACAGTAGATAGGAAGCAGCATCTTCCTGACAACTCAAAATAAAAAAACGGCGATTGCCAACCCACCTGCTAAGCAACTATGTCAAAATCCTCCAATTTTCGCGGGGGGGGGGGGGGGGCAAGCCTATGTTCTGTAGTGGACTTATATTCTCAGAATACAACACAATAAGCCAAAAGGTTTCTTCCGTATTCTGAGGTTGTATTTTATCATATGAATAAATATTAACTGAGGATTGTAAAATCGGCCCTTCGTATGAAACTTTTGCCATAATATGGTGATTTTGATATATATTTGGTTTTATTATATAGATATTTTCAAGTTTAGAAATATATAACTTATACAGTAAACATTTAATAATTTTAAAATAGTTCTAAAATGATTTAAATTTACTATATTACTATATAAAGCAGATGTTCCGAAATTGCTAGGTCTATGTACATTACCTCAAAAAAAAAAACGAGAAAAATCTGTAGAAATCGGGAAAATACAGATAATTCATTTAAATGTGTCTTGTAAGGATAAACAATTGATGTTTATCAATTATTTTTATCGACTTTCAACATGGCGTCGTACCCATTTAATTACTCTGTGCTTATAGACAATGACAGCAAACCATAAAACGAGTGTCAGAAATACTTGTAACCATGAAGGTAAGAGAACAGGAAAACGATCATTACGTACTGTTACGAGCTTGAGGTTCGTGACAATAAAAATTGCCGATAAAATTACCTAAATTAACACTTTAATTTACTTTACACAAATTAAAACTTAAAACACTAATAATTAAACACACTAATTCACTTTATTCCGCTCCGAAGCTTCGCTTGTATCGCCAATTGCAATACTGCCCCGATCGCATTTTGCAGCGCCTATTTATATAAATTAGCAAAGAAGCATCCGGAATATTCAAGTAAATGCGCGCAAAGGGACGAGTGTGCGAGTGTAGATTTTCTAGAAACTTAGTTCTTCGGATGGCGCTGTCGGTTGAGAGATTTGTGATGTCATTTTCTGCAAAGCTCCCCTCGCTCTCGTTTCTGACACTAGATGGCGCTAGTTGACTTATTCACGTAACAGTACTAAAGCAAAGCCCGCCTGTCCTTGAAAATTGTAGAATGTATAGCGACGCTGACGTCGGTGGGTAGTGACTGCGAAGTTAGCTGTTTGTGAGTACAAGTAGGGGAAGCTAGTTGAACAATGTACATATTTTCATTTCATTTTTAAGGAGAAAATTTTCTTGATGTTCCGTAATTTTTTAATTTTTGACAAAAAGAAACATTAAAAAATGGAGAAATATTTTATTGTGCGTGGATGTGCAAGTGGTTTAGCATCTGATCGGAAAAATAGACTGAAAATGACTTTTATTGAACGAACTTAGCGATCGCAGCGCCTCACTTATGGTGTCCATATTTCTGAGACACTATTTACGGTGATCGTTCTCCTGTTCTCTAACCTTCATGCTTGTAATAAACATGTCAAACTTCACTAATCAATAAAAATGGCAGCTTACTGCCATGACGGGTTTTTATTGTGTGCTGCAATTTCAAGTGTAATTTCCTGTGCTTTATCAGCAAACAAAGCCATTATAAAATAATTGGACAGTTGAGAACCGTTTAATAATGTTTCCCTATTTTTGAGTATAGTGTACAAGGACCTGGCCCAGGCTTCATACATTTTGGAACATCTCATTTACTATATTACTATATAAATTTACTACGTCGACGTCGCTATTAACCAATGCGATGCGCCCTCCATCAAAGACTTCTATGTATACTATGAGACGAGCACTACGGTACTGATACATTGCGCATTAAGTCAAGGTCAATGCACCGTAACTTGTTTAGTCGCCTGCGGGCAAGCGAAAAGACTAGTTCTTTGCTTTGAAAATCTCTAACATTGTCTTCGATAACCTAACACTGATCTCGTTTAATGTGATAAAGAAAACGGTGTCATTATTTATGTGCGCATTTTGTAAATGTGATTTGAAGTTAATTTCAGATAAAGCAAAAACTTTATTTTTTATTTGCCCAAAAACAGTAACTATCGTAAATGAAAATACAACTGCTGATCGGCGTACATAGAAGTCTTTGGTCTCCATTGCATATTTATTTTCACTTACCTAATATACAGGCTTATTTTGAAATAGCCGATCAAATTTACAGGGAAGATTCAGGATAAGTAATATAGGCAAATGATGAAGAAAAAATAATTAGAAAAATCTCAAACATTATATCATTTTTCTGCGCACGCACACATTCGTAAGGTCGATCGGTAGGCAAAAACGTTGTTGCCCATAAATCACATTCAACTTGGGATAATTTCAAATAAAAGTAGAAGCCTTATTTACTCGTATTTTCAAAAACTTTAATAACGGTATATCATTATTTGAACTTAAGTTTAAAATTTGGCTACTCTTTGAAAAATAACCATGTGAGTATAATGATGATTGTTTATTTATATTGATAGATATTTTATTATGTGCTTTAATGAAATTATACTGTTATTTTACTATTCCAAACAATTTATTGATTTCATTCGTCCATTTATCATTATAAATTAATGAAATTACTAAATTGTATCATAAGTTAAAAAAATGAAATTATTTGTTGGTTTACGATTGCCAAATTATTTAGTAATTTCCAAAAGTCTATTTAAAAACTATCCATTGTTTGAATATTGGATAGACATTGTGATTATTGTAACATTCCTTGATATATTTCAACGTGCAACTTAGCTGTAACTTAAGTAATAGACTTTATTTTAAAATTACTTAAGTTATACGTCCATAGGCTATATTTTTGGGAAACAGCTAGCGATACCCACTTGTGGGATTTGTAAGGCCAGCCACATACCTACGGAATTCCGATTCGGGATTCCGAACGCAGCAAGTCCATATAAAATCAATGACCTTGTCACACACCTACGGTAGTATTCCGTACGGAATTTTGCGGGCAAAACGGGAATCCGTATGTGTGTGGCCGATCCGTTCGTTTCGTTTTGGAATTCCGAAACGGAATTCCGAATGTAGTATGTGTCGGGCCTACAGCCTGCTCACAAGGACTCTGCGCGTGGTTGGTGGTTGTAACAGTACCACACCGGGCTCTAAAGTCAAATGCGCTCATTGATTAAGAGAGTTTTGGATGGTGCAGCAGCTGGCACAGCTGTGTGTGTCATTAGCTATGTAGTTTCGGTACCATATGTCTTCAAGTACGAAGGACAACTCTCTTTAGCTACCCTACCAGCTGAGTGAATGGTGCTACATTCGTCGCTATCTATTCGCCGTCATGATCAATATTTGTGACGGCCCACACCAGTTTGATTTTCCCAAGATCTGTATAGTGTGGCAAAGCCGGCTTGTTGTTCCAGGTCTTGTGCCATGATGAGGTTTTATGCGTACTCCGCCCAATACATTAAACCTTTGTCTGTAAGAGAGTTTTCTGCTATCCACTGGAATTTACGCTCATATGAACGGGTCTTAATCAACTCAATGCTGCGCGCGTGGATGGACGAAATTGACGAGTGGGAACGTGTCCTACATAGTTTAAGAAACATACCCGGAACTTTGTTGAGGATGCATAAAATACGAATCAGAGACTGAGAAATCAAACTGATGTGGACCATCACAAAAATTGATCACGATGGACGAACCGAAAGCGACGAGTGTAGCACTGTTCACTACTGGACTGAGGCTGTTTCATCCATAATGGGTAGAGTTTAAGCCAGGGCCCTCCCGGGAGCAACCTACCGTGCGGCGGGTTATCAACCTGGGGATTAATCATCCCATAGGCTATAAGTTTGACACCCTACGGACTGTTATTGATTGTGCGATAGCCCTCTACACCTTTTTCTTGAGCACCTTTTTTCTTATATAAAATGTGTACGAATTTAACTTAAACATTTGCTTGATTAATTTAATTTATTTCAAATAAAGATGTCGCTTATTATGAAAACTTGCCATTGTGTTATATAAACTGATGATGTTTTGATACTCGCTAAGGGCCGGTTTTTTGATCCGTAGTTAAGGCGACCAATGGTTAAAAATAACGACCAATGGTTAAATTTTTGTAAAATCCGTTTTTTGACCCATAGTTAGCACAACCAGTGGTTAAATAAGTAACTATTGGTCACAAAATTTAACCACAGCTCCAACAAGGGATTAGCAAGATGGCGGCTAGTTAACTCTCGCATTATCAGCTGTTCTCACTTCTCAGTGTTGTTTGCTCGTGTGATTTTAGTGTGGATTTTAGTGAAAAGTGTTACAATACAGATTTTCTGTGTTATTAATTATGAATTTAAACATAACGAGATACTTCGACATTTCAGAAAGTTCATCTGATGATGAAATTGTTGCGGAATATGTTTTAATGAGAAGACCAAAGGTATTCAGACCACGTAATCCGCCCCTGGGGCATTGGGACGAAGTAGACTTTTGTCAGCGCTACCGTCTATCTAAAGAAAGTGTAATTTGGATCATCAGAAACATAGGAGACGAGTTAAAAAGACCAACTGAAAGAAATTATGCAGTTACGCCAATGGAGCAATTATTGCTTACTTTAAGATTTTATGCCACTGGGAATATGCAACAATGTTCCGGTGATCTGTCTGGTGTCTCAAAATCCACTGCCTGCAAAATAATTCATGCTGTATCAAGGCACATTTGCTTAAAATTAAAATATTTTATTGCAATGCCTCAGACGGCTGGAGATGTCGTTGAAAGTTTTTTCAATATAGCAAAATTCCCAAGTGTTGTTGGTGCAATAGATTGTACCCATATACGTATTGCAAGCCCAGGTGGAGATAATGCGGAATTGTATAGGAACAGAAAAAGATGTGTTTTCTATAAATACTCAAGCCATCGTCGATTCAAAACAAAAAATTAGAAATTTAGTTGCTAGATGGCCGGGTTCAGTACACGACAGTACAATTTTTAATAGCAGTGCAGCCAAAGATTTAATGATATCTCAAAAGTTTGGCAGATGCTGTCTTTTAGGAGATAGAGGCTATGCCTTAAAAAAGTATTTGCTGACTCCTTTGGCCAACCCACAAACTGAGGCTGAGAGGCTGTACAATGAAAGCCATATACGAACAAGGAATGTGGTTGAAAGGACATTTGGTGTGTGGAAGAGGAGGTTTCCTTGTATAGGCACAAAATTGCGAGTGAAATTGGAGAATGTGCAAGCTATAATAGTGAGCACAGCAATTCTTCATAACATATGTGTAGACCGAAATGATGCTTTACTCGATGACTCTACCAGTAACCTAAACATCATTTTGGATGAAAACATTAATACAACATCACCTCCATCGACTCAAAGTGATCAGCAATATCGGCAAGAATTAATTGATACATACTTTGTTTCTTTGCTCAACTCAGAATAAATGTTATATACATGATACATGTAAAGGAATGTATGTTATAAAATACATATAGAAATAAAACATATTTTAAAAATAATATCGTTTTTTAATCACAATCATAACTTACCTAAACTTATATTACATTACATTACACTATACCATATACTACTTTGCTTATATTATTAATATTAAATAGCTAATAGTGACTATTGTTCTGAAATACAGCTGCATTTCTTAATTTTTAAAATTTCTAATTTAACTTTTTCCAAAAGTAATTCTTGTATATTTTTCTTAAATACTACTTCGAGCTCATGCATTTCCTTTTGTTGTTCCATGTACAAAGCGTGCTTTTGTTCCATGAATTCTATTTCTCTTTTATATTTATCTGCTTTATGTGTAATATTTTGCTGGTGCTCTTCTTGTGCATATTTTTTTATTTGCTCTTCCCTGCTCTTTTTTTCGGTTAAAAACTCTTTTTTTCTCTTCAAAATGAGTTACGATACGTTTTCTGGCTTCAAAAGGAGTATAACATTTCTTTCTTTTGTTGTGAGGACTCGCTGTAAACAAAGAAACTATGAAAAGAATGTTATTTAAAATCAAATTACATCAGTCCCATTTTTGCTAAACCCTTTTAGAGACAATGTTATACTTTTATTTTTATACTGTACCTATGCTTTATATTGCAATAAATTTTATGAAACTTTATAAATGGAATAAACTTTTAATATTTATTAATAATAGACACAATGGGCTACTTTTTATACAAACATAAAATAAGATAAGCAAAGAAATTTTTCACAAATTACAGATCAAATCAATTATGATTGATTTAATTTTGACCTTGTGATTTTATAAATTAATTCATCTCTGTTTATAATAATAATTATTATGAATGTTTCCATTCACACAGTGCAGGGGACACTAGGATTCCCTGTGTTTCACTGTGTGTGAGGGTGGTAGCCATGTACATATAACCTGGACCCGAGTACAAAACAATTATCTGCCTCGGTTGGGATTGAACTCGAGACCCTCAGTATGATGTGGTACAGCTGCTAGTATTTGATACTTACATAATTGCTTTGAAATTGGTTTCCTGAGCAAAGCCTTTGGTGTAGAGTTGTCAAACGTTATATCAACCTTTTTTGAGTCTGCATCTGAAAGGCATGGATAGAAATAATGTTAGGTATCCCCAAGCAAAACTTGTGATGAACACTAATAACAATAAATTGTAATAGTTAAAAAAGTTCATGCTAGTAATCCTGAAGGTCCTGATCAGGACATTCAAAGATTCTGATACATAAATCCATAGATAAGTACCAAGTTAATAAGTAATAAACAAACCTGTCTCAATATCATCCAATACTTCTGTGTTTAACAAATTGTTGCACTCATTTAAGGAAGTATTTGCAGTACCACCTAAAATAAAAATATAGTTAATATTCTGAAAATAATATGCAATATATTTATATTAAATACATTTAACCTCACCTGCATCGGACATTTCGTTTTCCATTAAATCTAGAGATATGGTGCATTCTGCTGTGTTTGACATTTCAAGCGTTGTGTCACCATCAACTGTAAAACAAAGGTATTATTTAATGAGTTAATTGTTGTTCATGATTGAAATGTATTGTTTTTATGTCATTTTAAAATAATCTGCTATATCCAAATCCACATTATTATCTAATAAACTATCAAAACTGAAAAGCCAGGACTGAAAATTGGTATGATGTTGAGTCTATATTTTTCCAGGAGCTTATGTCGTAGTATAGTTGCATCAATGCAATAGACAAACACTCAAAACAATTATAATGTTATTATCATAATATAATCTCAAAAACAATAAGAGAAGTAGGTACATCATACCTAAAGCATCACTGTCATATATAGCGGGTAAGCCAGAAATTGACTCGCCCATAATAGTGTTTAACCATTCTGTTGTCTCTGATGGTTTAGGGGGTGGTGGTCCACCTCCAGTTTGTTTCCTACCATTTTTCTCTGCACTCATTTCCTGTAAATAAAGCATAATAATTATAGTACCTAAGCATAATTAAATTCCATCTTTTAGCTTATTTTGAAGATAAAGGCAACTTACTTTTCTGGCTATTTTTTTCATATTGTTAAATTTTTGTTGTAGTTGCTTAACATTTCTGTAAACAACAGCGTCCGAATTAAACTTTTCTGCTAGAGATCGCCACGCTGCATCTTTTTTGCTGGTTACTCGCGTGATCAGTTCTTTTGCTTGTAATTATCGAATAATCCTTGAGGAGGCATGTCAGTTTTACAGTCTCTTCTTTACTAAAATTGGTTGTACGATCTCTGAAACATAGGGTTAAAGAAAATTACTTAATACTTTTTGTTTACTACTCTCCTGATTATAGCATTACAATAAAACAAATGTTAAGACTTACTTGCTAGTTCCTGTTTTTTGCGATGCCATCATATTCGAATTTGCTATATATTCTGTACTTTTTCGTCACGATGTTAAAAATACCACGAGGCACAAATCACGATTTAATTAAGTACCGTTTTTTTGTGATAAAGAATCTTTATTACAAAATAATGACATTGACAACTTTGACACTAATAACAAGTACGATAAACGTCAAATGCGTCAGGCGTAGACAGTCTTGCCATGCAAAAATAATTACTCCCTACTGAAATTGGGGTCATTTAACACTCATTACAATGGCAACATATTTAACCAATGGTTAACATTACCAATAGTCAAAAAGAGATCAAAAAACAAACTCTTGCTTTAACTAGTGGTTAGCTTCTAACCTTTGGTCAGTTTAACAAATAGTCAACGTAACTTTGACTACGGATCAAAAAACCGGCCCTAAGTCTCTCTCGGTTACCTAAGCATAGACTAATAATTATCTGTAATATTTATATAATAGTCCCATAGAAAAGGAATTCGTTGAAAATTGTGTATGTATTCGAAATATTTTGATAGATTGTATAGTTTGGGTCAAAAACATTATAGAAAATATACATATTATTGTAAAATTAAGTAGAGTTGTTACCTTTTCAATAATTTCGAATCCTCTTGACTATCTGTCGTGACTCGAGTTTGAGTAACATTGGTTTAAACCAGAACTGAGAACATAGTCTTAGAAATAAATCATATTTCGATAGACTTCTTTGTATACTACGGGCTCTGTGGTGGTGGTAGGTGACGGTTAAATCTCCGTAACTACTTTCGTCGATTGCGACAGTATTTCTTTATTTTGCAAACCGCGAATGTTGATTCTGACAGTCTAACACTGATTTTGTTTAATATGACTAAGAAAACGCGGTCATTATTTACGTGCGCCCTTTGTCAACTTGATTTCAAGTTTATTTTAGATAAGTATGTAATAGCCTTTATTTCGTATTACTCTAAAAATCAGTATCCGGTGTAAATGAAAATAAAAAAGCCGGCGCTAGCGCGGTTTACAGCTGTTACACAGCCTTTTTCTGAATGCTGGTTTAGTAGTATACAAAGAAGTCTTTGTATTTCGATTTTTTTTAAATTTAAGACATTAAAATGTCAGTGCCGTGCCATGCAGTGGGACGTTTATAAGCAGTTACTTTTTATCAAAAATCAATTCTTAATAATTAATTTTTTGTAGTCGTAAGTAGGATCGAGCCAAATGTATTGGAAGTAGTGATAATCTTAAATAATAGATCGAGATATATCTTACTAATGGAATTTATCTTTTTTTGCAATACGCCTTATGTATTTTGTTATTTATAAGTACATAGAATGAAATTAAGAGAGTATTTAAGTATTGCTAAACAAATGTTTATTCGGAAATTATATATAAAGAGTGTTTGTTATATTTAGTGATCCTAAAGACTAAGAAGACACTTATTATCATAGTTTTAGTGTTGCTGTATGTAAATTTTAACACTGTGATCGGGTAGGTGACACCGTCATCAATAAAATAAATATTTGTATCGAAACTTGGTCGGTTTTCGATTTAAGTTTAAAAATATTCAAATTGGATCTATTTTAACTATAAAGAACTACGACGTCATTTACTCTCACTTACATACAATTTCTATTTATGTTTCGTTTTGCTTTATTAGGTACTTTGTTTTTACTATTTAAAATAATATATGGAAAGGACTTCCAGATGAAAATTATGAAATGTAATTTTTATCCGACGTATTTCTTTAGTAAACATTACTTATTTATATTAACATAAAACATTTTGTCAACTACCCTATTAATAATTTGTTTTACTGTTTAATTATATAGGAAAAGGAATTCCACATGAAAAAGAATGAATTGAAAGTTTTACCGATGTATTTCTTTATTAAAAATTACATAATTATATTAATATGAAACCATTTTGTAATAATATGGCTACATTGTAGTGACATTTTCATGTTGGCGCATATTTTGACACATTGTATTCCAGTTGTATTTTACCTTTGATAAGAGTTTTATTGCATTTGTACAGCATCTTATACAGATGAAATCGCAATGATTTGATAAAAATAAATAAGTAATATGAGGAAAGTTTTTTATTTCATTGCCCGAATTTCAGTCAAGCCACCAGTCTCAATGGAGACTAGCCCACTGCGCAGGACAGGATTGTAGATTGTAGTGTACGAGTGTATGTTAGTCTTGTGTAGTTCGCGAACGGTGAACGATTAGGAAACGTATCTTGGCACTGTACTAAAAGAAACGTTTCCGTATGCTGATTCTGAATCGGTCCAACAGCTCGAGCACAAATTAATAAGAAGTATTAGCGTAGACAAGAGCCAATGAATGTCTCTCTGATTCAGTCAGTGACTGACTGATAACCATTCTACACAGATAGATACAATATGAACAGGTTAACGGTACTGATGACCGAACAGAGCTAATAGAACAAACTAGTTCACTATCCGAAATGAACTAGCACAGAGCGATCTAAATGACCAAACAGGCACAAAACTAGTGTATGTGCAAGTACAGGTGCACTCTATTCCCTTACTCTCATAGTCCGCTGGGACCAGATCAAACAATGATCAATCAAGTCACGGCTCTGTCGTTTGTGATGTGGGAGTTTTTACGTTTTATATCAAACTGATGTGAGGAACGAACTTGCAGTCCACCTGATGGTAAGTGGCTAACAGTCCGTGGACACCTGCAGCCAACTGCAGGCTCACAAAGGAGACTACATATGCATTGTCATCTCTGAGGACTAAGATGTCATGCTTTCCTGTAATCTAAACACTGGCTCTGTACATTTCAGACTGGGACACAGCGTGTACGCACAGCTATTTGGCGACAGAAACAGACTGTTGTACCTACACCGACGGACTTCTAAGCAGAGAAAGGAGTCCTAATAGCTAGTTAGTTTAGTAAACATATTACACACGCCCACTGACCTGTATATACTTATACAAGCACACGCCTCATCGACATGTAGGGACGGACAAGTGATACGATCGCTGGCTAGCTTAACACTGTTTATTGTTCACACAATAATTAGCGGTGGGCGCAACCACGCACACATACCCTACAGACACAATGGGAATTCCTAAACTGCAGGGAATAAACTAAAACCTAAGAACCACGCTCTCACAGAATACCAGGGTCTCCGGATTTCTGCACTCACCATACGAAACACAGCAGCATCAACCTGCTATTTCACGCTGGTATTCTGTGAGGGCGTGGTCCTTCCTGGTCGAGCCGACCCATTCTTGCTACAGCTATACTATTAATATAACTGCAGCATGGCTCTACCACGTATAAAATGGTACTAAAAGAATTACCAAGATTGACAGAATGACGGCAACGATAAAGACTCGTTAATGACATCAGCTAGTTGTCAACGCTATTCTATATACAACTTCAACAAGTGGGGGGAGTTTAAACGCTTATTAGCCATCTACCCTCACTCTTGATAGTTAGGTATGATTAGGTAGCATCTTACCGTTACCGTAACAGCCTGTTAAAGTCCACTGCTGGACATAGGCCATTTGGCAATCGTGTTTTTTTATAGACGTTATTAAGAAGACGTTGCTGCCCATATTCTGGTTTGTTTCCATCTGTCGACTGTAACGACACCCACGGGATGATATGTATCTGTACCCTCACTACACGGTTAGGTAGCATTGTAGTCTATACAAATTAGGCAATATTCGTTATTAAACATTTTAAATGGGCATTAACGCGTTCTATCTTCTTTTTTGAACTTTACTCCCATGAGCACAGCGGTGGGAGTCGTGCAGCCGGTGAGGTCCACACCGTGACGTCTCATGTCCTCGTAGCGCAGCACGGCCAGCTGCTGGTAGCCGCACTTAGCCGCTAACACCTGGGACCCTCTCGCAGTGAACACTGTGGCCACTGCCTCTATGCCGAAAGCCTTGCAAATCGCCTCTCTGTAAAAAAAATCCATCATCATCATTACAGCCCTTCACAAGTCTGCTGCTGAACATTGGATGATTGGCGGTCCACAACTGTGCGATTTACTACAAGTTTTCGTCCTCGTACAAGTTCCTTATGGAATCGACTACGAATCGATTTGGGAAGTGGTTGTAAGCCTAACGATCATGGGGCCTAAGGTTCGAATCCAGGGTCGGGATAAATTAAGATATTGGGGTTTTCTGTTAGGAAATTCTCTGTAACAGCTTGAAGTTAGGAAGCTGGCGGTATTTCAGTCCCGTTCCTCTGAGAATACGTGAAGCGGTGCTGCGCCGAAAAAGAGTACTGAACACTCTCTTTAAATATCCCGTAAAGCAAATTGACTTCATTCCCCACCGAAACCACAAATTGTCCATCTCTATTTAAAATGCTCAATTTTTATGTGATCGGTGGTAAAGGAATCGTCTAGGAAGTCTGTATGTGACGAATTAGAAATATTATGAGGATATGTAAAATCCGAAATGGTATTACGACTTCGTTTCTGCCATACCGCTCTCAAAAGGAAAAGAAAAAAAAGAAGAAAAGGGAAAATATGCCGCTGGTTATTAATCCATTCATTTATTTCCATCTTCCCAAGACAGAGATTTTTTTTCCGAACCAGTGTCAAAAGTAAATATGACTCTCAATAAAAATTACTTAAAATAAGGGGAAGACTGCCCAGCTGTGAGCTACATTAAGGTTGTATTATCATCATCATCATTATTATTACAGTTGAAAAGTCCACCACTGAAAATTGTGCAATTCTCGGCCCTGGGTACACCAAGTTAACGTACGAGTACACTAAGTACGATGGCATTTCATCTAGTGGTGTGCCGTCCTAAGCTCCACTCGCAGTTACGAGACTGCCGCTCGAGGATCTTTCTTCCCATCGGATATCGGTTGTTCGAAAGACCTTACTTGGCGGAGTGTATTGATAATGTGAGCTATATATTGAATAAAAAATTACCTACCTCGAAGAAATGCCATTGTCTTAGTGGTAGTCAAATTATGCGACTTTTACGTGGTTTGTTACCCGACTGCACCAGAAGGAGTCAAATATCTATTTCTTTGGCGTGCTCTGTAGTCTGCAGCCTAAACGGTTTGATCGATTTTAACATATGAGGTGACATTAGAATCGTCTTAATTGAGGTATAAAATTCTCCTTTTCAGTAAACTTTTTTACATAGTAGAGTTTTTTTTAATGCTTGTTTTCACAGTTTTTTATAAGCTGTGGTAGGCAAAAACACTGCATACCGGGCCTCTAAGATCCTCGCGCCGATGTTCTGTCCTCGGTGAGATGGTAACACAACTAGACCGCTCGACGTCAGATACCTGTCCACTCCGTAATGCTCAAACACGTTAATCAACTTCTCAGCTGTTACCAGCGTCTTTAAAAGTTTCTTCCAGATCTCCCCTGAAACCTGCGAGAATATTATCTATAAATAAAAATAAAATTGAAGTGTCTATCTGTAATATTGCAATACGTGGCTTCTATTAAGCTAAGGGGGTTATTTACATGCTACTATGACATAAATAGCTATTTTTAAAATTCGCTGTCTGTCCGAGCTATTCTTCGGAATGGCCGAATCGATTGTAAAGAAACTTCACGAACAAATGCCAGGAGTGATCTAGACTAAAGTTTTCCCGAAACAATACGTTTTAATTTTTGGGAAGTCGAAAAGCTGATAAAGAAAATAGTGTTTGATGATTATCATTAATGCAGATCACATATATTTTAACAGTGGTAGAGCCACGCGGCAGCTAACAGTAGTAGAGCTATGCGGCAGCTTTTGCTGTCGCACGGATAGTTGGGCTCGATTCCCCACCCCCCTCTCCCCTTAACATGGTAGCGGAATCAAATAAAAACTACCCTCCTGGGATCCCAGCACCCCTGGTGACGGAGAATCTCTAGCTGAGAACCCACGAGCAAGCTATTCTACTCTTCCTGAGCGTGGGTGTTCAGGCTGTCCCGTGTACTCTGGTGGGGGGCGGGGGTAGGGGTTAAATTCCGCTCGCGGCTAAACTGCTCGGGACAAGCAAAGCAATAATACCAAGGCGACCCCTGTCACGCTATCCGTGAATTTTTGCAAATCTGGAGACGGCGAAGCCAGCCTAGTCCTTTTTAACCGAGACACAGGAGTCCTCTCCAGCTGGTTCTTCGCATCTCTCCTACCCGGGTTACAAATTAGAACACTCCTTCGTGTCACAGGCTGGAGTTTGCGTGTATGTCAGAGAGGACATGTGTTTTCGATGCCTTGGCAGCCTTGAAGGTACAGACCTCTCCATTTAATGGCTGCATGTAGACAGTGATGACCATCCCCGCGTCTACGGGTGCCTCTTTAGGTCCCATAGTAGTAATGCCGAAATAAACCGACTTATTCACCACGTCCAAATGGCTATAGGTTCCTTGCTACAGCGGATCCCATCCGAACAGATCGTGATCCTAGGCAATATTAACGCCCACCATGCCGAAGGGCTCGGCTCACGATTAACCGACTATGTAGGTAGATTGTTTCTGACTTTGCCTTGGTATATGGTCTTTCACAGCTGGTTGCTTCGCCTACGCGGATTTCAGATTTGGAGGATCATGCACCTTCCCTGTTGGACATTATGCTGACCTTTCATCCTGACGGATTTCAGGTTTCCGTCGACGCCCCTCTAGGCTCGTCGGACCATTGTCTTGTCCGGAGTGTGGTGCCACTCACAATAAGGTCGCAATTGCATTCTGCAGGAAGCCGCCGTTTTTGGCACTATAGGTTAGCCAATTGGGATCGGATGCGATCTTTTTTTGCATCCTACCATTGGGGGGTTGATGTTGATTCTGTCGCCGATGTGGTACTTCAGGGTAAGGAACTTTTTATTCTATCTTCTGGGGTGCCCATTAGAGGCAGATCCCAGTCATGGTTTGGTTGCTCCTGTAAAATAGCATCACGCTATAAAGGGGAGTGCAACCGGGCCTGACCGCTCTTAGAAAGAAGTGTAATTCTGCCTCCAGGTCCTTCAAAAGAGTCATTTCCAAGGTCAGATCATCGGTAGGACATCGGCGAGAATCGGAACAATAGCGAGAAACTAGTTCGCCTTCCTTCGGGAACCCGTGCATTCTGTTCTCTCGCCAAGGTTGTCCAAGGGAACTTCTGTCAGCCATCTATACCATCTCATCATAGAGAGAACGACTCACTGGCCCAAACCGCAAAAGAGAAAGCCGATCTATTAGGCTCTCTTTTTGCGTCCAACACGACACTCGATGACGGGAAAAACACATCGGTGACCATACCGCGGTGTGAGTGCTCGATGCCGGTTGTGCGGTATACACAGCGGTCGGTTCGCAAAGCACTCCTCTCCTTGGACGTCAGCAAATCGAGTGGGCCTGATGGCGTACCTCTTATCGTGCTAAAGACGTGTGCTCCAGAATTGGCACTGGTTTTCAAGCGTAGTACTCCTACTCCCTAGGCGTAGTCTCGAAATCATGGAAGACGGACCCTTAAAAAGGAGACCGCTCAGATCCGTCTAACTATAGGCCTATCGCTATAACCTCCCTGTTCTCCAAAATAATTAAACCCATTATAAGCTGCCAGCTCATGAGGTACCTTGAGGATCATCAGCTGTTTAATGACCGCCAGTACGGTTCCGCCGGTGTCACTTAGCTGGTGATGTTCTGGTCTACCTGACTCATATATGGGCGGAGGAAGTGGAATCCAAGGGGTGAGCATTGGCCGTTAGTGTGGACGTAGCGGACGCCTTCGATCGGGTCTGACACGAAGCGCTTCTTTCGAAGCTCCTTTCCTTTTCTTCTCAAGAAATTGTGTAATTGAATTACTAACTTCCTTGCTGATCGGACCATCAAGGTCATAGTAGACGTTGCATGCTCCGATTACAAGTCTATTAACGCTGGTGTCCCACAAGGCCGCATGCTATCACCAACGCTGTTTCTTCTCCATATCAGTGACATGTTGCAAACTGGTAACATTCATTGCTATGCAGAGGATGGCACTGGTGATGCCTTAAACACCGGCCGTGCCAATATTTCTCGGGGAACCGTCACCGAGTACCGAGACTAACTTTTGTCTGAAGTTGAGTTTTTCCTGAACAGAGTCTCGGATTGGGGGCGACTAAATCTAGTCTACTTCAATCCCCAGAAGAAACAAATATACGCCTTTACCGCTAAAAAGAACCGCTTTGTCGTTCAAAACACTCCCCTTGCTGCCTTAGCTAGCATCAGAATACTTGGCGTCGACATATCGAATACAGTGCAGTTTCGTGGTCACTTGGAAGGGAAGGCAAAATCGACGTCTAAAAAGTTTGGCGTGCTAAGGAGAGCGAGACCATATTTCATGCCGGCACATCGCTTGCAACTTTACAAGGCGCATGTTCGGCCTCACATGAAATACTGTTCTCATCTCTGGAACGGGGCACCCCAGTGCCAGCTCCTTCCACTTGACCGCATCCAGCGCAGAGCGGTTCGAATCGTCGATCAGCAAGAACTCGGTCGTCGGACCGAGTTCTTTCTGATCGGCTCGATTCACTGGCGCTACGTAGGGATGTTGCATCAGGGATGTTGGAGTGCTCTGAGGAATTGTTCGGATTAATTCCAGTCGCTAAATTTCATGAACGCACATCGCGTTAAAATTCACGATACTATCCTCACCATCTGGATGCTTGGCGGTTCACCACTGTGCGTTTTACTAGGAGTTTTCTTTCTCAGACAACTTTTCTGTGAAATTGTTTACCAACGGTGATTTTTCCGGACCGGACGATCGGAGAAACTTCGGGAAAAGTGCAAGACCAGCAGTCAATAAGAAGAATAAAGAAAAAGTGTAGGGAAGTGATAGGGATAAGTAATTACTCTCTCACGGAACGGTTTGAAGATAATTGCTGTTTTATTCCCAAGGAATTCTTCCCTCAAAATAATACAGTCCATATCGAAGAATTAAGTCGTTGGGACCTTTTTCTGAAAAGGAGTTTGGTAGGTCGGAGAAGCCTCGATTCCCCCCTTCTGTTTCTTAGTTAACGTTTGTCTGGTTCCTTTTCAAGTGGTGCCACCCGAAACTAACCCGAAACCAGAACCAGAAGGGGGGAATCGAGGCTTCTCTCGATCCGGCCTCCTATAACGCCTACGTTGGGTTCGGGAACAACGTATGTGATCTCCGCAACGGAGTAACACACAAGTGCGATAACCTCTTCCTTTTCAGAAAATAGGTTCAGGCGGGGATTACGGGTCTTCCGAAGTCGTCCCGGTCCCAACGCCTTAATTCTTCGATATGGACTGTATTATTTTGAGGGAAGAATTGCTTGGGAATAAAACAGCAATTATCTTCAAACCGTTCCGTGAGAGAGTAATTACTTATCCCTATCACTTACCTACACTTTTTCTTTCTTCTTCTTATTGACTGCTGGTCTTGCACTTTTCCCGAAGTTTCTTCGAACTTCCCCGAACTTTCCCGAAGGATTCCCGAACTTTCCCGAACGATTCCCGAACGATTCCCGAAAGACGATTCGACGATACGACTTAGGGACCTTCAAGCATAGAGCTTACTCCTTCCTAAAAGGCCGGCAACGCACCTGCATTCCTTTTGTGTTGCGGTTGTTAACGAACGGCGGTAGTCACTTATAATGAGGCGAGCCGCATGCACTTTTGACTCCTCTTCTATAAAAAAAAACAGGCGAAGCAGGAGTGGGTCGCTAGTTGTAAATAAAATATATTGAGCACTATGAGAATATTAGTAATGGTTATCAACATTTAAATCTAGAATCATTAAACGTGTTTGAAAAGAAACAAAACTCAAGTACAGTTGATTAATCTCTTTAATAGACACTTTTATAGACTCGTCACTGTCTTTATTAAGTTTACAAATCTGGTAAATATCAGTCATGAATCTAAGAAACGTCTTGATCTCAAAAAGTTTAAAGATTAAGCAGGTAATAAACACGTTTGTTAAAAATCGTTAACTGGAAGCCCGGGCTCGCTTCAAACAGACTGGGATAGGCTGTGTATAACTATAAAACTTGGGCTTTGTAATTCTATTAACCTATCAAGGCAACCTTCCAAGTTTCTTCTCTGACAGAGCCGGGCGATGTCATCAGTGAAACTTTCGCGTTGGCTGCGTTCTATTCATAGCCGCTCTGCCTTCTCTATGTGTGGTAAGGTTATATCTCCAGCCCTTCCTCGCATGGCGTCGACGAATTAGATCACCCTTGCCGTGGTTCGTATAAGATTCTCGTGTGATGATAATCTTATTTTGTTTGGCAGGTATGGTGCATCCTCTACTTCACTGTGATGCGCTGCGCTTTCTTCTATGTCTTCATTTACTGCCCTTTCCTCCGGTTGCTGCGGCTATTCCCTCTCTTCTTTGTACAGAAATGCCGGTCAATTGAACCACTGTTCCTTTCTGGTTTACCTGAGAGGTTCGTGCGCGTTGCTTAGTCTGCTATGTTGTGTGCAGTCGGTATCCATCTCCATTGTTCGGGTGAAGTCTTCTCTGCTATCTCTCCGATCCTATGCGCAACGTATGGAATGTAACGCGCTGTGCGCTCTTTATCCAGTGGTGCGCTGTTGTAGAGTCCGTCCAATATGTTACTCCATTTGCTCTCACTCTGGGTTCGCCTTGTATGTATTCCGCGAGTCGCGCACTTACCAGATACACCTGCAACTCTAGTCGCTGTACGCTCTGACTTTTAATCGGGGTGACATTCACCTTAACCGCTGCCAACGTGACCCTAACGGTACCATCGCGATAACGAATACGCCAATATGCCACGATTGTTAAATACCTGAAGTTGCCTATCCACCACTCCCCCGTAAGATCATAGTATCGAGGAAGATGCAGCTGTAATATTTCTTCAACGACTCGCAGCCACCTCTGGAAATCGTCCGCTGTCTCCTCGGGTATCTCGTTGTCCGACTCAACCATTCACCACAGGTTTTGCAGCAGGATCTTCGCTGTGATGGTGAGGTAGTTGAGCAGTCCAATTGAGTCAAATACTGACATGACTGCGCTCAGCGCCTCCCTCTTAGTCGGTGGACGTTCATGGACATATTAAATGTTAATGCGTCCTCTTCGGCCATCCATAATAAACCTAGGGTCCTTTGGAGGCCTTTATGGGTCGCACCCATCTCCTTGAGTTTCTGTGCCAGCAGCCCTTCTAGTTTGTCCTCCATCGAGGCCACATGGTTCGAGCCAAGGTAAAGACTACCTTCTCATAGACCTCGGTGATCTGCTTCGCTGTTTTGATAGCTTCCTCTAGTAGTAACTATACAGGTAATCATCCATATAGTGATTGTTAAGGACTTGGGGATACGTTTTGACGTGTGGGCGCGGATTGTGGTCCCTAACACTATGCGCAAGGAAAGGCGAGCTCCTTGCTTCTGCTTGCAAATCATCGACGTCATTACATATTTATGCGGTGGACTCATACGTTCGTTACCTCGCCATATGAATAGTTGCGCGGGTCGATCGCGGCGGTCGATTTTCACTCGTAAAAACATCTCGCGAATATCCGCGGACGCTGCTATATCGTTTTCTGGGGGTAAAACAGAACTCCCGGTAAATTCTGTAACAAGTCGGGTCCGTCGAGCAGATAGTTGCTCAGCTTCCCTAGCTCATTCGGATTCCTCACAGTGAAATGGGGTAGGTACCAACTCTTTGGGTCTTCCTTCTCAGACCCGTTGGCAGCCTTGGCGTAGCCCTTCTCCAGAAGGTTGTTTTCTCTGAATAGTTCGAAGTCTTCGTGCTGCCAATCTCATAGATCGGTGGCATTTTGACGTCATCGTCCCTCCAGCATAGTCCGACTTGGTAATACTCGCCAACTTTCTAGACGGTTCGCTGGAAAATATCAACAGCACGTTCCTCCTCCTCCTTTGGTCTGCTTTTGAGTGAGATACCGATGAAGTCGATCTCGTACTGCCTCTAGAGAAGATCCATTAGCTCCTTGTCTGAACTGACGAAAATCTTGACGTCTATCTCTATCCGTTCGTTAACATTCGATACATGCATCTTGCTTGCATATCGTTGGCGGCGCGGTTCCTTGCAAGTCCTATCCCAATAACGTTCTCGCGGCGATGGTAAACTACGTGCTATTATAAAATGCCAGTAGTCCGATCTGATTAGCATTTTAGTTTTCGCATTATCGTAACAAATTCTGCTCGTTTATCAACGTAAATGTTTTAACCGTAAGCATTCTCTACCGACACGATCGTTAAATTATTAAATTATCAGAGCACTAACTACGTTCGTATCACTTTTCGTCCAACCCCGTATTTCTATTCTCACTACGCGGCTATTAGCCTCACACTGGCTATTTGATACGCCTGTATGGATGGAAATCCAATGGCTTCGTCGGTCCTGCCGCACCTAGTTCAAGAGCCAATTCGTCATCGATAAGTGAGATCGTTGACCCTTCATCGGGGAGCGCGTAGGTTTCGATCTCTCTACCTTGCGGTCTGCGCACTACAATAGGACGCACTATCAACAACACTGTCTCATTATTAGCCATTTTAGACGCGGGAGCACTGTCTCATCGCAGATGCTTCTAGCGTTTGGGTCTTCTTGGCGTGGAGCAACGCGTGGTAGTGGAGCCATCAACGCCACATTTCTTAAACCTACACCTTAAACGCCGATGCTTGCTGCTCAAGCTCTTGAACCATGCTCCCTTTTCCTTTCCACTTCCACTGGTTAGCCAAGTCTATCTACATCAGCTTTTTATCACTATTACTGTCTTCTTGGGCGGTGAATGCTCTTACGTCGCGGGGCCTATCGTCTTCGCGGCGTGTAACTACAACTCTTTTCGACGGCGCGGCGGTTTGTCTTCTGACGGACACTTTTTACGGCGGCGCGGCGGACGTGTAGGCGTGATTGATGGCGCAATCAACCTCCCCCATAATGAACCTAGATAATGTCACGATATCCGGTTCCTCAGCACTTTCGTAGTGCTCCACATAATCACACCAACGGACTTAACTTATTCGTTACCTCCCTTATCCACACAGAGTTCTGCAAATAACCTTTGCCGTTAACGTTCGAAATGATGAAAATTATATTTTGCAACCAAATCGCGAAAGCGTTCAACTCTTGAGCGGTTTGACCCGGACGTGGAAGGCGTCTTAAATCGTCTAACGCTCTGTCTATAATTACTCGAACTCGAAACAATGCTCCAATGTTCCTGTAATATCCGCGGTAAATAGCAGCGCTGAGATTGCTTCCCTAGCCTCACCACGCAGAAAATTCTTTAAACTAGCCATATTTTCAGTGTCGGTGAACCCGTATAAGGTAGTGGATTCCTTCATCGCGGCTTTTAACGCTAACTCTTCTGCGGCCGAACCACTAAAAATATGCAAGTTCTGCGTTTGCTTCGAGGTTGGCCTGAGCCGTACCATTCTTTCCAGTGCTTCTGCGAGTCATTCAAGCGCGGTGGATTGCACCGTCGAACCCATTTCGGTGACTGGAAGATCTTCTATAATCACGGCGAGTGTACCTATCTGTACTTGGCGCGGATGCACTAGTTTCTAATAATCATTTAGTCGTCAACATGAACATAGAGCATCTGTGTCGTTGATAGGTAGCCTAAGGAGAACGCGGGGGCTTCCTCGAAGATGCGTATTTCCACCGTTGTCTCGCCGTCGTTCTTATGGTCTTCTGGCTTCTCGTTTTATGTACTCTGTCGCACGTCGCGGCTTCCGATTGTCTTCAAAACGACGCACTGCCGTTCCCGCCACAAGTGACGTTATCAGTTGAATACCATTTGGCACCGTTAGGTGTTTTTTTAATAGAATAAGGGTGACAAACGAGCTCACAGTCCACCTGTTGGTAAGTGGATACTGTGGCCCATAGACATCTACATTTAACCTCGATTAAGAATCAAAATACAGATGTGTCACTCCTGAGGACTAAGATGGAGTACCTCGATTCCAGTAAAACGGCTCTCAGGTTCTCTACACTCACCATACAAAACACAGCAGCATTAAGCTCCAATTTTACGCTGGTATTCTGTGAGTGCGTGGTCCTTCCCCGGTCTAGCCGACCCATTCGTGCTATAACTATACTACTAATATAACTGCAGCATGGCTCTACCAAGTATAAAAATATATATTTTTTTGTAGGATAGGGTGACAAACGAGCACACCGTCCACCTGATGGTAAGTGGTTGCTGTGGCCCATAGACATCTACATCTATCCTCAATTACGAATCAAAATGCAGATGCGTTGTCGCCCGTGAGGACTAATATTGAATGCCTCGTTTCCAGTAAAAAGGGTCTCCGGTTCTGTCTAAGGACCACGCTCCACAGAATACCAGCGTAAAATAGCAGATCAATGCCGCTGTGTTTCGTATGGTGAGTGTAGGGTACCGGAGATCCTTTTTACTGGAAACAAAGCATTCCATCTAAGTCCTCAGGGGTGTCAACGCACCTGCATTTTGGTTCTTAATCGAGGATAGATGCAGATGTCTATGGGCGACAGTATCCACTTACCATATGGTAGATTGTACGCTTGTTAGTCACCCTTATTCTAATAAAGAAAATAGACATTATTGAAGCGTTACCTTGAGCTTGAGCAAGTCCACTCAAAGGGGTCAAAAACTTAATCTATTACTATAAAGTAAAGGCCGACTTCAAAGAACTTTTAAGAAAACTAATCCAAATTACAGCGTTTTAAATGTTTAATTGAAGTTATATTTATAATAAACAAGTTTTGCTTAGCAAAAATGTTAACTTTTAAATAGATAGGTTTTGATATTTCTGTGACTACTGTTTTCATCGACTTTTGTTTCTTTTAATGTAACTCTAAGTCTAAGTATTTTACTAACATAAACTTACATTTTCAATATCTTCATCTTCATCATCAGCCGTCCTAACGATGAGAATGTTGAATCCCGCCAGCTCGTTGGGAGCACCATCTTCCTCGGTGTAACAAGCGATGCTTAAACCCTGGTCTACATAGTTCTCCCAATTGGATCTGATCGTCGCCACGGACTCTAGGTCTGACTGGATGTCTGTTTATGATTAATATAATCAAGGTATATACTAGGCTGCACTAAAAGTATCGGGAATGGAATATTTCCACTGTTCCTGTCATATTAAAATCTTTTTAATTGAAAACTCCTTGGTTTTAAAAATCGAATACCATTTATTTATTTAAAAAAAGATTCTCGGTCTTGTCACAAGGTTTTGTCAAACTTGTTTAGTCGTTGAGAAAATGGATTTGACTCGAGAAAATTCAAGAGCGATGATGTATTATGACTTTCGAAGTGGTTTAACACAAAAAGAAAGAAAGAAAGAAAGAAAAAATATTTATTTTTGACACACACAAGGCGCCAGAACACAGAAACAAAATCAAAACAAAAAAGCATTGAAGTAATATGTACTTACGTACTAGAACAGCTATTTCAAACAAAAAAAAAGTGCGCTACTCTGTGTTCGCGCGGTTTGTTTTCTGATCATAGAATAAACATAGGTAGAATGATCAATAGGTAATAAAAGATTGTACTGTTAAATAGGTAAATTATATCGAGAACAATTTTTTAAATTTTTCATTTATTTTGTATATTATATTTACTTATTTAATATAATATTATAACACAATTACATTTTAATGATATTTTTATCTCAATATTTTAAAAGGTACCTATCTCAAATATAAAAAACATACTAAATGTATGTTTAACAAAACTTGTTAATATAACATTTAAATAACAAATATATTTATTTAAATTAGAATAAGAGTCGTTCATAAATACTGGGCACGCGAGAGTTAAAAATTGACGAATTTATTCCACTTTGACTTTGATGTGGAAACCTAAAAATAAAATATAAGAATAATTAGCAGATTTAAATATAAAAAATTTGGCCTAATTATGATAACTCATATATGTTTCTACAAAAAATGTGTATAATAATATATTCACCCTATATTTAAGTACCCACAGAAATGTCGCATCTGAACAAATTAATTTCATAATCTATATTACGCGACACAAAATGGCGTCTTAGGAATAATTTTTTTTTTTTATAGAATAGGATGACAAACGAGCACACAATCCACCTGATGGTAAGTGGTTGCTGCGGCCCATAGACATCTACATCTATCCTCCATTAAAAATCAAAATGCAGATGCGTTGTCACCCGTGAGGACTGAGATGGAATGCCTCGTTTCCAGTAAAAAGGGTCTCCGGTTCTCTACACTCACCATACGAAATACAGCAGCATTAAGCTACTATTTCACGCTGGTATTCTGTGAGAGCGTGGTCCTTCGCCGGTCGAGCCGACCCATTCGTGCTACAACTATACTACTAATATAACTGCAGCATGGCTCTACCACGTAAAAAACTTTTATTACTAATTTATAATACTTTTTTATTGATTAAGTATCTTATTAACCAATGAAAAGTAATTCCTTGGTTTTTACTGTCATTTCTTGAAAGTGCAATATAGAGAAGATATTTTTATAAAAAGGTAGCAGAATTATATATTTATATAAGATCGCTAAAAACATATAATTACTTATATAATAAATAATTAATAAAATATGTATATAATATATGACAGGATACTAATTAAATACTTTATTATTAGCAAGATACTGCGCGTGAAACTGTAACAACATAATAACATCAGCAAAAAATAAAAAATAAAATAAATTAAAATAAAACAGTGTGTTGACCGGATGATTTCTGCATTTGGTGATGAAGCCCCATCCAAAACCACAATTTATCGTTGGTTTGCTGAATTTCAACGTGGACGTGTCAAGCTTAGTGATGATCCCCGTCAAGGTAGTCCAAAAACTGCAGTCACCCAAGAAAACGTTGATGCTGAGCGTAAGCTGATTGAGGAAGATCGACATGTGATATACCGCGAAATTCAGGCAACTTTAGACATTGGCATGACTCAAATACAAATAATCTTGCATGAATTAGGTGTAAAAAATTTGTTTTCCCGATTGATACCGCATTCGCTCTGTGAAGAGCAAAAAGCGGCTCGCATTACTTGGTGCGTCAGAACTCTCGAAAGATTCCACGCAGGATCCTCAAATGCTGTAACCATCATATCAGGCGACGAATCCTGGATATACGCGTACGAACCCGAAACAAAAAACCAGTCACGAGTTTGGATGTTCGAAAATGAGTTAAAGCCAACAAAAATTGTTCGTTCACGGAGTGTTACAAAAAAAATGTTGGCCACGTTTGTCTCCAAAACCGGCCATGTTACGACTATTCCTCTTGAGGGACAAAGAACGGTTAATGCAGAATGGTATGCTAGCATTTGTTTGCCACAGGTCGTTTCTGAACTCCGTACAGAGAACTGCAACCGCCGCATTATCCTCCATAACGACAATTCAACTCGCATTACACAGAACACAGAACAAAAGAGTTTTTAGAGCAAGAAAACATAGAATTATTAGACCATCCGCCGTACAGCCCCGACCTAAGCCCTAATTATTTCTATAATTTCCCTAAAATAAAGAATAAATTGCGTGGACAGAGATTTTCATCACCTCAAGAAGCTGTGAACGCCTACAAAACGGCCATTTTGGAGACCCCCAACTTCCGAATGGAATGGTTGCTTCAATGATTGGTTCCATCGTATGGAAAAATGTGTCAAATTTCGCGGAGAATACTTCGAAAAGCAATAAATACATTTTTAAATAGTAATGTTGTGTCACTTCCTTGATTCCCGAAATTTTCAGTGCTCGTAGGTTCTGTTTGTGATTAATATATTATATTACAAATGTAAGCTAAAATTTGCAGAGTGCAAACCACGTGGTTAGGTTCGAAAACATTCCCACCATACCTTCTGTATTTCCGAATTCTTAGCAAACTTTAGATTTGAAGTTAAATATAATTATTTTATTTTTTATTTTCAAACGAAAGTTACCGAGTTATATTTACTGAGATGTATAAGCTTTTTGGTTATAATGTAAAAGAGTGAAGTTTCCGTCTGTGATATTACCCCTAACCCAAAACTGTTCTTATTTCATTAATCCTCAGATTGTCGTTTTTGATTCGTTACATTTTATGCACTATTTTTAAATATTTTTTGTCTTCAGCAATGTTAACTCATTACATACATAAAATTGTATTTGTGAGATACCTGCATGTTTTTGTGTTTTCTATTACATGTCATCAACGTACCTAGCACTTCAGAGAGCGGTTCATCCTTTAGAAACGTTTTCTCCATCATGTCCAAGCAACGCTTTCTATCTGAAGGCTCCATGTCACGAATTTGGTACCTGTAAATTGACACTAGCACTAGAATAATTTTTAAAGTAGGGATAGTGCTCGATATTATAGGAGGAAGAGCGGCGCTCTACTGACTAGACTTATACATATAAGTTTTCTCAACTTTCATGAACATTAACATTCTTTTAAGTACCCGCGGGAAATAGTCATCATCGTAAGGTTCTAAGCTGTTGGGAGTCCGTCACAGCCTGCCTCCTTCCCCTAGGGCAGCCGAGTAACAATGAGATTAAAAAAAGGTTCTAAGTAAGTTTCACCTTGTTCCATATACAACATGTAACAAAAACCCTGTGGTTCCCGTTAACTGCGTTATCAGAATCAGTATCCAAGCATATGGAAATATTTTTTTTTCAAAATAACGCATTTAAAAAAATTAATTTTAATGAAAAAAAATTTTAATTTGCAAATTTTATGTGGTTTTATTGTTTCTGCATTGGCCGATGAGTAAGAGGATTGTCAAAGACCTCGCATTACCGATACTCGTCTGAGTTAGAGGAAATTACATCGGAGGACACGGTGGAACACACCGTGGAGGTGTGCCCTGCTTGGGCGGAGCACCGCCGTGTCCTCGTAGCGGCGATAGGTGGCGGCGACCTCTCGCGTCCGGCCCTGGTCGAAGCCATGGTCCGGAGCGAGACGGAATGGGATGCCGTCACCACCTTCTACGAAGCAGTGATGCTAGCGAAGGAGGTAGCGGAGCGGGAGAAGGAGAGAGTAGCAGCTTTCCTCCCCGGCCGCCGCGGGAGACGCCCCGGGCGTCGGGGGCTACGTCGTGGCCCCCGGCCACCGTACGCGCGGGCCTGTGGACGGCGAGCAATGGGT
Source organism: Parnassius apollo (assembly GCA_907164705.1). NCBI lineage: Eukaryota > Metazoa > Arthropoda > Insecta > Lepidoptera > Papilionidae > Parnassius > Parnassius apollo. The sequence goes on along the minus strand of CAJQZP010000220.1, from coordinate 682,385 downwards.
AGCTCGTCGTGCGTCCGTCTAATGTAGACAGGCCGTGTGGACGGCGCGTTTTGTTCCACGCGCGCCTCAAAGAGCTGTCAGCAGGGTGAAGGGGCCCGCAAGGGCCGACGCCTGCCGGGGCTGCGGGCTGTTCGAAAGAGATACCGCGGCTCCTGAACGTAAGGGCACTGAAGGAACACGAATGGTTTTTAGTCAGTAAAAGTCTGACACTCCCTTACGCTCCACCCAGAGCGAAAGGGGTCATTAGATGATTTTCCATCCGCACAAAAAAAAAAAGGGTTTTGTTACATATTGTATATGTGTTTGTCCGTATACGATTATTGTAAAACGCTCCGGAATACTGGAGAAATCTTAGTGTAGAGTCAATGCAATTCTCCAAAAAAATGTTACTGATAAGTAGGATCTTCATAAAAAGTGTGGGGCGTTCAGGATTCTAGTCTACGCTGAGTGCTGATTTGCTATGTGCTAGACGGTAAAGGAAAACATTTCTATGATTTTAGTATATTTAAAAAAAAACGTTACGTCAGCCAAACATCCATAAAATCCAGTATTATCGATGTGACGTTGGTTTCATTCACAGACACTCATACTCGTAGAGTAAAACAATTTAGGAAGCAAATGACGTACCGAAAAACATTGTACATGGCTGACTTTCATTAGGACGACCATGCTCGGCTCTGGTGCGATTTACAAGAATCAAAGGATGTAAGACTGATCTGCATATATAACTTTATTTTTTAAGATTGTACAAACTAACATTTTACCTGGCTGTCCATCTCGATCACGTCCTTTGAATCTTCTCCAGACTCTACCCACAGGTATGTTGGCAGGGCGACTCCAAGGCATTACTAAAAAAGTGTAATGTGTCTGTCTAGAATAGTTATAATATGTTCCATGAAATGCTTGCTAATTATTAAAACTACATAAATGTCATAACTATCGTAATAAGATCTAGATATTTATATTAGTTGACTTTCGGAACACTTCTGTACATTTCTAATAGATATTGAGAAAAAATGTTTTACAGTAAGTATTTGCGCAACAAAGGCCTTAAAACTTGTATAACGTTTGGCTTCACGAACCTTTTGAAAAAGAAGCATAAAATAATTAACCCGTTTTAATTAATTGTGCAGTTTATTGAAATAAAAATTAAATTAAAAAATACTTTTACTGTTCTTAAACGTAACAAAATTAACTTAGTAGTTAGTGTGTTAGACTAGCAAAATCTCTTCCTTGGTCGATTTAAATGCCTGAAGATCGGACTACAACTATAACTAAAGAGCAGTGATTTAGGATTCATCGATCCATTATCGTAATTAATAAAATTAAATCCAAATCCTGCGTAGATCGGACCAAAAATTAATATTTAAAAGCCGTAGCTGAAGTTAGCCCGGGTTATCTACGACATCAAACGCCTTAGTCCTCCTCGTGACCGTGGGTGCTGTAAAGCGCCCGAAATGTCGCGAAAAATTAAAATTAAACTCACTCACTCACTCACATGCGTATAGTTAGTTTTATTCTAACATTTTCCTTCAAAATGCAGTAAAAAGTAGCGCGTAATAAGAAAATGAGATAACGTTAGACATGTTGTAAAACAGAATGCAGGGGATTGCAACGAGTTTCTTTTGACATTAATTGAAACTACCAAGGATCGATTTTTTCGACATCAAGTAAAGTTATCTAAAGACAAAATTATAAACTATCGAAATACAAAAGTAAAACATTTTATCAATTTACAGTATTGGTCAATTTACAGTATTACATAACTGTGTTTTTAATTGGTTTATGTTGTATTTTATCCATTGAATAACTTAGTATAATAAATCATATGAGTACGAGCTATTAGTTATAAAAAATAAGCCGTCAATTGTCAAAATGCAAATAAAATACTATAATGGCATTAATAATGACCTAGATATTACTTACATGCTTCCAAGTACATACAGATTGACTTGTTATTGATAAAGAAGTTGTTTTTATTACCTAAGTATTGAGTAATTTTGTACGATAAAGAGTACAGAACACAACAACCGCTCTTGTGCGCCTTGAGCCCTCGAGCTAGCAGCCCATATGATATTAAGTACTACAATTGTAAGCGCTAAACTTGTTGCGTGACATGTACTCAAGATTAGACTTTCAATATCATAAAATAAAGTACATAATCTACGTATACTTTTATAGTTTTGCACATTGACAGGAATTAGGATTGTGTGCGTAGATACCGGCTCCATTGGACGCAAGGAATTCGAAGCAGACTCCTGGTGCCACGCCACTGCACGTATTGTAGGTTCGTAGATATTAGTATTACCATTACCTTTGTTTACATCAGAAAATTAACCAGATGGTATGGTATGCTCCTTTCCTTGTAACATAAGGCAGCATTTCGTGACATACACTACTCTTCCAATTACGCAGGTGTTATTCTGAAAAGAAAGTAGTTTTAGTTGTTTCGATTAATTTGTTTTTTTTGTTTGCCTCGATGGTCTAGTGATTGTAAACGCGACTGCTGATCATGAGGTCTCGGGTTTGAATCCGGGTCTGGCCAAAATATCAATTAATGAGTTATTCTGTCATGAAACTCTCAATAGCTGCCCAGAGTCAGGAAGTTGGCGGTGTTTCACCCCCGTGCCTCTTAAAGCACGTAAAGCCGTTGGTACTGCGCCTGATGTCTCTGCGGTCGTGACGGTATACCGTGCCATCGGACCTTTAGAGTGAGGGAATAGATACTGCACCTGTGCTTGGGCACTATAACCCTATCTGGCGCCGATGACTACTCTCCGTTAAGACTGTCTTTTGACATTATTATTGATTTTTGAAAAAAAAATTCAGAATATTTTCTTAGGGTTTCAATTGAGGTGTGGAACCTTGGACAGTAATTTGACTGCTTACTGCATTGGATTGATTTTAATTTATAATGATAATAAATAGTTTTAGAGACCAGGAGAGCAGGAGTGATAGAGAGAGAGAGAGAGAGAGAGAGCAGAATATTTGAAACTTGTATTGATTTTGATTTGAGTGTATTGATTTTTTATAAAAAATACCAGCAATGCTATTTACATTACTGATATTCCATTTAACCACTTCTGGCAGCCTTAAGTTGATAGTGTTAAGAGTGGCCAACAATAGCATTTGAATGGCGGATTCGAATCCATGACATTTTAAGTTCGCAGTGCGCGCACTGTTATTAGGTTACTGTCGCAACTGGCACCAATGATACTTTTTGTACATACAAGTAATATCATTGATTGGGAACTTTTTAATGTCACGTGATGATACTTTACGGAATTCGACGACTATATGCCCCGTGAATGTCGTAAAATGGAGACTGGACTACGCTAGAAGATTGCAATATTATTTCATATATACCATACCATCTCGTGTACGCCAAATGTAATACCCAGACTGGTAAATTGGAAAGACGTAAAATGTGCGAGATGACTGATGTCTACTACGATCGCCAATCCGTGCGACAAGCGTGGCGATTCCGGCATACGTCAATTCACGTATCGCTAGTAACAACGTGAATGCACGAGCAAGAAAAGGACAAAGTGGAAGAGTGCGCACGCGGCCACGACTCGGGTCGACCGGCATTTGTATCAATTATGCGGACAACGCGTTGTTTAATTTATTAATGTACTGTATTTGTGCAAAACTGTGCGACTAGGCAACGTTTCTCTTGAATGCCCATATTTAGTAAAAATTAATTTTACTTACTTGACAAAGGGACGATTTTTTCAATTCTCAGATAAATTTTATTCGTAGGATAAAATACGTCATAAACTAATTATATTAATCATACGTGGTAGAGACATGCTACAGCTATATTCTGGTGGTAGCATGTCCACCAAGTTCTCATAGAATGCCAGCGTAAAATAGCAGCTTAATGCTGCTATGTTTCCAATGGCAGTGTAGGGAACCGGAAACTCTTTTTACTGGAAATGAGGCATTGCATCTCATTCCTTAGTCTATGGACCACAGTATGCACTTACCATCAGGTGGACTACGTGCTTTTCACCCTTATTCTATCTAAAAAAAAAATTAATTCGCTCAATTGTTTTACTAGTACAGCAGCCTTATTATAATCAATTTAATGGATGTAATAAGAAAGGCTATCTACAGCGACATGGGTTCAATCACCGCTGGCACCAATGAAATTGTCAATTGCAATTTTACCACGTGCTCGCGGTGAAGGAAAACATCGTGAGGAAATCTACATGTCTAAGAAATCAGGAAAAAAATTATTCGAAAAAAATGTGAAGTACAACAACACGCATTTGGGCAGCGCGGGGGACATTTTCTTGCCCTAAAACCCAATCAGAAATGAGTGGAGACCTGTGCTATGGTAGCTGTGGTAGCTCAGATGGTTAACGCTCGCTGTAAATATAACAGAACGCGAGTAACCCAGACCCGCGAGATACCCGCCGGCACCAATGAAATTGTTAATTGTAATTTTAAGTGCTGATTTACTACGTGTACGGCGGTGAAGGAAAACATCGTGAGGAAACCTGCATGTCTGAGGAATAAGAAAAAAAATATTTCGAAGATATATGAAGTTCGCCAACACGCATTGGGGCAGCGCGGCGGACACTTCCTTGCCCTAAATCCCTCTCAGAAACGAGGGGAGGCCTGTGCCCAGCAGTGGGACGTATATAGGCTGTAACTTTACTTTACTTTACTGTGCTATGTGGAGACGTATATAGGCTGTAACTTTAACTTTGATGGTCTATGTACCAAACGGTAACGAACTGTATAAATGTGAAACAATTGGCCTTTTTTTCATACAGCTGTTGTTTTTACTTTGTTTATACTTAATGTTATCTGTGTCACTAGTGTATTCGCATATTTTTTTATAGGATGATTAACGAGCATACAGTCCACCTGATGGTAAGTGGCAAACATGCAGCAGCATTAAGCTACTACTTTACGCTGGTATTCTGTGAGAGCGTGATCCTTCCCCGGTCGAGCCGACCCATTCGTGCTACAACTATACTACTAATATAACTGCAGTATGGCGCTACTAGGCATAAAAATACTTGACGGATTAAGATACAGTTTTTAAAACTTAGGCAAGTTCATTTATTTATTCTAGCCTATCAAAAGACCACTGCTGGACATAAGTAGGCGGGTTGCTTAACGTAGTATTTTTTTAAATTTATTGAGTTATTCTTTCTTTTATAATTATGTCGAACTATTCTTGTCGATGCCATTGATGATATTGGTGTGGTAACACCCTTAGAAAGATTCCATCCTATTATGTGGGTATATACTACATATATATCTTAATATATATAAAGTACGAGTCACGTTGTTTGTCCGCGATGGACTTCTAAACTACTTAACCGATTTTAATCAAATTTGCACACGGTGTGGAGTTTGGTCCAACTTGAGAGATAGGATATTTTTTGGCTTTGAGTGATCCACAATTTTTTTACGAATTAAGGATTTTTAATAGGACATGACAAAGGATTATTGAAACGGGTAGAACAACGTCAGTAGTTAGGTTGTATAGTGGGGTGGTGATCCTAAAAAAAAAAAAGGTTTTGGCATTCGATTGCGGTCATTTTTGGCACGGTTCCGGAGATGAGCAGATCAATTAACTCTTATCTAATTGATATCCGCTACGAGCCTCAACCGTCATTAGCGCTCCATTGTCCTTATCTACTTATCTATTGTTGATTGACTACCGTCATTATCTATTATTCGTCAGCGTGTGGGTCGGCTTATGCTATTGTATTATACTCTTTTTTTCTATTTTTTTATCATTCTATAAAATAGGAGCGAAACATCTCATCCACTAAAATATCGTTGTACAATGTGTTCTCTGTAAATATACTCGTAAAACTATGCATTGAACATCCCTGAAACTTATATAGCAAATACATTAAGCAATATTCGCCACAAACTGAAGTCCACTCATTCTGAATCCTATCGACATTCCAGTTCCATCTTTTACAATTTCTTTTAAAAAAACTCTAGATGATATCGTACAGGTGCCCGTCCGAATGAATCAAAATATTGACCGACGTCATTCGTATCGATATATAAAGCTACCCAATGTGACCCTGGTTTATCATCTGTATCCAAATTGCATATTATATACGTTGGTACGTGGGTGTACATGGGTAGTTTATTGGCAGCATAAACATTATTTTTTAGAGTGGGGTGAATCTTTTTCAGATGTTGTTGTACATCTAGTGTATCCATAATATTACTGCTATTAGTAGATTATTACAGTACCAATCTACTCAATGACTAATATAGGAATGATCAATTATAGTGATATCTAAATATTAAATTGCTTTATTTGTGTTATACAAAACGTATTTGAGTCTCCAATACACTGAACAAGACACGACAGGAAGGACGTAGGAATGTAGAGATAAGCAACAGAATGTAAGGTAAGCTTGTTGACGCATAAAGATACTATCAATTCTACTGCAGAAATTCTTTAGATTAGAATTATTACTCACTGGTACTATATAAGACCAAGCAACTGCAGTCATGGAGTTAGTGTATGGTCGTTTGACCGCAGTGGATCTATCAATACTACGTTTGTGTTACTTCAACGCATTAAAGGCCATGGATGTAAGTGTTTATTCTATTGACAAACTTACTTTTCCTTCTGTTATTTTCTTACGTGTGTATGATTTAGTGTTAACAAATTATATTTAAATATTATGTGTGTGTATATGGTTAAGCCGTGGTAGCTCAGATGGTTAGCGCAAAATGTAAACTTCATAGTACACGTCCCGGGTTCGATCCCCGCCGGCACCAATTAAATTGTTAATTACAATTTTAAGTGCTGATTTACCACGTGCTCAGCGGTGAAGGAAAACATCGTGAGGAATGCATGTCTGAGAAAATTTCGAAGGCATGTGAAGTTTGCCAACACGCATTGAGGTATCGCAGCGAACATTTCCTAGCCCTAAAACCCTCTCAGAAATGAGAGGAGGCCTATGTTCGGCAGTGGACTTTAATAGGTTGTAACTTTAGCTTTTTTAACTTTTATGATTAAGTGTTAACAAATTGATATTAACATGATAAGCTTTTTTAACTTTTATGATTAAGAGTTAACAAATTGATATTAACATGATAATTGTGTTGTTGCAGAAATCATTGAGCTTCGATGAAAATACCTATAAACAGTATTACTACTCGCCACTCTCCCCTCAAGAAGAGAGTGATGACATCGTCATAAATAATAACACATGCGATTGTGATCGATGTCGATTTTGCTGAATCAAAAATAAAAAAGAGGAAGCTGTTATCATCAACCGTAGCACGAGCCGCTAGAGATGGTGTATCATACATTTCTACTAATTCTGATGACGGAGACCAAGCGACGCATCTCATCAAAATTGAAATGTACGATATGAAGAAGCTATCCAAGATTCCAACTACTGATCATTGGAAACATGCTTCCACGAGGATTAAATATTACGTAAAGACTAATAAGGATAGCATCCACGACAACACAAACGCCCTCGTATACAATATTACAAAGACAATAGCAGAAAGTGAAAAAGTTAAAAAATACTTTTTTAACAATGACAGTCATTAGCTGATCATTAGTGAATGTGATTCTGTTTACTTAAATTACTTCCGTGTACTCATTATATTCTATTTCTAATCCTTTGTTAGACTTAAATATCGGACATTATTTGAAATTTGGGTATCAGTTGGTCTACCAACACTGAACTGTTACTTACTCTGCTACCTATTTTCTTCTTTACTATAAGGATGGCAAACTTCAGTGAAGTGTGCACCAGTGATTTCTTCTCCACAACCATGGAAGAGAATACGGAATCTATTCAACAGCGAATTAAATCAGGAGTTGTCTAAAGTTTGTGATGACATGGAGAAGGATCAACTGTTCGATTCATCGTATGATGATGAGTTGTATAATCACTGTGCGCTGGTTGAAACACAGTTTAAGTAAGTAAAATAAACATTCATTTCGATCATAATTTACACAATGTCTTGTACAGTTTTTAATAAATTTAAACATTTTAGTAGTCAACCACTACAACTTGGAAGAGGAACGAAGCGAACGAGCAGCAAAAAACCCAAGATCATCAAAAAACCAACAACGGAAGCAGAAGCGCCTACCTCTGCAGGGAACAGTATCAGTAATGAAGATCAAGTGGAATGTCTAACGTGTCATATATTTATCAAGAAACGGTATTTAGCTAATCATTTTAAAAGTAATGTTCACAAAAATAATCTTTTAAATTCACATAATTCTTTATCAAACGTTAGTGTTATTGAATCTGCTTTTGGAAATAGGATTTTAACTTATAAAATCAAGAGTAGAGTAGATAGTTCGACATTGGTAAATTTTGAAACTCCTGAACTATTTTTAAATTCTATTAAAGATGATATTTTATTTTTAATACAAGAGTGTATTCATCAACACATAATTTTTAAAGTAAACTTCATATTGCCTGCTGATTTTGTTCAACAAACTAAAGATATTCATGATACGTTCGATTTTCAAACGCTTAACTGTATTATTTGTCAAGGAGATGACTTAAATATTTTTTTTTCATCTTTAAATGATACAATTACTACTAAAATTAGTGCATTTGAAAAAAAAAGATAGTGGATGGAGTCTAAAAAACATAAAATCTATAGACATGAATGTTAATAAATTTAACCCCCTACGCGGTACTTCATACATAGATCTTCCTCGTGACATAAAATTAAAAAAGGCTGTTATTAAATGTAAAAAGCAAGGATTATTTTTGTTTTAAATGGGAGTTACTCTCGGCGTTATATCCCGTAAACAAAGACGTGGATCGTGTATCATCGTACGTTAAACATGCAAATAAACTTAAATTTAATGGTATTTCCTTTCCAGTTAAAATTTCTGACATAGCAAAAGTAGAGAAATTAAATAATATTAGTATTAATGTTTTTGGGTTAGAATATAATAAAGAAAAACGATGTAATTCTATAGTAGGTCCATTATTTTTAACAAAGTGTCGTAAAGATAGACATATCAATTTATTATTTTTTTCCAAGGATACAAAAAATCATTATTGTTACATAAAAAATTTATCGCGGTTAGTTAGTAAACAAATTTCAAAAGACGGTCACATCATGTGCATTTGCGAAGCATGTCTACTTCACTTTCCATCTAAGGAAAGTTTAAATAACCATGAACAATACGATTGTGCCCACATTTGTACAGAATTACCAAACAGTGAAACTTTTAAAAAAAAGAATTGGTTTGGTCAACCTATTTCAAATGATAAAATTAAATTTGATAGTTATGAAAAAAAAGTTGAAGATACCATTCGTAGTTTATGCTGATTTTGAAGCATTTTTAAAACCAATAGAATCATGTTCTAACGATCCTTCCAAACCTTTCACACACAATATTCAGAAACATGAAGTACATAGTTTTGGTTATTATATAAAATGTTCATATGATGATAAATTATCAAAATATGTAACGTATTGCGGACCCAACTGTGCACAAGTGTTTATGGAAAGTTTATCTAACAATCTCAAAGAAATAAATAGACTACAAAAATATCCTCCACTTCCGCTAACAATGACAACAATGCAACCATTTGTCATATTTGTGAAACAGAGTTAGCAGAACATTTTTATGATTTTGATTGGTACACCGGTAGTTTTATAGGTGTTGCTCACGAATCATGTAGCTCGAATTTTAGGAAACCTCGTTATATACCAATATTTTTACACAACCTTAGTCACTATGATGCTCATTTTATTGTTCACGCGTTAAACTTTTGTGATGGTGAAGTCGAAGTTATCCCTCAAAATAAAGAAAAATGTATATACTTTTCCAAAAAATTAAAAATGAATAACCACGAAATTATATTAAGATTCATAGATTCATTTAAGTTTTTATCATGTAAATTAGAAGAATTGGCCAAAAATCTCAGTAATGATCAATTTCAAGAATTACGTAGAAATTATCCTAATGATGAAGATTTCTTTCATTTAAAACGGAAAGGCGTTTATCCATATGAACTTATGACTAATTATGATAGTTTAAGCCTAACATCGCTCCCCCGAACAAAAATTTTTTTATAGCTCGCTCACAGATTCCCATATTTCAAATGATGATTACAATCATGCTAAAGATGTTTGGGAACACTTTGGGTGTTGTAATATGCTAGATTATTCAAACCTGTATTTAAAAACAGACGTTTTACTTTTAACCGATGTATTTGAAAACTTTAGAAAGTTATGTATTAATACTTATGATTTAGACCCTGCCCATTATTACACAGCACCCGGTTTAAGTTGGGATGCAATGTTAAAATATACAAAAATAGAATTAGAACTTTTAACAGATTATGAGAAAATTGCATTTATTAGATCAGGTATCAGGGGTGGTGTATCTCAATGTAGTAATCGTTATGCTAGAGCTAATAACAAATATATGGGGGATTATGATGCAGGGAAACCAAATTTATATATCACATATTTTGATGCCAACAATTTATATGGTTGGGCTATGTCTCAATGTCTTCCTACTGGTGGATTCGAATGGGTAAATCCGAATACAGAATTTAATGTGTCTGAGACATCGAACTTCGGTTTTATTTTAGAAGTTGATTTGGAATATCCAGATGAACTTCATGATTTACATTCGGACTTTCCTTTATGCCCCGAAAACATTTGTGCAGGCAATATTAATGAAAATAAACTAGTCCAAATTTAAATAATAAAGATAAATATGTAATTCATTACAGAAATTTAAAGCAGTGCATAGAAATGGGGGTTAAATTAACTAAAATTCATAGAGTTTTAAAATTTAAACAGTCTCGCTGGTTGAAGATGTACATAGATCTAAACACAAAATTAAGAACGTTAGCAAAATCAGATTTCGAAAAAGATTTTTATAAATTAATGAATAATTGAGTCTTCGGAAAGACTATGGAGAATATTGAAAAAAGGGTTAACATAAAATTAGTTACACACTGGGAGAACCAGGGCAAAGCTTTAGGTGCTCAAGATCTAATCGCTAAACCACAATTTCATAGTCTTTCAGTATTTTCGGAAAACCTAGTTGCGGTTCAGTTGCGAAAAACAAAGTTAATATATAACAAACCAATTTATTTAGGGTTTTGCATTTTAGATATTTCAAAAACATTAATGTATGATTTTCATTATAACTATATGGTTAAAAAGTTTAGTAAAATCAAATTATTGTATACAGATACGGATAGTTTAATATATCATATATTTACAGATGATTTTTACTCTGATATAAAACCTGACCTTTCATCATACTTTGATACCTCAGCTTATGATGCAAATTATATTTTTGAATATCCAAAATTAAATAAAAAGAAATTAGGTTTTTTTAAAGATGAAAATAATGGTAAAATCATGAAAGAATTTGTGGGTTTACGATCCAAAATGTACGCTTTTAACTTAGAGATTAAGACTATAGCCAAGGCAAAAGGGGTAAATAAATGTATCACTAAAAAGATGACCATGGATAATTATAAGTCTTCTCTATTTAATAAAAAAGTGCAATATTATAGTATGCTTAGATTTAAATCAATTAAACACACAATTTTTACACAAAAATTAAATAAGATTGGTTTATCATATAATGACACAAAGAGGCATATTTTAGATAATAATGTTGAAACATTAGCCTGGGGTCATTATAAACTGCGTTAATTGTTGATAGTTTTTAATTTTATGTCTGCATGTAAATAAAATTTGTATTGATTGTAAAATAATGAGAATAGTATAATATGACGCAGAGTTTATTACATATTTAATCGTTGATTTATTGTAAATAATTTAAGTTAATTGTTGTTTATATTTGCGTGTGTATGTGTGCATTTATTTGAGGTTGAGTTGATTGTAAAATTATGATGTACTAATTGTGTTAGAAATAGTATACAGATCATTCTGTTTTATATAATGTTTGCAATATATATTAATTGTTAACACCAACACTTTCATTTTTTATTTCACCCCTTAGAACTTTAGACGTGCGTAATGTTTCACTTTATCCATCCGTTTACTGCTATTGTGGCGGGGCCAAGTGGATGTGGGAAGTCAAATTTTGTAACAAATTTTATAAAATCAGTTACAGAAATATGTAATTGTGATTTTAATCAGATCACATGGTGCTTTGATGAAATGCAACCTTTATATAATTTACCAAATGTTAACTACCATCAAGGAATTCCAAATGTTAATATGTTTGACGGTGAAAACCCACATCTTGTTATTATTGATGATCTAATGAGAGAGTCCGATGGAAGTATTGTGGATATATTTACAAAAGGTAGTCATCACAGGAATCTTAGTGTATTTTATTTAACACAAAATTTATTTCATCAGGGTAAAGGGCAAAGAGACATATCCTTAAACTCAAGTTATATTGGTTGGGTGATGCTTATTAAAGTAAGAGTTTCGGGGCTATAACACTGTCTTATTGTTGAAAACAGAAAAGGAAAAAAAGTTATAAATATACTTTAAAAACCCTCGAGATCAAAACTCAAATAAGATATTTAGCACGACAAGTGTCACCAGATAACCCAAAATTTATTGAAGATGCCTACAGGGATGCAACTCTAGAGGCGCATGGATATTTAATGGTAGATTTAAAACAGAATACCAATGATTTTTGTCGTATCAAGACAAATGTCTTCCCATTTAATGGTTTCTGCACAGTCTACGTCCCCACAAAAGAGTTTAAATACACCAAGAATCAAACATTTCAAATCGATGAAGAAGAAATTAACTGTATTTGTGAGTGTATTCATAACGTTTTACAAGGAAAAGTACCTCTTAAAGATCAAGATAAACAAAAATGGAATAAACACAAAAATATACTCCGTCAACTAGTGCGTAAGTGTAAACACAAACTAAGAAAAAATATAATTATACAAAAAGGAGGGGCTTTCTTACCAATAATATTAGGTGCAATATTGAGTGGATTAGTGAGTGGACTAGCCAGTTAACATGGAAAATGCAAAGAAAATGATACTGATCGAACCTGGATTGATTGAAAAATTAAAACAAGAAAATAAGGTTAATACGAGTAGTAGTTTATCTCGATTAGATATTGAAATGCAAAATATTATGAATAGTAAGATGGAAGACCGAAAGAAATGGATGTTATATTTACAAACACTGCAAAGATACCTTCATTTTACTGAAGAGGATCGTCAACCACTCAGATTTACCAATTTATTCTGATACATCTAATGAAGATTCAAACGAGTCTAAAATTGGTTTTAAAAATAAAGATAGAGATCTAAAAACTTCAGTTGATGCTGAATCTTTGTTGGAGGAGAATCGATCCATTAAAAGTAAAGAAAATGATGAAAATCCACTTTACACACCAGCTCAAATACTCAGTTTAATACCAAAAACTTATAATAAAAAAGGACAGTTATTATTAAACTTAGTTGAAAAAGTAAAGGTAAAATACATTGGGATAATGAAGGTACAGTCATAATTGATAATGAAATAATTCCTGGAAGTAATATTGTTGATTTAATAAATGATTCACTAAGATCCTTAAAAAGAAGTGATCCAGTAGGGTGGGATAGATTTGCTGAAGCATTAAAAGATATTAAAGTACCACTTACTTATATTGGAAATCCAAAGAGATGTGAGTTTATTAACCAACTTCAAGCAAAAGATCTGAACAAACCCTCTGAGAGTGAATTTCAAGAGTTTTTTACACCGAGCAGTAGAGATAAAAAGTCTACAACTAAAATACGTAAAAAGGCTTGAGTGAGAAAAATGGACCCCGTACTAGAAGAAATTAACAGGATTTATTATGATCCATCTAATCCCGCTGGTTTTGGTAGTATTGATAAATTATCAAAAGCCATGAAGGGTAAAATGAATAAAAAGCAAGTAAAGGAATGGTTAAAATCACAAGAAACATACACATTACATAAACCCATTCGAAAAAAATTCCCGCGTAATAGGTACATTCTATCAAATATTAATGAACTGTGGCAAGCTGATTTAAGTGATATGCGAACTTATTCTCAATATAATGATGGTTTCAAGTATATACTTTCTGTTATTGATGTATTTAGTAAATAATGCTTTTGCAAGACCAATGAAAAAGAAAAACTCAGAAACAACTAAAGAATGTTTTGAAAGTATATTTACTGAAATTAATTTAACACCTACTCACATACAATCTGATAAAGGTACAGAATTTGTTTCAAAAGATGTACAAAAATACTTTAAATCCAAAAAGATTAATTACTATACCACTAACAATCCTGACATTAAGGCCAGTATTGTTGAACGATTTCAAAGAACACTAAAAATGAAAATGTGGCGTTATTTCACTCATAATAATACTTATAGATATATAGATGTTTTACAAAATTTAATATACTCTTACAATCACAGCTTTCACTCTAGTATTAAGATGTGCCCATGTGATGTAAATTCCAACAATATTATGACAGTTTGGACTAATCTTTATGAAAGACGGTCAAACAAACTTTCTTTAGAAAATCCTAACCAAATTTCAATGTGGGTGATTATGTTCGAATAACTAAATATAAACATGCTTTCCAAAAAGGATATGAATCAAATTGGAGTGATGAAATATTTATTATGTCTTCAATAATTGATAGATCTCCATGGGTTGTTTATACAATAACAGATTTACAAAATGAACCAATAGTTGGTACTTTTTATGAAAGAGAATTACAGAAAATCACTTACAACCCCACCTCACAATATAAAATAGATAAAATAATTGACACTCGTTACTCAGGTAACAGAAAAGAAGTATTAGTGAAGTGGAAAGGTTATCCAGATAAATTTAACAGTTGGATTTTAGCTTCTAGTTTAAAAGAAATATGAATAAAGAAAGTTTTTATTTAACTTTGCTCAGCAATAGTTCAATGGAATACTTTCCTGATAACAAGTCCACAAATTTTTCAACGAAATTACCGAAAGATATTAAATTAGAAGGTGAATGGTCGGTTGGAGTTGTCGAGTTTCAATATCCATGTACCATGTTTACTGTTCAAGATCATGAAAATGTTATATACATTACAAAATCTATGTTAATGCCTAATGAAGATAAACCATCCACAGTGTACTACAAAAAACATATTCCAGCTACCAAACTATGATAACGTTGAGCATATTTTACGAGTGTTAAATGGTATCGGAGAGAACTTGAAATTTCACTATGATGAAATAACAAAATTTGTGTCTATTTCTGTTTTGGATAAAAATATAACTTTCCGTAACATTATCACCCAAATTAAGTTTACAACTAGGTTATGAACCAAATAAAAATCTCCTAGAGAGAAGTTTTGGAAAGTGTCCTGCTAATTTACACTTAGGGTTACCATCTCAACTCTTTATATATTGCGACATTATCGATCCTCAGATTGTGGGTGATGTTATGACTCCTTTACTAAGAGTCATTTCATTAGATCCTACAAAATACATTTATGGTGCAAATAAAATGCACGTTTTCTCTCAACCTCACTACTTACCTGTTATGCGAAGAGAGTTCGATACGCTGGAAATAGTTATAAGATCGAGCACAGGGCAAAAAATACCATTCCAGTTTGGAACCGTGTGTATTAAACTACATTTCCGAAAATTATAATAATGAATTCTCTTCGTGATCATCATAAATGTCCATATGAAAATTATTATACACATCAAGCTGGGTCAGGAGTTGGAGTAATTTATAAGGGTGCACCATACCAACGCGGTCATGGTATTGGGAGCTTCTTAGGGGGGGTTATTTAGATCAGTTTTACCTTTACTTTCAAGTGGTGCTCGAGTGATTGGTAAGGAGGCATTAAGCGCTGGAGTAGGACTTTTATCGGATATGGTTCAAGCGCGTCCTATGGAAGCCTCAATAAAAGATCGTCTAAAGCAAGTTAGTACGAATTTAAAACGAAAGGCTGATGAGAAAATTGATCAATTTAACATGACAGGATCTGGGTATAAAACTAAAAGAAAACGTTTGACCTCGTTCATTCCACCATTAACTGCTAAAGTGAAAGCTGCGAAAAAACTTGGTCTAAAGCCAAAAAATAACAAAGATATATTTTCAAATTAAATATGTCTTTCCTTCATAATCATTCTTGCGAGTGCGTTAAGTCAGAATTGGATTTGTTTGCACTACCGTCTACACAAACTAGCATTGAAAATGGATTGTGGATTCATTATAAACCAATTTCATCTCTTGGTGATGATGGACCTATCGAGTTTCAAGTTCCTGGGACAGGCGATGACTACATAGATTTGTCTCATATATTACTCCACATAAAGGCAAAAGTATTAAATCAAGATTCAACTAACTTGATATCTACTACAATAGTAGCACCTGTAAATAATTGGGCTGCATTCACTTTTTAGTCAACTTGATGTTTATTTAAACCAAAAACTTGTATCACCGCCTAATAATACCTATGCATATCGAGCATACATGGAAACCCTTTTAAACTATGCTCCTGCTGCTAAACAATCTCATCTTACTTGTAGTCTTTGGTATGATGATACAGCAGGAAAAATGGATTCTACGGATGGTAAAAACATAGGATTTGTTAAAAGACAGGAATTGATTAGTGAAAGTAAGGAAATAGAAATGATTGGTCATCTTCACGGTGACATTTTCAACCAAGATAAATTTTTAATTAATGGTGTTGAAATGAGTGTTAAATTGGTTCGATCGAGAGAGAGCTTTAATTTAATTGCTGGGTCAAACGATGTAAAGTTTAAAGTTTGCATTACGGATGCAACTCTTATTGTTCGACGAGCACGAATTAATCCAAGTGTATTACTCGCACATCAAAAAGTTTTAGCTTCTACCACTGCTAAATATCCTATTACTCGAGCTGAAGTAAAAGTTTTAACAATTCCATCGGGTGTTCAAGGAAAAACTCTTGATAATATATTTTTAGGGCAGGTACCCAAAAGATGTATAATTGGATTTGTGAACAATTCTGCATTTAATGGTTCCCTTACTAAAAATCCATTTAACTTTGAAAACTATGGTATTAATTCTTTCAGCTTATATATTGATGGTCAAGAAATACCTTCAAAAGCTTTGCAACCATCTTTTAATAATAGCATATTTACATCAGCATATCATACTCTATTCTCGGGAACTGGTATTCACTTTCTTAATGAAGGAAATGGAATCTCTTGTGAACAGTATGCCAAAGGTTACTGTCTATTAGCATTTGACTTAACTCCTGATTTATCAGCCAACTCATCAGCTCATTGGAATCTCATAAAGCATGGTAGTGTAAGATTAGAAGTACGATTTGAATCCTCACTAATACAAACAATTAACTGTATAGTTTATGCTGAGTTTGATAATATTATTGAGATAGATAAAAACAGAAATGTTACTGTAGACTATAGTAGTTAAGGTTATAATATGTGTTGTGTGTTAGATTTTATGAGTTATGTGTAATGCATTTTGTGTGTATGTAACTATGTGAAACATTATAAAATTAAATAAAACAAATTGTATGCAATATATTATTCTTTATTTCTTTATAAATATTCTATTTAATCTAATACAAAACTCTGTTCGAGTTTAAATTTTACATAAGCACACTGACTAAACCACTGAACATGCTGCTGCCAAGGATCATCATCATCTTCCTAATCTTTTAAGCCACCACCACAATGGAAACACTTGGTCCTGTCTGCATGGCCAGTATAAAAGAAACCGGCTTCTGCAAGATCTTCAGGTTTCTGTCGCATAACGAGAGGCCAGTTTTCGAAACTGAGCAACCGGCTAGATTTTGAACTGAAGAATGGATATTCAGCTCTTGAGTACTGCATATTCTCGTTTTCATCTCCACTCAGTGTTGTAGTTTTGTTCTTCAATGATGTGTTCTGTACACGTATGCCACACTCATCTCTTTCTTCTGCTCTTGTCTTCCTGTAATTTAAGTAAACAGAATCACATTCACTAATGATCAGCTAATGACTGTCATTGTTAAAAAAGTATTTTTTAACTTTTTCACTTTCTGCTATTGTCTTTGTAATATTGTATACGAGGGCGTTTGTGTTGTCGTAGATGCTATCCTTATTAGTCTTACGTAATATTTAATCCTCGTGGAAGCATGTTTCCAATGATCAGTAGTTGGAATCTTGGATAGCTTCTTCATATCGTACATTTCAATTTTGATGAGATGCGTCGCTTGGTCTCCGTCGTCAGAATTAGTAGAAATGTATGATACACCATCTCTAGCGGCTCGTGCTACGGTTGATGATAACAGCTTCCTCTTTTTTATTTTTGATTCAGCTTCAAATAAATGATCAATCGATTGCGATTTTCTTTTTCCACCATCGCATGTGTTATTATTAATGACGATGTCATCACTCTCTTCTTGAGGGGAGAGTGGCGAGTAGTAATACTGTTTATAGGTATTTTCATCGAAGCTCAATGATTTCTGCAACAACACAGTTATCATGTTAATATGTACAATTTGTTAACACTTAATCATAAAAGTTAAAAAAATCTTATCATGTTAATATCAATTTGTTAACACTTAATCATAAAAGTTAAAAAAGCTAAAGTTACAACCTATTAAAGTCCACTGCCGAACATAGGCCTCCTCTCATTTCTGAGAGGGTTTTAGGGCTAGGAAATGTTCGCTGCGATACCTCAATGCGTGTTGGCAAACTTCACATGCCTTCGAAATTTTCTCAGACATGCATTCCTCACGATGTTTTCCTTCACCGCTGAGCACGTGGTAAATCAGCACTTAAAATTGTAATTAACAATTTAATTGGTGCCGGCGGGGATCGAACCCGGGACGTGTACTATGAAGTTTACATTTTGCGCTAACCATCTGAGCTACCACGGCTTAACCATATACACACACATAATATTTAAATATAATTTGTTAACACTAAATCATACACACGTAAGAAAATAACAGAAAGAAAAGTAAGTTTGTCAATAGAATAAACACTTACATCCATGGCCTTTGATGCGTTGAAGTAACACAAACGTAGTATTGATAGATCCACTGCGGTCAAACGACCATACACTAACTCCATGACTGCAGTTGCTTGGTCTTATATAGTACCAGTGAGTAATAATTCTAATCTAAAGAATTTCTGCAGTAGAATTGATAATATCTTTATGCGTCAACAAGCTTACCTTACATTCTGTTGCTTATCTCTACATTCCTACGTCCTTCCTGTCGTGTCTTGTTCAGTGTATTGGTGACTCAAATACGTTTTGTATAACATAAAGAAAGCAATTTAATATTTAGATATCACTATAATTGATCATTCCTATATTAGTCATTGAGTAGATTGGTACTGTAATAATCTACTAATAGCAGTAATATTATGGATACACTAGATGTACAACAACATCTGAAAAAGATTCACCCCACTCTAGAAAATAATGTTTATGCTGCCAATAAACTACCCATGTACACCCACGTACCAACGTATATAATATGCAATTTGGATACAGATGATAAACCAGGGTCACATTGGGTAGCTTTATATATCGATACGAATGACGTCGGTCAATATTTTGATTCATTCGGACGGGCACCTGTACGATATCATCTAGAGTTTTTTAAAAGAAATTGTAAAAGATGGAACTGGAATGTTGATAGGATTCAGAATGAGTGGACTTCAGTTTGTGGCGAATATTGCTTAATGTATTTGCTATATAAGTTTCAGGGATGTTCAATGCATAGTTTTACGAGTATATTTACAGAGAACACATTGTACAACGATATTTTAATGGATGAGATGTTTCGCTCCTATTTTATAGATAATAAGTAATAAGATTTTGTATTTCATAAATAAAAATTTTAACAAAATTAGGTAATGTGTTTAGATGATTGTTGTGTTGTAGATAGGAACAAAGGAGTATAATACAATAGCATAAGCCGACCCACACGCTGACGAATAATAGATAATGACGGTAGTCAATCAACAATAGATAAGTAGATAAGGACAATGGAGCGCTAATGACGGTTGAGGCTCGTAGCGGATATCAATTAGATAAGAGTTAATTGATCTGCTCATCTCTATATGCTCTTTCTACAAGTGCGCCAGAACTGGTACAACCTAACTACTAACGTCTGCCTGGCAAGCTAGTATATATATATATATATATATATATTAAGAATGCGGAAAGTGCAGCAAATATATGTTGCAGAAGTGAATGGAAGAGTCGGAAAGGGACGTCCTAGGCGGAAGTTTTTCGACCAAATTGGCGATATACTAAAATAGGCCAAATTAAGAGTACCCTTAACCGACGAGCATGTATGCGTAGGTATATGGATGTGGAAGAGGCGAGAAAGGTATCTCAGGATCGTGCTAAATGGAAGTCTGTCGTGTCTCTGCCTACCCCTCTGGGTGACAGGCGTGAGTGTTTATTATATATTTATTTTTTTGTATATATATATATATATATATATATATATATATATATATATATATATATATATATATTGAGCCCGAAAGTCATAATAATAGTGGTAAAAGAATTTTTACACATACGAATTTATTCTGCAGCTTTAATTATCCATTCTGAATTCCATTGTACTTGTCATAAATTTCTTGAAATGTTAAATATAAAATGTTTAATATAACAAAGCGTCAGTTGAATTAGGAATAAAAATATAGTACTTTTCGTACTATGTTTCGTACTTCCATTCGAATTTGCGCTAGCTTCGTTTTCACGGGCAAAGAGAATCGTATATAATCATTGTTTTACGAATTACCTTGAGTCCGAATCAAATTCAAAACTTAAATCTGTCGGGAGTAGGTTTGCTGTTCGTATAGTTCATTTTTATTATAATTAATAATCTATCCTACATATACGCTTAAAAAGGTTTAGTGAGCTGGTATGCCCTTATAAAGAAAATAAATTGAAAGATTTATTGGTGAATGAGTTTTATTTTGTAATGTTATTCTGTCAATTAGTATTTTACTTTTTTAAATAGATAAAGGTATACATACCTGAACCTTTTTATAAGTACATACCAGCGGATAACGTACGATACAGGCATATTTACCATGTGCTTGAAGGTGAAGGAAAATATTGTGAGAAAACCTGCATGTCAAAAAAATATTTCGAAGACATAATGTGAAGTATGCCAACGCATTGAGGCAGCGCGGTTGACATGTGCTTACCCTAAAACCCTCTTAGAAATGAGAAGAGGCCTGTGCCCAGCAGTGGGATGTATATGCTGTAACTTTTCTATACTTTATTTTACCGCACTACTCGGCAAAATGCCGATACCATCCACACCATCTGGATGCTTGGCCTTCCACCACTGTACGTTTCACTAGGAGTTTTCTTTCGCGTACGATCTCTCTGTGGAATAGTTTACCACCGGCGATTTTTCCTGACCGATACGACTTAGAGGCTTCCAAGAAAATAATTTAATCCTTTCTAAAAGACCGGCAACGCACCTGCAATTCCCCTGGTGTTGCAGTTGTTCATGGGTGGCGGCAGTCTCTTAACATCAGGTGAGCCGTATGCTCGTTTGCCCCCTCTACTGTAAAAAAACCCTTGAGTATTAGCCGTGGTAGCTAACAGGTTAAAGTAGTAACAAGATGGCTCGTTGCGCATGTCACGGGCTACAGAAGCTGTCTGATAGTTCACTTATTTGTCACATGAGCTATATAAAACAAAACAACAGGACAGCTACAGATGCGTTATCATATCTGAAACCTTAGGAGAACTGCCTCACAGCTTTTAATTATACCGGTTGTCTACCCTTCGCACTGTAACTCAGAAGTGCACAAAACATTTACACCAACATTTTAATTAGGACTTTGTTACCGCTTTGTTACCGCTTCATGAACAAACATGGTCTAGAGATGATTGGTGTAATGAAAATGTTATTAAAGTACGATCACAGACTTTCAGTGTCATACGTGAATGGTACACGACCATTTGTTTTCCCTGTGCCTTTGAGAAAGTTATGGATTTGCAATAAAATTCGCATCATATAGCACTAGGATAATGCTTCTTCGGTGCACACCGCAAACATGGAGCAAAGGTGGAGCCTGTGACCCACCCAGCACACAGTCCAGACCTCGCACCAAGCCCTTTATATACTGTTCCAAAAATCAAAGATTGATGAGAGATTTGTTATTTACGTAGCTAGAGGAGGCCGTGATAGCTTAGAACCATCACGTAAAATATGACCAATTGCCTTTAAATGATTTGAATGAAAGAAACAGTCTTCATTAGATTTTAAGCACTATGAAAAGCTTACATATTATAAAGTTTTATATATGAGTTAGCCAAAACATTCAGTGTACACGGCAGATTTACAAAGTTTTGTCATTTATACAGTCAAATTTTATTCATTAATTTTCATTAATTTTCTAATTAAAACGACAGTTATTAAATTACGACGAAGTAAAGAATGCTATAGCTAAGGTAGTCAATTGGTTTAATGTTAATAATTTGCATTTGAATGGAACTAAAACTAAATGTATGAAATTCGTAACTCCTAATGTTAAACATGTCAATACGAATGTAATTTTAAATGGGGAGGAACTGAGTCTTGTTGATACCACCATTTTTCTTGGATCACACTAGACGCAAAGCTTCAATGGCTCCCCCATATATCAAAACTAGCTAGCAGACTTAGTTCTGCAGCATACGCTATAAAAAAGATTAGAACTCTTACCAGTGTTGAAACAGCAAGAATAGTTTACTTTAGTTATTTCCATAGCATTATGTCGTATGGTATTTTGCTATGGGGACACGCGACTGACACTGAAATTATATTTATTTTACAGAAGAGAGCCATTAGAGCAATATATAATTTAAAACCAAAAAAGTCACTGAGATAAAAATTTAAGGAAATTAATATATTAACTCTGGCCTCTCAATATATTTATAAAAATGTAATGTACATACACAAGAATAAACGTAGTTTTGCAAAAATAAGTGATATTCATTCTGTAAATAATAGGAACAGACACAAGCTAGTAGTACCAGTTACTTGACTCCACCGAGTCAGTAATTCATTCTTGGGGCGATGTATACGCTTTTACAACAAAATCCCAGAAAATATACAAAATTTATCATATGCAAAGTTCAAAAATTTTATTAAACTAAGTTTGTATATAAAAGGTTTATTATAATATTAAGGAATTTATGGATGATAGTAACCCCTGGGAAGGATGATCGCTACCAAGCTATTTCTAATTTGTGTTGTGTTGTTACTTGTAAACATGATTGTAAGCTATTATTTGAAAAAAAAATAGTCCCGCTGGGTTTCTTGCTGGTTCTTCCCAGGACAGAAGTTTTTTTGCGAACCAGTGGTAAATGAAAAAATTGACTTTCAATAAGTAATGTTTATAATCTACATTGAATAAAAAAGTTTCTATTTCTGTTTCTCTTTCAAGCATCACTCGAATGTTTCTGATATGCGGAAAAATAAGTTTTAGACGTGACTCGGGGAACATTACTTCTTAATTTTCGCGGAACGAATTTCAAAAAGCAACTTTGGTTATTTGTTTGCTACAATAATTAAGAAGACTACACTATTGAATACGGTTCGTCTGTAACAATAGATGTATTGTTGTTAACTGCCACGTTGTTGTAGTGTCAAGAAGTTCTCAGTAGCAAACCGGAGTCAATAAGTTGGCGGTATTTCACGCCTGTGCTCGAAAGGCACAAGTACAGCCGTTGACCCTGCGCCTGATCTTTCTCTAATCGTGTCGGATAAAGATCCCATTGGAGTTTGAGAGCGAGAGAGTAGAGTGTACTTATATTTTCGCATACACTCGGGTACTATAATCCTGTCCTGCGCTGATGGCTAGTCTCCGTTGAGACTGTACGCCGTGGCTGAAATAAATAAACAAATTGGAAATATTACTTGCACTTACTTACTTACATTTTTCTTCACGGAAGTTATGCCATGTCAAACACTAAGGGAGCAGTGGATATTCAATAACAGAGTGATGGTGTCATATCTCCCCACAAATGCGATAATGAGTATCGTAAGGGTTAGCTGAAATGACTTTGAAGTTGATTACGCGCTGTGTTTTACTTTACACTTAGCCCGCTATTTACTTAATTTTGAAGTAATTTGTCAAGAGTAGATTGTATATAGCTTTTACGTACACACTGCAGCTGTAGGATGGTTGTAGCACACAGTGCAACACACAACACAACAACAGTGAAGGATTACGCTCTCACAGCGTAAAATAGCAGTCGAATACTGCTGTGTCGTACGGTGAATGTAGAGAACCATCTACCCTTTTTACTGGATATGAGACATTCCAACAAAGTCCTCGAGAATAAATGTTAATCGATATCGTTTATGGGTAATCTAAATATGGTTATTGGGATAATCGTCCATGGGCAGCCTCCACTCACCATCAGGTGGACTGTGTGCTCGTTTGTCGGAGTGTTATTAAAAAGAAGTATAATACACTTATAACGTAGGTCACTCAATAAGTTTTGAGATGCTCGAAATTTAAAAATGGAACGCACCTGTGTTATATGTTTCTAAAAAGAAATCGAATTTATTTAAAAATAGAACTCTATAAGCCAATTCTTCAATATTTAAAAAAAAAACAAAGTTCTATTAATTTTCCTGCAACGCTTCCCGCGCTTTTCATTTAAAACGATGGACCTTAACCGTGAATATTTGCGCGCTATGATCTATTATGATTTTGAATTTGTTTTAACCGAACAATTAAGTTTACAACGGTTACAATCAGCATTAGGGGACTCAGTGGCTGAATTCAAAAGGGGTAAAATTAAACTTAAGGGTGACCAAAGAACCGGGACCCCGCAAACAGCAGTAACGGCAGAAAGTGTATCGACTACTGAAATTTTGGTGTGAGAGGACCCACGAATCACGTCACAATTCGAAAAGATTGTCGGCATTAGTTCGGGGAGCATTCATACCATCCTACATCAACATCTCGGAGTGAGGAAGCTTTGTTGTCGATGGATCCCTCGTTTGCTCTCCGAAAGCGAAAAACAGACTCGTGTGGATTGGTGCCATGAAATGCGTCTACGAGTACGTTTTGAAAACGGTACGTCTAGGCGTGTATCAGTAATCATTACTGGTGACAAGACATGGATCTATCAATATGATCCGGAAAATAAA
Source organism: Parnassius apollo (assembly GCA_907164705.1). Lineage (NCBI taxonomy): Eukaryota > Metazoa > Arthropoda > Insecta > Lepidoptera > Papilionidae > Parnassius > Parnassius apollo. Next base: position 657,279 of record CAJQZP010000220.1, on the reverse strand, counting down.
AGGCAATCATCGGTATGGGTCTACTCAGAAGGATAGTTACCGACAAAACTGCAAAGAGCTCGCAACGTCGGCAAAAAATGGTGGCTAGTTTTTTTTCGCGGAGCGGATATTTGTCGACGACAATGCTGGAAAATTGTAGGTCAGTCAACTCTGAATGGTATACTAAAGTTGCATTACCCAAAGCTTTTCAAGCTGTGCGGGAGAGAATGCTGCATCACGACAATGCCTCTTCACATACGTCCCTTAGAACAAAAGCATTTATTGAGGAATCTGGTATTGAAACTCTAAGTCACCCACCCTACAGCCCTGACTTAGCTCCTTGTGATTTCTTTTTGTTCCCAAGAGTCAAAGAAAAAATACAAGGCAAGTTTTTTCAAGCGCCGCAGAAGCCGTTGCGTGTGTAGGCAACGCAGAAGCGATTTCCGACCAGTCAGATCAAGACTGGCAAAAGTTTTTTCAGAGATTGTTTAGGCGAATGGAACTTTGTATAGAGCATGATGGAGAATATTTTGAAAAGATGTAAAATAAATATTAATCGTATCTAGAATACGTTTTGTATATCTGAAAACTTATTGAGTGTCCTACGTAGCGGTTCGTTAGTTATAAAACGGTAGTGGAGTTTACAATTGTTTCAGTCCCATACAACAGTCTTGTTCTTAAACGTGTCATTATCCTCTTTGGTGTCCAGGTTACTGCGCGTGCTAAACCCGACCGAAACACACGTCAGATGTATTGGTAAAAATAAACAATGGTGATTCCGAGAACGAACCTCCAACGACCAGGTGCTGTTGGTACGTGCTGAAACACTGCTGGTAGGGACGCGCAGCGCTTTTACAAATATCGATATGGAGAGATTTCATCATCTATATTTTGATTGATAGTTGATATGGATAGTATGAGTTTTTTTTGATTTTAACAGTCGTGAGGAGTTGAAAAAGATAAAGATGAAGAATGTTGTACAAAGTCTTTGGAATTAAAAAAAAAGTATATAATGACTGGTAAAGCTGGAATATCTGTAAAATACAATAAAAAGTAACTCTATTCCATAGATCGATGATATAGATGCAAACTTTCAAATTATGGGTCGTCATTCATGGGCGTACTCATCATAGGTGGCTCATCCTTGAATAATCTTAATATACATCAGCGATTCTAAAGGATGGCTAGCGTAGATATGTATTGTAATATTGACGATAATTTAATATTGTAAAAGTAAATTTTCAGCCGTCTAGTGCATGTTGTAATATCCATAGTCATGCAGATTTGCTTACGATGTTTTCCTTTATTGCGAACGCACATGTCAAGTCTGCACTTTAAATGATAATAAAATAATTATTTTAAACATTAAAGTGACAAAAATTCTTACAGTTCACCTGATGGTAAGTGTCTACTGCCGCCCATGGTCACCTGTAACTAACTTCAAACGGAGAAACCCTTTTGAATAATATCTATGGAGTGATCGCACCGCAGTCAATTTCTTCGGTGTTATTTTAATTGCCACTGGCGCGCTTTTTTAACATTATAATCTGTGCTCCTGTTGAACAAATTATTTCCTCCACAGAACTTGCCGCAGTTCAATAGTGATGGTTTTATTGGCGGGAACTTGGCAATAGACGGATTGTCGCTTGAATAATGGTTTGAAGTGGTTTTGATTCGTAAACGTGATGCGATTTTGTGAATTAAGTGTCAGCGTGTGAACTATTAGAGAAAACTACGAAACAAGTTCTTTGAAGTCGATATAAACCTCAAGTTATTTTGATCGCTTGGGCGCCTTATGAGCTTGAGTGGCTGTCGTCATCAATTGTCAGCTTGCTTGAGCTGTCGTCAAATTCTCCCAAGGGTTTCGCAATGTGACGCATCAGCATATTGTGACGAAAAAGAATATAAAATGAAGATTCCAAAAGAAAGGATAGGCTCAGAAGACCGTCCAAGAAGAAACCAGAGCCGTAAAGCCAGTTAATATCATAAAATACGTGTGGCACTCGGTGACTGCCGCGGTAAAGCTATTGCATAGCATTTTTTATCAACTTATGCAATTATAATTATTTATTTATTTTATTTAAGCAGTTAAGTCTTTGATATTAAATCAAGTTACACTTTTTGAGCGTGGTGACCGATAAGAAAACAATTTTTTTTCTCTTATTGAATAAATGAGAAGTTAATATTGTTTAAAATATTTTTATTTTAATATCTTACAATACATGTAGGTTATTCAGGAATTTTTATCATTGAGTTAGCAGCTCGTGTACACGCACACAAACACCGTGCCGAAGTCTGCCGAAGTCTGAAACGACGTTAGACGATGCACGGCTTTCAAAGCCACACCTCCGTGCCCGTCGGAGTGGGGAGCGTGAGGTTTTTTTTCGTTACGGAATTTCTGGATTCGGTCCCCGCGCTCAAGGCCCGCGATAGAAGCTATGCAATAGCTTAAAAATAAAAATTCAATGCTGATTACACTTATATTCACTATTCAGGACAAGTTATTATTTACACTGGTAAAATTTCTCTCTGTATTAGTTTTTATAATATGGGTTCGACATTTTTGGATTATTTTTTCATTCAACAAATTGCAGCTTGCATAGGAGAGTCTAGCGTTGAAGAAAAAGATCAAATTTTAGTTAATTCTTTAACAATTACAATAACGATATTTTGGGTCTGTAAGATCCTTTGTACCTAAATGGGGTTTTCGTTTTGAATGTTATTGTTATTTTCCAAAGTTCGATAAGAATTACTAAAGAGCTGATGTCGATAGTCTTGTCTCAACATTAACGTGTGTAATGTAAATTTATATTTCCCCAATCCCGATTTACTTTCACGGGATCATAAAACGTTTTTATTCAGATGCGAGTCGGTGGGAGAGCGTGCTGGTCGCGGCCCCACTAGTCGGCCATTTTTAAAAATAGCCCGCGAGTGCCCCAAGTGTCCGCCAGCGGGAAATTTAAAGTGCTTTCCATTGTTTTTCAACGTTTAAAAATAGTTGACTTTATTGTGTTTTTGTTAGTGTGTATACTATGATTTTGAACTGGTAAGTAGGTATTCACGTACTTTTCTATTAACTTATTAGTTTTAGTAACGTGTGAACATGATGACTTTGATCTGTGTAGGCAGGTGCGCCGTTACGTTTAAAATAAATAAAGTGGAGAAAACTGAAAGGAAAATAGACATAGTTGCATTCCTTTTATTTTGTGTTCTTTGTTGTATAAAGCGTGACGTTGTGTGGTGTAAACATTTAAACATTTTAATTTTCAATTTATAAACATGAACGTTGGGAATCAAAATAAAAGATAAATATTTCCCACAATTTCTGGCTATCTCAAAAAATTTGCTTGCTCGTGTTACGGTCTTCGCAATTTATATTTGTACGCAAATATTTAAGGAAAATTTGATAAACATTGAGATGGGGTTAACAAGTATAGAGTCCGAAGGAGTTGTAGCGAATACTTGTGTACCACTCAATACATTGGCAGTCCTATCTGGATGAAATGTCACTTATAGTCTCTGATGCCGCGTCTGAGTCTTGCTACGATTTTACAATAACGTTTCTTGCATTTAATTATTTCTTATATTTTCGCGAATACCTTACATCTATGGTCACCGGGGGTTACCACCTCATCCTCTTGTCACCATGTAAATCTTTAAAAGTTATTTAATATTAAACTCGATAGAATTCGTGAAATGGATTTAATTAATGTCTTGAATTGTTTAAAATACGGGTAGTAATAATAATAAAAGTAAAGTAGTGTAGATTAACCAGGTTTTCAGTGTTCTGAAGGATTCATTTCGGCAAATGCGCACAGCAATTGCACACCTTAATTCCTCCCTCCCCTTTTCTCCAACGGACAATCAGGCCGTCGGGAGGCCTTCACCACTTTGTTGATATTTATACATTCGATTCAAAGGTTTGCTTCGTTTTTTTAAATGCTTAAGAATAACTTGCCAGTATACTATTATGGTAGGACTATTGGGGCTTTTGTTACGCTTAGACAGTGTGATTTACCATTTAGGGCTTGATTTGCCATCAAGAATTGTAGTCAGGCACTGGCTTATAAGTGTGTTGGCAAGCCCTCTAAACTATTTTTATTTAGATATGAAAGTTTCCTCACCATTTTTTCCTTCACCGTCGAGCAAGACGAAAACCAACGATTTTTACTGGTAAAGAGGCATTCTATCTTAGTCCCCGGTGATGGTAATCAGGCTACAAGGCCAAAGATACCTACATCTACTCATTTAACTAGATACGAGGCATTCCATCTTAGTCTTCAAGGGTGACAACAGATCTGCATTTAGATTCTTGATCGAAGATAAATGTTTATTTCTATGGGCCACAGTGCACTTACCATCAAGTGGACTGTGTGCTCGTTTGTTACTGTTATTCTATAAACAAACACTTAAAATTGCAATTAATACTGACATTGCTTCAACAATCTATAATGATACTAATGATCTATAATGATACTGATATACCCCATTAGATGACAGTGAATATCCTTCATGTCAATATCCTTTAAGTATTCAAATCACTACGTTTTAGTTATAAGCTTACATGTATTTTGATATATCAATATTCCATTCATAGACTTAGATTATACTGGTATAATACCATTGTACTTTTGATATTATTATTTATAATCCACTTTTGTTAAAATAATTCATTGTATGACATTATGCTTTATTATCCGTGTTATTTGATTTGATTTAATGAATAATGAGATGATGTTTTAAGTTCCATAATTTTAATAATATTGTAAGCCTTATCTAGGCAGGTTGTGGTGATACTTAATTATTTTTATAGTGTTAAATCTCTTAAACCTACAACTAGCACAATAAATGACTTATTCTATTCTATTCTATTCTTACGTTGATTGTTGATGAGGATGAATATATAAATCAATGGGATAAACTATGCAGAATTAATTATGTCAAAGGAAGAGAGTGTACCTGAATTTGTTATTTACTATTTTACTAAATGTAATTATTTTGATTCATAATATAATATTGCCAAATACATTTTAAATATAGCCTTAATCCTTATCTTCAAAAAAAAAGTTATTACGACTAAAAAAAAGGTTCCTTAATCGTAAATCTTAATCGCATACCGACCTGAAAAGCATAAGCATAGCTTAAAATTATCTTTTTTTATGGCATTGGGTGACAAACGAGCACACAGTCCACCTGATGGTATGTGGATGCTGTGGCTCATACAAATCCACATTTATGCTCAACTATGGATTAAAATGCAAATGTGTTGTCACCTCTGAGGACTAAGATGGCCTCATCTCCAGTAATAAGGGTCTCCGGTACTCTACACTCACCATATTTTTTTTTTATAGAAGAAGGGGCAAACGAGCATGTGGCTCACCTGATGTTAAGTGAGGAGAATTGCGGGTGCGTTGCCGGCCCTTTAGAAAGGAGTAAGCTCTTTTCTTGAAGGTCCCCAGGTCGTATCGGGCCGGAAAAATCGCCGGTGGTAAACTATTCCACAGAGAGGTTGTACGTGGAAAAAAACTTCTTGTGAAACGTACAGTGGTGGACCGCCAAGCATCCAGATGGTGTGGATGGTATCGGGACGTTTGACGTGTAGTGCGTTCACTAAATTTGGCGGCTGGGATTAATCCGAACAATTCCTCAGAGCACTCCCCGTGATAGATGCGATAAAATACGCAAAGAGATGCAACATCTCTTCGCAGCGCCAGTGAATCGAGCCGATCGGAAAGCACTCGGTCGTCGACGATTCGAGCCGCTCTGCGCTGGATGCGGTCAAGTGGAAGAAGCTGGTACTGGGGAGCCCCAGCCCAGAGATGGGAACAGTATTCCATGTGCGGCCAAACCTGCGCCTTGTAAAGTTGCAGGCGGTGTGCCGGCATGAAATACTGTCCCGCTCTGCTGAGCACGCCAAGTTTTTTAGAGGCCAATTTGGCCTTCCCTTCCAAGTGACCACGAAACTGCACGTCACTCGATATGTCGACGCCGAGGATTCCGATACTGGCTGAGGCAACAAGGGGAGTGCCTTGAAACTGAGGGGATACGACAAAGGGGTTCTTTTTAGCGGTTAACGCGCAAACTTGTGTCTTCTGGGGGTTAAACTGGACTAAATTTAGTCGCCCCCAATCCGAGACTCTGTCCAGCAGAGACTCGACTTCAGACACAAGTTTGTCCCGGCACTCGGAGACGTTTTCCCGAGAAATATTGGCTCGGCCGGTGTAAAGAGTCTGAATAGCAATGAATGTTACGGGTACGCAACATGTCATTGATATGCAGAAGAAACAGCGTTGGCGATAGCACACAGCCCTGTGGAACACCAGCATTAATAGGCTTGCAATCGGAGCTTGCACCGTCTACAACGACCTTGATGCTCCGATCTGCAAGAAAGCTGGTGATCCAATCGCACAATTTCTCGGGAAGCCCATAGGAAGGGAGCTTCGAAAGAAGCGCTTTGTGCCAAACCCGATCGAAGGCCTTCGCAATGTCCAAACTAACGGCCAATGCCTCCCCCTTGAACTCTACTGCCTCCGCCCATCTGTGAGTTAGGTAGACCAGAAGATCACCAGCTGACGACCACGGCGAAAACCGTATTGGCGGTCACTAATCAGCTGGTGATCTTCAAGGTACCTCATGAGCTGGCAGTTTACAATGGACTCCATTGTTTTGGAGAACAAGGAGGTGATGGCGATTGGCCGTTAGTTGGACGGGTCAGAGCGGTCGCCTTTTTTAGGGATCGGGTGGACGTAAGCCGTCTTCCATGATTTTTGGGAGTAGGAGTACGGAAAAGCCTAGGGAGTATGAGTACCGGAAAAAATGCGTTAAAACCGGTGCCAACTCTGGAGCACACGTCCTCAGCACAATTGGGGGGGATTCCGTCAGGCCCACTCGACTTGTGGATGTCCAGGGAGAGGAGTGCTTTGCGAACCGAGTGCTGTGTGAAGTGCACTTCCCGCATGGAGCACTCACACCGCGGGATGGCCGGCGGAGTACTCCCCCCGTCATCGAGAGTCGAGTTAGACGCAAAGAAAGAGCCTAGAAGATCGGCTTTCTCCTTTGCGGTATGGGCCAGTGAGTCGTCCTCCCTGTGCAGAGATGGAAGAGATGGCTGACAGAAATTGCCCTGGACAGCCTTGGCGAGAGACCAGAATGCACGGGTTCCAGAAGGAAGGCGAACTAGTTTCTCACCAATTCTGCCTATGTGCTCTGACTTTGCCTTAGCAATGACTCTTTTGAAGGACCTAGAGGCGGAATTATACTTCTTTTTTAGAGCGCTGGTGTTTACATCCCGGGACGCTGATGCATCAGCCCAGGCTTGCTTATAGCATGATGCTATTTTACAGGAGCGACCAAACCATGGCTGAGACTTGCCTCCAATGGGCACCACAGAGGAAGGAATAAAAAGTTCCATACCCTGAAGTACCACATCAGCAACAGAGTCCGCAACAACGTTGGAATCATCCGGCGAGAAGCAAACCCGCCCCCAAGGGTCCTACCCTGCAAAGAAAGACCGCATCCCATCCCAATCGGCTGACCTATAGTGCCAAACACGGCGGCAGCCTGCAGAATGCAACCGCGATTTCAGCGTGAGTGGCACCACACTCCGGACCAGACAATGGTCCGAGGAGCCTAAAGGGGCGTCGACGGAAATCTGATATCCGTCCGGGTGAGAGGTCAGCAGAAGGTCCAACAGGGAACGTGCATGATCCTCCACATCTGGAATCCGCGTAGGCGAAGTAACCAGTTGTGTCAGACCATATGCCAAGGCAAAATCATGAACAGATCTCCCCGCATGATCGGTTAAACGTGAACCAAGCCATTCGGCGTGATGGGCGTTAAAGTCGCCGAGGATCACGATCTCTGCGGAGGGGATCTGCTGTAGCAACGAATCTGCAGCCATTTGGACGTGGTCGAATAGTCGGTCTGTTTCGGCATTACCGCTATGGGACCTATAGAGGCACCCGTAGACGCGCGGATGGTCGACGCTGTCTACGCGTAGCCAAAGGATGGACAGGTCCGAACCTTCAAGTCTGCCGAGGCGTCGAGAGCAGATGTCCTCTCTGACGTAAACGCAAACTCCAGCTCGAGGCACAAAGGAGTGTTCCAGTTTGTACCCCGGGTAGGAGAGATACGAGACATCAGCCGGAGAGGACACCTGCGTCTCGGTCAGAAAGAGCAGAGCCGGCCTCGCCGTCTCGAGATGGTAGTGGACGGCGTTTAGGTTAGAGTGAAGTCCCCTGATATTGCAGAAATTCACGGACAGCGTGGCAGGGGTCGCCTTGGTCTTGTTGCTCCGTTTGCCCCGAGCAGTTGTAGTCTTGAGCGGAATTTTGCCCCCCCCCCCCCCAGAATACGCGGGGCAGCCTGAGCACCCACGCTCAGAAGTGGAGAAACATGGTCGTGGATGCTCAGCGTGGGATTCTCCAGGGGTGCTGGTACCCTCCTGGGGTAGTCGATCATTATTTAATTCCGCTACCATGTTGATGGGGGGGGGGATTTGGGCCTCCGGCCACCTGCACTCACCAGACGAAACGCGGAAGCAGAGCTTTCACTTCACGCCGGTATTCTGTGAGGTCGTGGTACCACCCCGGTTTGAGCCGGCCCATACGTGCAACAGCAAAGCTGCCGCGTGGCTCTACCACTGTTGGAGTACAGCATACCACCACAGACCATATGAAATACAGCAGCATTAAGCAGCTATTTTACGTTGGTATTCTGTAACCTCGACCATTCGAGATTCATTTCCCAGTCGAGCTGCAACCGTAATAGTTACAGCGCGGCTCCTACACGTGTAAATCACCCTTATCATCAGCTGGACTAATTATAGAAAAATCTCGTTAAAGTGCTTTTGTGTGGTCAATATGGAGAAGGCATTATTGTGTGGTGGCATAAATAAGTAAATAAGTATTTAAAAGGTTGTATCAAGCAAGACAGAAGGACGAACACAAAGGAGCTCAGACAAATTTTAAAAAAGAGACAATTAGATTCGTGCAGATATTTTAAACGAAAAAAGTGCATTAATTATTGTTTCAGTAAAATTAGTACAAACATGTATATATATTATATATAGCTGGGATTACGATCATTGCGTTAATGATAAGGCGGAAACATGAGTTTAATATAATGCTGTATTGTAATTCTCATCATGGACTAGGATAAAGACGTCACCTCAGACAGTATAAAGCACAAACTTTAGCGCGCATCGAGCTATTATTGTACACCGATACAAATCTGTAGTGCGACGTATGTTTTTGCCAAAACTCCGCCACCCGCCGCCCTATTAATTACGGTGATGGATATTTTATTTTCAAACGTACAACGTTGTCATTTTTAAAGAAATTAAGCTTTATCTTGAAACTAGCTAGCAAAATTTTACTTTTAATAAAAGTAAAAGCCGATTTCAAAAACAAAATAATAATAAATTCCACAAAACTGTTTCAGATTTCAGTGCCATTAGATAGTATAGAAAACAACAACTTCAGAAGCTGTTAAGTGGAATATATATATCCCGTATTTACCTACCCTTTCGGTTAGAATTTTTTTTTCAAATTAGTTATGAATATGGATCATCCCTGAAGTGTAACCTAATAAAAAAATATGGTATGGTGGTATGGAGGTGTCCAATTTTTCACTCGCCAGTACGAGGCCTCCACTCTAGAACCTTTTTTCCCAGTGGTTGTCTGTTCTTCGTGCTATGTGGCCGGTTCATTGTTACTCATTTGCTACTTCAGTCTACTGATCCGTTACAGATAATTAATAAATCTTAACGCCGGAGACAAAGAGTATATAATAATTACTTTGAGTATGTAAAGTACGTATGTTATTACTACTTATAACTCAGGATATAATTTATGAACACACTTCTTGTTAAATTGATAGAGACTAATAAAACGTAGTGATTATGTGGAGATTTTCCGATGGTTATGTCAAATAAATAATCAAAGCCTCTATCCAACATTCTTATATTATTTTCCTTAAAATACTATTAACTACATATTATGTAAGAAACGTGATCTTGCAATATCGACAAAGAAATAAGATTTTACTATCCGAGCGACTCGCGTGCACTTACCCACGCACTTTCCGAACGTCCCGCATTAAAACTTGTTATAAGCGCGGTAACGTAAATAAAGATGGCTACCACTGAATTTTTGCCTCGTATTTTTATTGTTAAGTGCTTGTTAAATTCTATGCAGGAATTTTAAACTGCATCAGTTGTTTTTCCGAACTAATTACTGTCATTATATCTAATTGCTGTTGCAATATGATACTGGATGGAAATAAAATTAGGGGGAAACCTAAGAAATACCTGTTTGAGGGATAATATGCGTAAGAAAGGTGTGAGTGATAAGATAACTGCTGCTTTAGGACACTGGAAGAGGAAGACATACTATATCGACCTTAAATAACTTGGGATAAGGGCAGTTAAAAGGGTTACTGTGTTGAAATATTGTTTAATTAATTACTTATTGGAGCTGTTTGAACGCAATAGACAAAACGTTACGATCATGAATAAAATATTATTCATGAAATAGATTACAGTTTTTTAAATACAATATAGTTTCTGTAATCATCTGTACAAACCATAAAAATTAAAAATAATATCAGTATAGAAATGGAAGATGTTATCTCACAAAAGCGGACGTGCCCTACTTGTATTGTGATGTGTTGAGACACGCATGCTTGTGTGGAGAATTGCAGGTAGCGTCAGCCAGCCTATTGTGATTGATCAACTTATATTATTAAGGTAACTAAGTATGTTTAGCTATAGTGAAAGAAAAATATTTATTGTTTACAACAATAGGAATTTTGTACGAGTATATTGAACATGGGTGACAAACGAGATACTTTTTTCTTTACTGATTCCTGTGGTCGTTTCTTACATCCATGGCTCATGTCTGCTCACCTTATGAAACACAGCAGCATTAAGCTGCTATGTTACGCTGGTGTTCTGTGAGAGCATGGCTCTTCCCCATTCGAGCCGATTTATTGGGTTTTTATTGGGGGGGGGGGATTAAATTATTGCAAAAGGTCTAAGCTTTACTGTACAACAATTACATGGACACTCTGCTGCTTAGCAAAAATTATATTATTATATCTTTTTTTCCTACGTTTCTTTCCCGTTCTGATAGTACTCGATAGTAATTTCCGACTTTAAAGCTTACGCACACTAAAACAATGTGCATGTGTACACACACAGGTAAGAAGGACTCGCCATCGTTCGATAAAATATTTTTATATCTCCCACAATGTCCGAAGCCAGTCCAATGCCAGCAATCGAGTGTTATGGGCTGATGAAGAAGCATAAAATAAAAATATTTTTATTAAATTTTTTTTTTTTTATTCTAGCCACCTTCGGCTACAGCGACCCTTTTTGACTTCTATCTGTAAGTCTTACTGCTTCACCCGTTCATGTACCTGCATTTGACTAGCATAGCCGATCTTAGCGAGAAAAGTGTGAGCACATTTAGGAAAAGAATACCATCGCAGGTATTATATTGTATAGCCACAGGTGGTCGGGTTTTAAATCCCTTGCGTTTACCATCTAGATCTCGTACGCGTTTGGCTTCGAAAGTGTTTTGTTTTACATGTCGCATCCATTTTTGCTGGTCTTTATCAAGGTACTCCTAAGACGAAGGTTCGTTTTAACATTTTTTCATGTGGCTCTTTAACACATCCTTATATCTTAGGAGCTGCCCGCCTTACTTGCGCTTACCTTCTCGAAGCTTACAGTACATAATGCGATTTGCCAATCTGTTGTCAGCCATTCGAAACACATGACCACATCAACGAAATTGCCGCAGCATCAGCAGCGCCTCCACGTCGCAGATGTTAGCTCACTGTAGAATTTCCGTATGCCTGACACAGTCGGACCAACGAATACCTATGATATTGCGGAGAAATTTTTATGTATACAAATGTAGGAAATACCAAAAAGACCTCCAATAGTTGGCGGTATACCATGGCAGATGTAAATGTGATCACGGGGTAAAGAATGGAGATGAAAATCCAGACCGGCGGAGAGCGGCGTCATTACAAAACATCTGGTACCTACCACGGTGAATGCAATTTCAGTATTATGGCAAATCAGATTTAGGTGGTAGGATTTCGACGTGGTAGTATATTATGGCTGCAACATGATGGGGGGGGGGCTGAACGGGATAATATGCTGTTATGGAATATCAGCGTAAAGTGCAGTGGACCGGCTGGAGGCATTCTATCTTAGTTCTCATGGTTGACAACGATCTTTTTGATACTTAATCTTAATCGACTTTAAAATAAGAAAATACTTCATACGTGGTAGAGCCACGCTGCAGCTATATTATGGTTGCAGCACGAATGGGTAGGCTCGAAACAGTCAGCTCGACCGGGGAAGGACCACGCTCTCACAGAATGCCAGCGTAAAATAGCAGCTAAATACTGACCTAATACGACTCTTTTTTAAGCTTAATACGACTCTTTTTTACTGGAAACGAGGCACTCGATCTTTGTCCTCAGGGGTGACAACGTATCTAAGTTTTGATTCCTAATCGAGGATAAATGTAGATGTCTATGGGCCACAGCATCCTCTTACCATCAGATGGACTGTGTGCTCGTTTGTCAACCTTATTCTATAAAAATATATGTGTCTTTTGGCCACTTACCATTAGATGGGTTTTGTCAAGCTTATTCTGTAAAAAGGACTCCTTTTATGTCTAGATCTTCGTCTGAGTAACCTAACTTAACCTCTTCCCTATTTCTGACGCCAAGCAGCAGCCCCTGAACCTTTGCAATGCGTGACCTGTTGCTTGGTGACAAAAATGCCATGTATGTATATATAATGATAAAAATGCAGTGTATGTATAACCAGTATAAATACACGTGTGAGGCATTCCATCAAAGTCCTCAGAGGTAACAATGGCTACGCACCTATAGTCTTCTTTGTTTGAAGTTGGTTGCAAGACTCCATGCGTTACCGTAGTCACTGACCATCAGGTAGACTGTACGATTCTTAGTCATCTAAATTAAAAAAAAATCTTTAATAAGGAAGAAGAAAGACAAAAGATAATTAGGTCTTTAACGCGTATAATTAAGGCAATCATAAGATGGTAACCCTAATAATTAATGTTGCCATTCAATCAATCGTCAGTCAACAATGGCGCTTCTAATTTTGGCAAATGTTCGACACGTCTAAACGTTTATTACAAACATTACTTCTAATAATATCTCGACATAGAGAAACCTCGTGTTTCCAAGTCTGAAAATATTCGTAGCGCACGGCTCACACGTAAAATTTAAAAAAAATTAGAAGGCAGAAATCGTTCAGATTTTAGTATATCGAAGATTTCGTTGAATGTTTTCGATGTTGTTACATAATACTCTCTTAGTCGTTAAGACAAGGAAGCAAGGGACGTATATTCAACTAGGGTTTATGTTTACGAATTTTTTATGTATATTTGTGTATTTTTGTATACATTGTGCAAACAAGCACTCCACCTGATGGTAAGTGACTTTAACTTTAAATAAGGAACGCTTAAGATGTGACTCGGAAGCCTGAGGGACATCTTGCATTCTGTAATTTTTTTATAGAATTAGGGTGACAAATGAGCACACATTTCACCTGATGGTAAGTGTATGCTGTAGCCCATAGATATCTACCACGCTCTCACTTATGTGAGAGCGTGGTCCTCCCCGGTCGAGCCGACCCATTCGTGTTACAACCATAATATAGCTGCAGCGTGAATCTACCACGTGTAAAATATTGTATATAATATTGTACTGGCTTTCTGTGCCCTTCAGACCGGATCATAGCCCAGCACAAATAGGTCAGTCTACCACCCGAAAGAGCAGCATTAGGGTACGATCTTGCGCTGCTATTGTGTGAGAGCGTGGTCCTTCCCTGGTAGAGCCGCCTTTTCCGTGGTTCAACCAGAAAATACCTGCAGCGTGGCTCTATTAAGTTCTAGGCGGAGAATAAGTCCTCACATTTAAAAGAATGAAATATTTTTGACTTTGGTGTTATAGTCTAGCACGCAAAGCAAATTGATAGGGCTTTTTTCTTGCAAGGGGTTCCTCCTCATTACATCCACCCTTTCTTACCCAAATACATATTCATGTCCATACTCGTATATGCCATCATATTAGCCTACCAATAGTGTGTTCCACTATACACACGATGTGTAGAGACAATATATACATACATAAACATACATAAACACTCACGCCTGTCACCCAGAGGGGTAGGCAGAGACTACGGACTTCCATTTGGCACGATCCTGACATACCTCTTTCGCCTCCTTTACATCCATATATCTACGCATACATGTTCGTCGGTTTAAAGGTACTTCTAAAGTGGCCCATTTTTAAAATAGCGCCAATTTGGTCGATAAACTTTCTTTTAGGTCGTCCCTTCCCGACTCTGCCGTTCACATCTGCCATATAAATTTGCTTTGTCACTCTTTCCTCATTCATTCTTTCTATATGACCAAACAATACACCCGCTATAAATGGTTCTCTCGAGTTCATTTCAAAACAAAGTTTAAGAAAAAAAAAACGTTTTGATCGCCCCTTGGTCGAAAATGAACCGTAAGACTTTAAATTTGTATATTAAGCAAGCTGTTTTTCGGTTTCAACTGCACATGAAAGGAAAATTTCGTTAAGAACCACATTTTAGACAAAAAAGGGCAAAAATAAATATAATATTCCTATATTGGATATTAGATGTCTGTTTTATAGATTAACATGCAGTTACGTCACGTCACGTCACGTGCTACGACCATAATGTAACTGCAGCGTGGCTCTACCACTGCGGCACCTGCGAAAGACAAAAAAGGCGTTGCAACAAATAGTTTGAGATATACCAGTGTGTAGGTGTTGATTTTAAATGAAAAGGTCAATTCTATCTATTCTCAGATACCAGGCGCGCATAAATAAGATATATCAGTACTTCTTATGCAGGAGCAAAACACAAAGCATTAGTGGAATGACCTACATTTTAACCTAAATTATGCGTTTACTTTAAAGGCCATTAATAACAATGTCCTCCAGACCGAATCTCGCAACAGAGACTAGCCATCCGCGCAGGACAGGATTATAGTGCCAGAGCAGCCCGAGTATACGCAAGCACGGGTGCATTCTCTATTCCCTCACTCTCATAGTCCGATGGGACGCTTTACCTGCTTTTCGAGGCACGGGAGTGATACACCGCAGACTTTTTACAAAAATCCCAACATGTGATTATGGCGAGATCCGCGATTCGAATCTGGAACCTCATGATTACAGTCTGTATACGTTCCACTGCGAGCACAGGCCTCCTATCATTAAGGTCAGGTTATCTTTTAGTACAAGGAAGTGTCCGCCGCACTGCCCCGCGTATTGGCGGACTTTATATCATCATTCATCTATCATATTATATCATTCATCTATCATCATAATCACAGCCCTTCACAAGTCCACTGCTAAACATAGGCCTTCCCTAAGGAATGCCACAAAGTATGGTCTTGAGCCTCCTGCACCCATTGACTTCCTGCATATTTTACCAAGTTGTCGCTCCATCTAGTGGGGGTTCTCCTAGTTTAACTTTGTAATGAGGATAACGGCAGGTTAGTAGGCTGAAGTGGCAATGGACTGATATAGCTCGAAGAATCGATAACCGATGAGGCAGAAAGATTCTCGAGTGACTGCCTCGTACCAGTGAGCGAAGTGAAGAACTTTACATGTTTTCGAAATATTTTTTAATTTCTTACACATGTAAGTTTCCTCGCGATGTTCTCCTTCACAGGCCGAGCTTGTTTGTCCCACTTAGAAGTTTAAAAAATATTGATGCTGTGGCTTCGCAAATAATTAATTTCTCAATTTGTCCTCAGACCCGCCATTTACATGATAGTAATTCCGACTCGCATTTGGCGCTACTAGTGTAAATGATACAGATTTACAGTCCAATATAATAACAAAGTTGTGTCTCGCTAGCAACGCTAAGTCAGGAACTTGCATTTAGAAAATGCCAAAATTAGGGGGTTTTTAGGTGCTAATTAGGTGTTCTGTTTGAAAATTAGGAGCTCTAAAATTTTCACCGCAACGAACTATTCAAATTAGCGTTTCTGGCAAAACGTATCGCTAGCAACGCAGTGACAATAGTATAATATACGATAAATATAAATAGCAAGGAATTAAGTGCTAATTAAGTGCTGAGCGATTATCCAGACACGATGCAGATTAAGATATTAATCTGGTAATTATAGGGTCCACGACCACCATTTCCTTACCATAAAGCATGGAGGTTAGAGAACAGGAGAACGATCGCTGTAGAAAATAGTGTCCTAGAAATATGGACAAAATAAGTGAGGCGCTGCGATCGCTAAGTTGTCTCAATAAAAGCGGGCTGTTGTGCGCTAATTTGAAATGATTATAATATCCTCCATTTTTTAACAGCCCTTCACAAGTCCACTGCTGAACATAGCCCTCCCCCAATTAACGCCACAAAGCACGGTCCTGAGCCACCTGCATCCATCGACTTCTGCATGTCTTACCAGGTCGTCACTCATCTAGTGGGGGGTCGCCCTACACTACGCCTACCGGTACGAGGCTGCCACTCGAGAACCTTTCTTCCCCATCGGTTATCGGTTCTTCGAGCTATATGGCCGGCCCATTGCCACTTCAGCTTACTAATCCGTTGGGCTATGTCGGTCACTCTGGTTTTGCTGCGGATATCCTCATTTCATGAGTATATCACGCAGAGAAACTCCGAGCATAGCCCTCTCCATAGCTCGCTGAGCGACCTTGAGCGTCCTTATATGGCCCGCAGTGAAGGACCACGTCTCTGATCCGTAAGTCATCACTGGCAACACGCACTGGTTGTACACTTTAGTTTTCAGAGATTGAGGTATACCTGACGAGAAGATGTGTCGTAATTTCCGAACGCTGCCCAGCCGAGTTGAATCCGTCGATTGACCTCTCGGTCGAAGTTGGACTTATCTAGTCGGACTATTGGTCCCAGGTGAATGTACTCGTTAACAACTTCGAGCATAGTGCTCCCCACAACTACCGGCATAGGTGTGACATGGATATTGAACATAATCTTTGTTTTGTAAATGTTCAACTTAAGACCTACCATTGAGGTCATTGAGCATAGTGCTAAGGTCCTCCAGCGATTCTGCCATAAGGACTATATCGTCGGCAAATCGAAGGTGAGTGATGTACTCGCCATTGATGTTAATACCGTATCCTTTCCAGTCCAGTAGCTTGAAAACGTCTTCCAACGCAGCGGTGAAGAGTTTCGGGGATATAACGTCGTTTGCACCTCTCTGCAGTTGGATAGGTTTCGAACTCTGGTTCTGTACTCGGATAGCCATCGTAGCCCCACTGTACAAACACTTCAGCACCTCGATATACCGACAGTCAACTTGGCACTGTGAAAGTTTTAGAGCACTTTAAACTTGGCACCTAATTAGCATCTAAAAAGCACTAACTTCGGTTTTTTATAAATGCAAATTCCTGACTTTGCGTTGTTAGCGAGACACAACTCAATAACAATAAAATAAAGCGTGATGTCATTGTATTATTCTACTCACAAAAACATTGAAAATCGGCCAAATGTCAACGTACCCTCACATCTGCGATTCGTTTTGAAATCAATATTTCTATGTCAATGCTCCGGTAAATTGACCGCTTTCAAATAACAAAAAATATTTTTGTTCTTATAATTTTCAGACGTCAATTTTCCGTGAATCCTACTTTTGCAAATTAGTGAAAGATCATTCGCTTCAGATATCAAGAAGGCTATGGGGAATGACTAAGTTAATGGGCAATCTTGCCGACTCGACTTGTATTGAGATACTAGATAAATATTTTGATTGCCTCGTTGGTTTAGTGGTTGTAGTATTGCAACTGCTGATCATGAGGTCCTGGGTTCGAACCCCGGGTCGGGCCAAAATATCAATGATTGCGTTTTTCCCTCAAAAATTCTCAGTAGCTGCCTGTAGTCAGGTAGTTGGCTCACCCCCGTACCTCGGAAAGTACGTATTGCCGTTGGTCTTGCGCCTGACCTCTGTCCGGTCGTGTCGGTTGACCGTCCCACCGGATTATGAGAGTGAGGAAATAGAGTGCACCCGTGCACTATAATCCTGTTTTGCGCTGATGGCTTATCTCCGTCGAGGCAGGTCACTGTGACCGAAATTCGATCTGGAGGACATTATTAGTATGATCATTAAAAAAAAACAACTTGGGTAATTCTTTGTAGAATTTCCAGCACGGAAGTATGCAATGTAAAATGTTGACTCATTTCAGATGAAATGGTACCGTCTACCTGAAGTTAGGAACGGTGTCAACGACCGCCACTTGGGTTTGTTTCTCCTCGACTCATTTCTCCGGATGTAAAATTATTTGGGACTTGCGTGTCGTACTGCGTACTGATTAAGTCACTTCTTTTTCTTTGTATCCGGTACTATAGAGGCGTGGGCTACGATACGTATAATTAAAACACACAAATTATTTATGAATTGAGTACTGATTAAAGGAAAAACTTGTTTGTGAATTTTTTACCTATTATAAGCAAGCAAACACTGGTAATGTTAAATTAAGATTAATAAGAATTCGAAAATGATAAAGCGCGTTTTTTACCCCAAGTATAAAATTATCGAAAGTTCTAAAGCTTTTAATTTTAATGAATATGTTGAAAACTCCAATTTATATAAAAAAATTACCACTATACTGACCCTTTTATCTTGAAACGCGGCATCTAATCGTAGTACTCAGAGGTAAAAACGCATTCCGCATTTTGATTCTTAATCGATGATAAATGTCGTTGGGACACGGCATCCATTTACCATGAGGTGATGCAGAACCATGTGCTTGTTTCTCACCCTAATTCTATTGTAAAAAGTTATACCACACACCAAATAAGTTCAACGAACTCATAAAATAAAATAAGAACACACAGAAAGCTATAATAACCTTTCTAATATTGTTACTGAAAAAGATCAGTTTACGAGGAAACTGAGGAATATAACATGATGACGATTTCGCCATCTTTTCATAGACATAATCAGTCAGTTATCTCTCTCGGTTCGGTATGGGTATTTATCGCTTGCAGCAGCTTGCAGCAGCTTGCAGCAGCTTGCAGCAGCTTGCAGCAGCACAAACCCTACAGAAATTTAAATATGTTAAAATTATTTCGCGGAGACGCCAAGTTCGCTTCATGCACTGGTTATGCTAGGTATGCCACTTGAAATAAAATCGTATGATTTTATTTTATTTAGTTTTTGAATGCTATTTTTAATTCACTATCACAGCTATAATGTACTAACTAACATAATATTTTTATACAATAACACTTATTGCACTAATTATAAGTTAAAAGTTGATTTTTTCATATCAGCCTGCGTATCTTTTTATTAAATAAAAATATTATTGATATTCTCGTGAATGTAATAAAACGGTTTATGCCAAATGCCTGTCATAAATTTGGCAAGCGTTAAAGTGTTAAAATTAAAAAGGAACAAGATAATCCCAGCAACAGAGTGAAAACATAAAACATTGTTTTACTGTTGTGATGGTAAGGTTTTTCGCCCGCCTCGTTGGTCAAGTGCACGAACACGCGGTTACTGATTATAAGATCCAGGGTTTGAATCCAGGGTCAGGCCGAAATCAGTGATTAGGTTATTCTATCAAGAAATTCTCATAAGTGAGGGGTCAGGAAGTTGGCGCTGTTTCACCCCCCCCCCGCGTACCTCGGAGCATGTGAAGCCGTAGGTCATCTCTGTCCGGTCTTGTCGGATTGCCGTACCATCGGACTTTAAGAGTGAGGGAATAAGTATATACGAGGGGTGATCCAAAAGTAATGATAATCGGTTACTTCAGGTCCGCATAAAAATCCAAAAAAAATATTTTTTGCTTGCTTATATACTCACTACGTCAGCCTAAAAAAATCATATAAATAGATCACGATTTCCGGGAGATACATTCATTTGAATACGAACTGTCAAAGAGATAACATCAACATGGAGAAAAACTAAATTAGAGCTGTCATCAAGTACCTCTGTTTGAAAAAAATGTCTTCAAAAGACATACACAGTGACTTAGTGGAAACATTGGGGGACTCTGCTCCTCCATATTCTACAGTTGCACGCTGGGCCAAGGAGTTTAAACTGGGCAGAACATCCACTGAAGATGAACATCGCGAAGGACGCCCATCCACGTCCGTCACTGAAGACAACGTGAAAAAAGTCGAAGATGTTGTGTTGGCAGATCGAAGACTGACCATCAGGCATGTAGCTGAGGTCACAGGGATCTCATATGGCAGCGTTCAAAGAAACCTTGCGAACGATTTGCATACGAAAAAGGTCTCTGCGCGTTGGGTACCCAGAATGTTAACCGACGAGCAAAAGAAAAATCGAGTTGACATTTCGAGGGTAATCTCGAGAAGTTCCAAGCAGATTAAGAAAATTTTTTGTTCTGTTTTGTGACTATGGACGAGACCTGAATCCACCATTTTGATCCTGAAACGAAACAACAATCGATGACTTGGAAGCGAGCCTCCTCACCGACGCCAAACAAATTCAAAGTTTCAAGTTCGGCGGGAAAGGTTATGGCATCTGTTTTTTGGGACGCTTAAGGCATAATTATGGTGGAATATTTGGAAAAGGGAGCCACTATTACGGGCTCTTACTACGCAGACCAAATAAGAAGATTACGGGAGGCCATTAAGGAAAAAAGACGCGGCAAACTGCGAGCTGGAGTGCTGTTTCACCAAGACAACGCACCGACTCACAAAGCCGCAGTTGCGATGGCTGCCATTCAAGAAACGGGATTCGAACTGCTCGAACACCCTCTCTATTCGCCAGATCTAGCTCCTAGTGACTTCTACCTCTTTCGTCGGCTCAAGGAACGCCTCTGAAGCAAGAAATTCGAAGACGATCGCGAAGTAATGGCCGCTGTTGAAGCGTTTTGGGAGGGTCAAGACAAAGAATTTTTTTTAAAGGGAATCCTGGGTTTAGAAAAAAGATGGACTAAATGTATTGATTGATTTGATTTGATTTGTTAGGAGGAGACTATGTAGAAAAATAAACTATTATTTTAACTTTAATTACCGTATTTTATTTTCATTATCATTACTTTTGGATCACCCCTCGTACGTGGTAAAGCCATGCTGCAGTTATATTAGTAGTATACTTGTAGCACGAATAGGTCGACTCTACCTAGGAAAGACCACGCTCTCACAGAATACCAGCGTGAAATAGTAGCTTAACGCTGCTGTGTTTCGTATGGTGAGTGTAGAGACCGGAGACCCTTTTTACTGGAAACGGGGCATTCCATCTTAGTCCTCATTGGTGACAACGCATCTGCATTTTAATTCGTAATCGAGAATGACAAACGAGCACACAGTCCACCTGATGGTAAGTGGCTGCTGCGGCCCATAGACATCTACATCTATCCTCGATTACGAATCAAAATGCAGATGCGTTGTCACACGTGAGGACTAAAATGGAATTCTTCGTTTCCAATAAAAATGGTCTCCGGTTCTCCATACCCATCATACGAAATACAACAGCATTAAGCTACTATTTCACGCTGATTTTCTGTGAGAGCGTGGTCCTTCCCCGGTTGAACCGACCCATTCTTGCTACAACCATAACATATGCCCACTTAATGTATCCACTCACCATCAGGTGGACTGTGTGCTCGTTTGTCATCCTATGCTTTAATAAAAATGATTTTATTAAGGAATGTTAAGAAAATTTTATACATACTAATATTATAAATGCGAAAGTATGTTTGTTTGTTTGTTTGTCCTTCTTTTACGTCGCAACAGAGCGTCGGTATGGCATGAATTTTCGTATGGGGATAGTTCGGTGGATGTAGAGTGACATAGGCTACTTTTTTCAGCGGAAAAACATATCATTTCCGTGGGAAAATCGAATATGTTGCAAAATTAAATTCAGCTTGGTGGCGCCACCGTGATTCTATAAGACGGACGACGGTACGATGGACGAACACAGAAGGTCAGAATATCTGTGGATTATTATGTCCTTTTACCAAAATTAAGATAAAAAATGTATGGATCTGTATTTTTCCACGCAGGGCCGGGAAGAGAGCGATAATATCATAAAATTCACCAGCTGATTTTCTTCAAGCGTTTTGGTGCATTGTAATTCACAGAATAGGCGATAACCTCTCAGACGATATTAAGTAATCCGTTGATGCTCTGCCTACCCCGCAAGGGTTACAGACGTGATTATAAGTATGGATCAGAAATACTATCACCACCTGTCACGCTTTCACCCTTAACTATTACTTAACTGTGGTAGAAACAGTTCTTAGTAAGCCTTATTAATAAGCCTTAGTAATATTTATTGAACGGAAATGAATACAGTTCTTATATGTGGTTATGAATGAATATTTTTTGAGAGTTCTTATAAACTAACGTATACATAGTTTAAATTTATTCCGCTATATGTCGTTACTAGGTTTTTAAAACGCGGTAACGATTCGTTGTTTTAGGTTGCTTAACAATATTTCAAAGTAATATTAATAGTATAGATAGTGTATACGGTACCTATACACCTACTTCTTTTTTCGTTGGTTATATTTATATTGACTACTGCTTTCGATTTCGGTTTTCTGCGATTTGTTTTGTGATTTGGTTTAAGTTGATTCTATTTTTTTGGCTATCGTTTTCGGATTCATGTTGTGTCTTGATTTGGTTTTGTTGTTTTGATTTTAAAAAATATTTAAAAGGAATATTTATTCCTTTTAGATATTTTGGATTCTTTAAAAATATTGGAAATTTAATTTAAACCTTTTAAATATTTTAACGTTTTTTTATATCTTCATAATGCCTCGCAAACGTAAGTCCAGCCTTTCAAGAGTATCTTCTAAAAGTCGAGCGAAAAGATTAGTTTGATCGCTAGAATCTTTAGAAGATGCTGAACTGAGAAGGCAAGAACAAGCAGAGCGTCAGGCTCCTTTTAGAGCATCTGAGATACCTTCTCAACGTCAGCGAAGGCGTCTTGAACAGGCAGAGCGTCAGGCTACTTTAAGAGCTACTGAAACACCTGCTCAAAGTCAGCGAAGGCGTCTTGAACAGGCAGAGCGTCAAGCTACTTTAAGAGCCACTGAAACACCTGATCAAAGTCAGCAAAGGCGTCTTGAACAGGCAGAGCGTCAATCTACTTTAAGAGCTACTGAGCACCTGTTCCAAGTCAGCAAAGGCTATTCGAACAAGCGGAACGTTAGGCCGCCTTAAGAACCGCGGAAACACCTGATGAAACTCAACACAGACTCATTGAGCAAGCTGAAAGTCAATCTTAATATAAGGGAATCTGAAACTCCAGAACAGACACAGGCGCGAAGAGATGCAAATGGACAGCTCCAAGCTGAACGTCGACAAAATTTTCAAAGAAACAATTCTTCGGTTTTTAATGAGGCGGCATTCAATTATGATCCGTTGATTGATATAAAAATCATAGGTTAGTTGTTATCGGACTGATGGACAAGGCGTGTCGATTTTGCAGCGCTTTAAAATGGAAAGATGAGACCGCAGGCATGTGCTGTTCCAATGGCAAAGTGTCTCTTCCGTTACTTGGGGAATCAGAAGAACCTTTGAAAACTCTCTTTTTATATGATGCTAATAAGTCACGGCGCTTTTTAAACTGGATCCGAAAATATAACTCATGCTTTCAAATGACGTCCTTCGGAGTTGACCGGGAAATAATAATGCCGGGATTTTCGCCTACATTTACGGTGCAAGGGCAAGTTTATCATGGAATAGGTTCACTTTTTCCAGCTAAAAACGAACAGCATAAATTTTTACAACTATATTTTATGGGTGACGAAGAAATTGAGGTAGACCGTCGCTGCCAATTTATCCAGGGAGTTGAGAGAGATACAGTATTCAAAATTCAAAGATTCTTGCATGAACGTAACATTTTAGTCAAAACATTTAAAACTGCTTTAGAAAACCTACCTGAAGAGGATTATAAAGTCGTCATTCACGCAGATCGGACCCCTCGAGGAGAGCATGAAAGGCGCTACAATGCACCTTTGTTAAACGAAATAGCAGCCGTAATTAGTGGTGATCAATTTTCTTCACGAGACATTGTCTTCCGAGCACGTGACGATACGTTGCAACGGGTAGCCGATACACACAAGTTTTATGAGGCTCTGCAATACCCATTGATTTATTGCAAAGGACAAGAGGGTTATCATTTTCAAATTCCACTCATTAACCCGGTCACAAAGGAGCCTACTCGAACAACAAATTATCATGTATGGATTTTTATGCGTATCATATGATGTTGCGAGAAAATGATTTTAACCTCTTAACCCGGTGTAGACAATTATTTCATAAATTTTTGGTAGACATGTATGTGAAGGTAGAAAGTGGACGTCTTCGTTATATATCTTTAAATCAAAAAGCTGCGCGTTGAGTATTATATACATTTACAAGATGCAGTTTCTAGCGACGCCAATGTAAACCCCAGAGATTTAGGTAAAATGGTAATTCTGCCCTCATAATTCGTTAACCGTCCCCGCTACCTACATGAGTACACACAAGGCGCATTCGCCTATGTGCGAACTTACGGAAGACCTGATCTTTTTGTTACTTTTACTTGCAATCCCACATGGAAAGAAATAACCGAGGAGCTAATGCCGGGCCAAAAAAGTAATGTTAGACACGATGTAGTTGCTAGAGTATTTAGATTAAAAGTACAAAAATTAATGTATGTAATTAATAAGGGGAAAATTTTCGGAGAGGTGCAGTGCTTCATGTATTAAATTGAATGGCAAAAAAAGAGGATTACCGCATGCCCACATTCTAATATGGCTTAAAAAGAAGTTGCGGCCCAGCCAAATAGACGACATAATAAGCGCCGAGATTCCGGACCCTGAGAAAGATAAAGAATTGTATGATACCATAGTTCGAAATATGATTCACGGTCCATGTGGAGCACGAAATTCAATATCGCCATGAATGAAAGAAGGAATTTTCCTTCTCAAAACAAAGAAATTCCCCTAAACAGCTATTAAAAGAAACAGTGCACAATGACAATGGCTACCCTTTATACAGACGCAGAGCTCCCGAAGATGGTGGCAGGAAAGTTACAATCAAATCTCGCTCTGGAGCGTTCGAAACCTTAGATAACCGCTGGATTGTTCCGTATTCGCCCATTCTATGTAAAATGTTTAATACCCACATTAATGTAGAAGCATGTAGCTCTGTCCGCGCAATCAAGTATATCCGTAAGTACAGAAATAAAGGAAGCGACCAAGTAACATTTAATCTCAAGAGTGAAGGTGAGGTAAATCCCGTTAATGAAGTACAGACCTTTCAAGCAGGGCATTATGTCAGCAGTAACGAGGCAGCGTGGCATCTCCTTGGCTTCCCTTTACAATGTATAGCATATACAAGGCACCCAACAGTTACTCACCTTGCTGTGCACTTAGAAAATGGAGAGCGTGTATATTTCACCGAAAGAAATTTCCAAGAAAGAATTGCAAAAACTACACTAACAGCCTTCTTTCAACTTTGCCAAACCAACCCCTTTGCAAAAACGTTGTTATATTCTGAAGTACCCCGCTCTTATACTTGGAACACATCTAGGAAGGAGTGGAAACGCTGTATTCAAGGCGCACCTGTTGCAATTTGGCCCGGTGTAAAGTCATCAGATGCCCTTGGTCGTGTGTACCGTCCATGTAACTAATTTTGTATGTTTCTGTTTACGATTGCTGCTACACCATGTTGGGGTCCTACGGGATATAAAGACCTTAAAACTGTCAAAGGTCAGGAATGCGCAACTTATAGAGAAGCATGTGAAACTCTGCATCTTTTAAAAAACGATAATCACTGGGATGAAACCATGGAGGAAGCTGTGCAGTGCCAGTCACCAGCCAAAATTAGGGATCTTTATGCAACTCTTGTTTTGTGGGAACAACTCAATTTGTGGGATAAATATAAAGAGTACATGGCGGAAGACATTTTGTGAAGGTTACAGCAGACACACGAGAACATGACATACAATAAACACATTTATAATGAAACACTTGGAAAAATTGAAGATAAAGTAATGGCAATCGTAGGCAAAAAATTAAGCGACTTTGGAATGATAAGCCCTCAGCGAACAACCGAAAATGAACTAAGTGATGAAATTATACGTGAAACAAACTACTATATACCAGCTTTGCAGCAGCAAGTAGCCGAATTTGTACTTCGCTTGCTTCCCGAACAAAAACGAGTTTTTGACAAAGTATTAGGACAAATTGAATCTGGAAATGGTGCACTTTTCTTTTTAGATGCCCCTGGAGGAACTAGGAAGACATTTTTGTTAAATTTATTATTAGCGCAAGTACGGAAAGATAAAAACATTGCTGTGGACGTAGCTTCCTCCGGTATAGCCGCTACGCTGATAAGCGGGGGCCGCACTGCACATTCTGTTTTAAAACTCCCTCTAAATCTAGCCCAGGAAGAATCGCTGATCTGCAACTTTAGCAAAAATAGTGCACGAGGTATAATGCTACGACAATGCAAACTTTTAGTGTGGGACGAAAATACAATGTCGCATAAAAAAGCTGTAGAAGCACTAAATCGAACGCTCCAGGATTTGCGCAGCAATACCGATGTAATGGGAGGAATGGTGGTTTTACTGGCTGGTGACTTTCGCCAAACTTTACCTGTCATTCAAAAGGGCACACCTGCAAATGAAATTAAAGCATGCCTCAAGTCGTCTATTTTATGGAACTAGGTGACAAAATTCAGTTTAACTACGAATATGAGAGTGCATTTGTATAATGATATCAATGCTGGAAACTATGCTGACACAGTATTAAAAATTGGCGATGGGCGATTGGAAACGGATGCTGAGGGCTGCGTTAAATTGACGAGAGATTTTTGTAATTTAATACAGAGTCAATTCAAAAAGCAATGGATAGTTTATTTCCCAGTGATCATGCCGGCGAAGCCGCGGGTAACAGCTAGTGTATATGTAACGTAATTAACGCACACCCTCAGACACCCCAATTAGTATATTATGTTATCCTATACCTTTAAACGAGCAATTCTTGTATATATATTTATGAATTTTCTTTGTTCGTGTTTTCAGGCAATAAAAAAACTGCTACAATATAAGAAGGTAAATTTTGACATGTTACTAACGATCGTAATAGCTCAGATGGGATGTTGTTCAGGCGTGATATCAATGTTCCGTGGTTCGCATCCCGTCTTGAGTCTGACTTTTTTTCCTTTTTTTTCAGGTTCCCTTCTTTTGTGAGAAAATCTTTTATTTCGAGACCTTTTTTTTAGTATTTTTTTAAAATACGAAAATTTTAATTAATCTAATTGCACTCATGATTTTTTATTCAAATAACCAGTTCAGTTTTTTCTATTATGTCAATAAGATCAAAAACTATTATTCATGTAATTTGTATATAAATGTAACTTAAAAAAAACCGAGCAAAGCTCGGTCATCCGGGTACTAATCATAATACATACACTGAATTTTTAGTTTAACATTTTTATGCACTGATTATTTATCAAATTAGTTATACTAATTCCGGAAGAATGTTGTGGTCGCAGTATAAATCCACGAATGCAAAGACTTTAATATACTTGAAATAAAGTTCATTTTTTTTTAATTGAATGACAGAATTAGTAAAAATACAAATAAAATTGCGCTCTTAAAAGTCTTATTACCTTAAGTTACGGTCCATTTCAGTTTGTTTTGACTGTACAGATTTATTGTGACTGTAATTTACGTAGTTTTAATTATTTTTAGGATAAAAATTACCTATATTAAAAATGATAGGAATCGATTCAGTAAACGATTCTGAACAAACTACTTTCTCAAAGTGCGTTAATTATGTTACGTGTTGTATATTAAATGAGATTTTGTTATTTATATGAAAGCGTACTGGAATAAACAAGAGTCTTTTACTCTTGGTATAATGAGGAAGTAATTGTACAATGATAAAATAAAAATACAAGTGTGAAGCTGACGCCCAGAAGAAGGAAGAGTGTAAAAAATTTACGTGTTTTCTTTTTATTGGCGAACCATCTCATTTCGCGTGGGTTGAATACATTCAACGTAAGGGAAATGCCGGGAATATCTTTTACATATAGTAAATTGCCCGTTTTATTTAGTTCTTAAAAAATATTGTAGCATCAATTATGTTATTTTGCATTTATTTTTAAAATTGCCAATATTTCGAGTGCTTTGCACAACCTGTGGTCAGGGAAATAACCTAAAATAAACGGGACAAAATCCATAAAGAATCGCGATAAATTATACATTATTATACAATGAATATTATTAACAGATTTTTTATATAATAAGAGGGGTATTTATACGTGGTAAAACCACGCTACGGCTATATTATGGTTTTAGCACGAATGGGTCGGCTCAACTGGGGAAGGATCGCGTTCGCACAGAACTGCTCAATGCTGCTGTGTTTTGTATGGTGAGTGTAGATAACCGATGACCGTTTTTACGGCATTCAGAGGCATTCAATCTTAGTCCTTAGGGATTTTGTTTCTTAATCGAGGATAGATGTAGATGTGTATGGGTCACAGCATCCACTTACCATCAGGTGGACTGTGCTTTCGTTTGTCGCCGTTATTCTACAAAAAAAACCCACCAGTGTACCTTTTCTACTCTTTTGAGTATGACCTATTTTATACATATTTCCGT
This sequence comes from Parnassius apollo, assembly GCA_907164705.1. Lineage (NCBI taxonomy): Eukaryota > Metazoa > Arthropoda > Insecta > Lepidoptera > Papilionidae > Parnassius > Parnassius apollo. The sequence continues at coordinate 628,642 of CAJQZP010000220.1, read as the reverse complement.
CTTATTACAAAAAGTAGTTTATTATTAGTCACTGGAAGGAACACCCTTCTTTATACTTAGTTTACAGTCGAAACTGCCAATAAGCCAAGTGATGTAATCACAGAATACCAGAGTAAAATAGCAGCTTAATGCCGTTTTGTTTCGTATGACGAATGTAGAGGACCGGTGACCCCTTTTACTGGAAACGAGGCATTCCATCTTATTCCTCACGGGTGACAACGCATCTGCGTTTTGATTTTACACCGACGATAGATGTAGATATTTATGGTGGCACTTACCATCAGGTGGACTGTGTGCTCGTTTGTAACGCTTATTCTATAAAAAGAGAGTAATCATAAAGTTTCTTATATTCCCGTTAACCACTCCAAGGTATAAACTAAACTACTTGTGTTAGGAATTTCAGGACAGTAACCGAAACTTTTTAACCTTTATTGTACATACCTGTGGTCAGTAGACAATTGGTTTTATTTATTTAATTAGCATTTATATACTTAGAATCCCTAGGCGAATGGCGACGATTGAGTCTGCCCACTCGCGAGCAACTTACAGGCGATAACCACTTTTTCTATTTTATGTGTTTCAGAAGTTGTATTGGCTTCATCATCATGATCATCGTTACTGTTTTCACAAGGCTACAGATGAACATAGACTTCCCCCAAATAATTCCACAAAGCACGGCCTTAAGCGCCTTGCACCTATCGCCTCCTCGCATCTCTTATTAGGTCGTCACTCCATCTCGTAAAAGGCCGCCCTACATTTCGTTTACCAGTACGAAGCTTTCTTTCTCATCGGTTGTCGGTTCTTCGATGTCTTGAAAATCCCATCCACTCTTATCTTGAATACATCCACATTGTTATCGGATGAAAAGACAGTAATGTGTTATGATTTCCAATAGTTATCATGAAATATATATCTCTCAATTATAGAGAGAGATCTTTCAGAAGCCCAAGCAGGGCGCCACGTAGACTGCACTACCTTTGAATTGAAACAAATCACTCGAGTGCCTGAGTCACTCTATTTATTGAGTTCACAGATTGTTTACGCATGATGAAGGTTGCCCCATTAACGCTGCTGATGTACTGCCCTGCCGACGTACACTACGCAAGTGTATTTACGTGCTACCACTTCGCCGTTAACCTCGCCTGAATGTCTAAAGATTAAAATTATTAGCGGGGTTTCTTGATCAATAATCGCGGAATGAGTTAAATCAACAAACTTAAAGGCTATAACAATAATTTAAAAAATCCGACTGCGTAAAAATATTTACTGAAAAAAGAAAAAAATTATGCACTATGAGAATATAACGACATTTCTTAACAATATTAGAGTATCTTTTGTAACCGTCCTAGATCACAGACCTGTGTTATATAGCCGCTAACCTAAATTGTACAAAAGATTTAAAATTAAAAAAAGAAATTACCTCTGTGATACACAATAACGAATTTTCTCCTATTTTGAAACGCTTTTAATGTTTCAAATATACAATTTCTACGTGGACAAACATCCAGACCCGGAACAATTACTTTTAATACAAAAAATTAAAAAAATCCTAATGTTTCATGATAAAAACTACTTACTTTTGCTTTTAAATAAGGAAAAACAATTTATAATATTTTTTCATTTAATATATTATGTCCTGACTTTCTTTCATCATTTTTCAAAAGAATACACAAGTTATAGGTATTAATTGTGAGGGGCAATATGTCAAACTCTGTAATTCCAGGTATATATAATGTACTCCGTGCTCTCCAATTGCCAATCTCTCTTGCACATTGTGCACCCCGTTGACCACAGAAATTTAAAAATCTAATTGTCTTATTATTTAGATTTCTGTGCCGTTGACAGACAAAAAAGCCTGTTGGAACCACAGATTTAGTAAGGATTCCATATATCTATGGTTATAACAGAACAGAACAGAGACTTTTTTATTAAATATAGATTATAAATAATACTTATTGTAAGTCATTTTTTTATTTTACCACTGGTTCAGAAAAAAACCTCTGTACTGGGAAGAACCAACAAGAAACCCAGCAAATAAATTCATTATTATTATAATAACCCTTTTTATACAAACTTAGTTTAATAAAGTTTTTGATCTTTGTGCAGGTCAAATTTTGTATATTTTCTGGGATTTTGTTGTAAAAGCGTATACATTGGTCCATGAATGAATTACTGACTCGGTGGAGTCGAGTAACTGGTACTACTAGTTTGTGTTTGTTCCTAGTATTTACAGAATGAATATCATTAAAGTGCTGAACGTAGGCCTCTCCCATAAATTGTCTCATAGATAACATCCCCCCCTCCCTATTTAGAGGTCACGTTTGGTAGGAGATTTAGCAAACGCAGTTTTATCAATATTTTGGTTATCTGGAAAATACTGTTACCGATTCCTATTTCAGCAGATTCAATACCCCTCTTACGTCATACGAGATGCTAACACTTAACACAGCGAATAATACTATATACTATATACCATCAAAAACATAACTTGTAAAAAAAACAAGTCTCGCAAATCAGTTCTTCTACCGTAAAAAGTTGTGAGACCCATATAATATCAAGTCGGTTAATTTATTCAGTCCCTAATTAAGGGTCCTTCTGTTTTCAGTTATTACATAACCTAACTAACCTAACAACATCTTATAGTGACCATATCAAAATCTAAAATATATAAAAATCTTAATAAATAGATTGACTTGGCAATCGCACTTAAGAGCGGCCAACCCGTCTTACTTTTCATACAAAGGCTCGTACGTGATTATGGCATTTGAAATAGATCTTTCTTTGAAATTTTTGAACTAATTGGTATCTTGTTCACTATAGCTAGGTTTCTATCAAAACAAAAAATCTAAATTTGGAGAAACAAATTCAGTATAAGCCTCAAAAATTCTGCTTTTTTGCATAAAATTACCTGAATTTTGGCCGTTCATAATGTACTCATAAATAGTAAAACCAATGAAAATATTTTGATAGAAACCTTGCAAATGTAATCGAGTTTCTAAATGACAAACATTTATTTCACAAACTTTTAAGGTTTACTGAAAAACACGTATTTCCTGGAACAAGTTTTATGAAATTTCCGCACACTATTTTTCGTTCAATGTTATCGCGTTCTCATTTCCTTGTTAGTCATGTGGCGGTGAGGTATACGGGGGACGCGTCGTGCGGGGTTGGGTCGTGGTGAGACGGGGGAGTTGAATGACGCTCGGCTCTCGGGCACAGTCTCGGGCCTCTCGGAGTTGTTAGTAGGTACTAGGTATAGAATTTGTTGACTGCGCGTACGCGAATGTGCTGTTGTATATTAATTTTAGTGAATTCTGTTTTACCTACTTTGCCGCCATAAGGAAAAAGGACGTTTCTACATAAAGTACGAAACAGAGAAAAAAATAAAATGTATTTAAAAAACAAAAAAATGTGCTGTGCGAAAGGAAATAAACCAAATAATAATTTTGTGTTGTAAAAGATTGTATTAGTGTTTGATTTATCAGCAATTATATGTAAATTTTAACTAAATAAATTTTATGTATTCAATAAATAACTTTTTCATTTTCTTTTTAGTAAAAAAAATGCAAGAAAATACTTGAGACGGCAATGAAAAGACGCTTCTGGCTAGAAACGTCCTTTCAACTTAGTATGTTTTTAAACATCTGTCATACTTAGTGATAATGTGTTACAGGTTCTAGTTAACTAAATAAAAAAAACGTTAATAGCCATTTGCTGCTTTTCAACTTAGTAATACTAATATTCAATTAACTAAAAAATAATAATACCCTGCACATTGTTAGATCATCGATACCCCAAAAACCCTATTCAAACTGAAGTACGTTTTAACATGATAATTGTCATGTATTAAATAAAACACAAAGTATGAGAATCAGGCTTATATTTTTTTTTAAAGAATATAAAAAATAGCAATTACAAACCTCTCATAAAATAAAGTTAAACTCTAAACTCGCGTTAAACTCTTCTATTAGAAACACAAATTAAGTATTAATTTAAATACAAATTGCAATAAGTTAAACAATCTAAGTTTGTATTTATAATTAATAATAATAATCACAGCTTTTTAAGGAATCTCTTATATTGAAGTCTTAATCTTATACTTGAGTGAGATCAAACTGACACTACGACTTATGTGTTTTTCATAAAATAAAAAAACAATAATAGCAGTAACAAACCTCTCTGAACTTATAATAGCTACTCTAAGTTACTCTTCTAAAAACAAATATTAAAAAAGCTATCTAAGTTTGAACAAATTATACTTAATATTAGCAATAATCACAGCTTCTCTTGTAAATTTAGTCTTCATCAACTTGAGTCAGATCAACACTATTTTGGGATAGTATCAGTAGGTAGATTATACCAAAACGATTTTCTGTTGTCTGGCATTAAGGGTATCAGTTTTTGTATGATCGCTGTCTTGCGCTCTTGAGTAATGCCTCTATACTGATATTTTGGTTTTGGAGGTGGTATCCCAGATTTTATATTTTTTAATCTCAGAAAGTCAAGTGAGTATTCTTCTTCATTGTGGAAAGCAGTCTTATAATAAATGATGTGGGTGCCTCTAAGGAATGTTACTTCACACATATCACATAAATAAGCACGAGGGGAAGAATTTTGTAGTTTGTAAGTTGAAGAACAGTCTTCAAACTGACAAAAATCATCCATATTCATTACTTTAACGATAATATTTGTTCTGGTGTTCGATACTGCTTGATGAAAGTCTTCGAAATCATAGATGTGTTTCTTCCTCTTTATAGATTGCTCCATTTGATGATGGAATTCGTCTGCTGCCATGTGCGTGTGGCCTACCTCTAAATATTTTAATGTAATCGTTTACGACTGAATTAATAAGATGGAGCAAATAAGAATACAAACTCCAATTTTTATTCTGGGCTGCACAGTTATCTAACCAGATGACTACATTTTTCAGGTCTCTATTTGCCTGCAAAAAAGCTCTGAAACAGCTTATTATGTCACTCATTTTGCGACCAGCAATTGCTTCATGCCATATCGCAGCGTAGGTTTGCAAAGTAGCACTGTTTTTTTTGTCACCTATTGGCACAAAACTTTCATTGAATACGATTACTCTTGGGCAAAACATTACAATTTTAAATTCTTCAATGCGTGGGAGCATAATTACTTTCTCTAAATCAGCTGCAAAATAGGCATTATCTGAGGTGATGTTTGCGTTATTTTGTTTTTCTACATCTTTTTTGTGTGCTTCCCTGGCTGATGTATATTTTTCCCGGTGTCGTTCGTAATCTCGGCATTCTTGACAATTTCTGTGTCTTTTCTCTTTATATTCCGGATTGTGGATAAAAAACTTTTCACACGCCTCACACTCTTCATGTCCAAGTTTTTTAAAACATATATTTAACTTCTTCACAACTTTTCTGTATTAGTCATAAGAAATCTGTTCGTGAACAGGAAGGTCTTTCATGTTTTGTTGTTCGTAAAAGTCTCGATACATTCTGGTCACTGTTAGCTTAGACGGAAGATATTTTCTATTTGGAGCATGCTCTCTTCTGTAGTGGGAAATTGAAGGATTAAAAGAATTTATATGTTCTACAATTTTAGTATCGTCCAACTTTTTTGGATTAGGATTGGTTCCTCGCTTATCAACTGAAATGTTGTTTGTTATGGTGTATAAGGCGTTTCTTACAGATTTATCGTTTTTTCAACTGTAACCCAGCGTTTCTAGAAAAAATACTTTGCAAACATTCACTTTTACCCCTGTTTCATTTGTCAGAAAATATAATATGTTTACGTTTCTTGGCAGTTTTCTGTTTTCTTTAACGGTTTTTCTCTTAGGATCTTCTTTGGATGTGTTATTTATTATGAAATACTGTTTCTCTTTCCAAGACATGTTTCTAAAGTAATGGTTTAGATTTTGCCGTGCTTCTTCTGTAAACTGGGTATGAAATTTTTTTTACATCCATCATTACACCCTGGCTTAAGTTTATATTTAGATTCCATATCTTTCAGTTTTTTAATTTGTTTTCTCTGCGCCGGTGATTCATCATACTTCTTACGTTGTCTGATAGTCCCCTTTTTTGTGAAATTTTGTGGCGTATCTTCGTCGCTTGAGACTTCAGGTGACTCAGGAACAGTGACGTTAATTGACGGTGATTGGGGGATGGTATTTGTAGAAGAATCTGAATCTTCTGAACATTTTGACGGATCTAAACTTGAGGGTAAATAATTTTTATCAAAAACTGAATCATCTGAATCAAAATCCAGGATGCTGTCTGAGCTGTTATGAAGATCCGCATCATTCAAAGAGTTATTTTCGTTCGTAGAAGGCAGCTCATAATAATTAATATTCAAGTTTGACTCCTGGGACTGGTTAATCGCACCATGGAAATTATTTTTGAGCATCGATTATGTCGCATTTTGTCACACTGAAACAAATAAGTAAACAAAATACTTAGAAAAAATCACCGACGCAGAAAAAATAAATGAAAAAACTGAAAGATATTATCTGAATACAAACTTTCATATCCCACTATATACAAAAAACTCATTATAGTAATAATAAAACAAGGTATAAAATGTATAAACTGCAAACCTCTTCATTGTGATAGTTGGTACTCAACGGTGTAAATAAATTCGAAAAGAAGCGTTTAGCTAGATTAAGGTGTTGTTTTCTAACCGATATATTTAATATTGAAATATTTTAACCTAAAAGTATGTATATTTATTTGTGTCACCTGTTAGGTTTACAGTTTTTTCAATCTTAAATTACTCATGGATATGCTTAAATTATTATTCCAGGAAGTTTGACTTACGATTTTTCCGTAGTTATAGCTCGAACAGCCGCGCGCACGTGTTGTCACTATGTCTGCCTGGACGTAACTGAAGCGCAGTATAGCAACCGCGAGCCCCACTTCACCCCGCACAACTAGCAATACTAAGTAGGAAAGGCACTACTGCCACTTGCGCCTGCCCATTTTTCGTAATACTACGCTAAAAAGGCACATCTACGCAGAACAGTCTTTTCTTCTTATGACCATGGAGAAGTGTCTTTTCATTTTATGATGAATTAAATATATTGTAAATAAATAAGGCGCTTCTACTAAAATGCGTTTTTTCAACTTAGTGGACTTCAGAAACGTCTTTGCTATTTAGTAATATTTGATTCATATCGCATATGCGTCTTATTTAACAGTAAGATTTATAGGGTTCCGCTTAATTTATGCGAAATATAAAAATACTGGTGGATGCCATTTTTTTACTGATTTAGAATATTTATGTAACTCCATTTCGAAAAAAATGTTGGATACGTCTTTTTTCCTTATGGCGGCAGTACTACAACGGTCTTGTTTTTTATATCGGAAACTGCTTTGGCTTGCGGAAGGTTTAGCGTTGTGAACAACAGAAATTATTGACTTACGTTTCCCACGCAAACTGCCAATGAGAGATAGACTCGATGATTGACTGTATTAGGTGATAATAATTAAAAATTTTCTAAATTTTCAATCACTTCTGACAGTTTAAAAACTGTTTGTGTTCGGAAAACGGAATCTTCTCGACAACTGGGTTGTTTTATGTATTGTTTATAAAATGTGACAAAGTTTTTAAGCTATTGCATAGCTTCTATCACGGGCCTTGAGTGCGGGAAAATCCAGAAATTCCGTAACGAAAAAAACCTCACACTCTCCGACGGGCACGGAGGTGTGGCTTGAAGACCGTGCATTGTCTAACGATGGTCTAACGTCGTATCTTTTCCTCAGTCTTCGACACGGTGTTTGTGTATAAAGTGTTTTGAAATTTTGAATATGAATGAACAAAGTGCATTTATTATTAATGAAGAAAGTCACGAAAAAATAGTGAAAGAAAATGAGTGAGTACTCTATATACATACCTACATTTTATTATTATCACAAATGCAGTACTAATTTTGAATTGAAAATATAATACTGCTATAAAGATAACTTAAATTTTTGATATTAAAATGAGCGATATTAAAAGTAGCCCTCTTTATATACACACAAACACACACACGCGTATAGTTTAAATTCTCAATTTAGATTCTCAGTATGTATATATATACTCGATTAACCGGACTAATTGTTGCCGTTAGGGATTCGGATAATCGAAAATCCGGATGATCGAATGTATGAAGAAAAGCGGGTTTTGTGCATTTGTAGTACATATGTACATACATAATGTTATGTGTTTATTAAAAACAACAATTTCAACGAAAATCAATGTTTATTAAGAAATTATTATTTTTTGATAAACATTGATTAAATTCCATGAAGATATATAAATCTATATAACCATCCGTTACTTGCGACAAACGAGCCTCCGTCACCTAATTTTTTATTTAAGTGTAATGCTTTTTCAGAAAGCAAAGGGCCAGATATCATTTTCCCAGTTGATCGTTTTTGTAAAAACCAACAATACAAAGCGTCTTCTAATTGCCAATTTACTCGCGGACATAGGTCCTTATGTCCGGGACGGGCCAGCGCCTGATAGTAGATCGTCTTATCTCAGGCGGTGTGAAGCGACGATTAGTGAGGTGCGGGAGAGGGAGGGAGCATTTGTGCGCGCGGTCGGTCACCCCTAAAGTTGGGCGTTATAACATACAACAGATAATATATTTCATTATATATTTTTAATCTTACAACACATTAGAATAATGAACCATTGACTGTTATAATATTATATTCATTATCGTTAGAAAGCGTCATCTGTTTACGTTTACGGTCCAACCGTCGCGTCGGCCGAGACAATGGGAGTCAATAAAATACTACCTACATTCATTATGCCACAAGGATTGCGTATAGCTTACACTAATTTAAACTCTAAGCTAACTTAATAAGAGCTTATTTTACTAACACTAAATTATAACGGTAAACAAAAATATATTATTTCCTTCATTAGTTGCCTGTTGTGCCTGTTATTTAATTTGGCTGTTGTAATATATAATATATCAGTTTAGTGTTCAGTTAGCTGTCTAGCTGAGATGACAATGACACTGTTATCTGTTAAATTATATACGTAATGTTTTGATAGCAGGTCCCCATATTACGTGAAAAAGCTATTGTTGTTTTTGTTTATTTTTCGTTAAACAAAACGCGAACACAGCCGACGACTGAACTGAACTAACCGCGTGTACAATGTAATATTTAAAACTGTTGTAATATATTATAACAGTTTAAAACAACAGTTAGAAAAATATATTACAACAACATAACGAATTAGAAAAATATAACAGTTTCGCCCATTTTTAGTCACCCCTGTTGGCATCGAGCCGAGCTAGGGAGCAGACGGCGGGGCCGGGCTGCACCCGGCCCGCCGCTAGGGCGCGCTCCTAGCTAGGCACGCGGCGCCTGCGCCGATGATGTTCTCCGGTCGCATTATAGGGGTCGCGAGAGTTTTTGCGCGAAGCCGGGTTGTTCATATATTGAAAGTCTCCTTGTTTTGTCTTAGACTTATGTTAATAGAGCGTGCCATTTGAACTTAAAGACAATTAATTGGACAATAAATAATAAGTGACAAATCTTGCCGTTGAGCGTGGAACTGAGTAGTTGCGCGTCTTGTTAATATAATTGCCGTACGGCCGCCCTGACGTATGTACTGCGCGAACCTGAGTTTTTTGCGACGCGGTCCGGTGATACAGTATTTTTCACAAATAGTGAGTTCGTTATAACGCGGGTTCGGTTAAATCTGGTTGAATTTGATTGGATTAACCTAAGTAACTTGAATTAATATCAAAGAAAAAGAAATACTGCATAAATAAAATAAATAAATAATTATAATTGCATAAGTTGATACAAAATGCTATGCAATAGCTTTGCCGCGGCAGTTCCCGAGTGCCACACGTCTTTTTTTAGAATAACAATTGATATTTACCCAACTGTATTTAGACTACTTTATTTGATCAACCGCCTGTACTACGGTACAAATTAGTGCCTATACAAACATACATTTGTAGTCATTTACATACCATACGTACATGTTAAAAAATTAGGTACATTACCTAATTTCCGCATCCTCTAATACAATACTAATACAGACAAACTGGGTAGATAAAGAGATATTCTGCTCCTACTACTAGTCCTAAGCAGAATAAATCATTTATCTTTACTTTTTCGTGCTGTATTTAGGTAGGTATATGATGGACGAACAAAAAAAGTTGAACGGAACTCCCTGCTCAAACAAAACTGAGTCTGGTCTATGTGTTAGTATTGACGTTTGCGCGTGTAATGGCTGACTAATGTGTGAATGTGTTCGGGCTTGTACGCACGACGACTATTAAAAAAAAAACAGTTTATACGGATCTCTCATTGTACGAAAAATTGATATAAAGCGAGACCATTGTATACTGGAAATGTCTAGCTTTATGTGTTTACAGTTTTTTTAAGCTATTGCATAGCTTCTATCGCGGCCTTGAGCGCGGGGACCGAATCCAGAAATTACGTAACGAAAAAAAAACCTCACGCTCCCCACTCCGACGGGCACGGAGGTGTGGCGTTGAAAGCCGTGCATCGTGCATCGTCTAACGTCGTTTCAGTTCGGCAGACTTCGGCACTCGGCAGACTTCGGCACGGTGTTTGTGTGCGTGCCACTAGACGTATACGTGTACACTAGCTGTATATGTATAGATCGGAACAAAAGTTAAATTTTAATCTATGGTAACCGCGGTTAACTATGACATATGGACGTTGAACATCTCAGTCCCGCCCGTGACCATGAGTGCTGTAAAGCGTTTGAAACGTCGGATATTTAAAAAGTTAAATATACGCGATAAATTCCGTAAAAACTAGTATTATTTCAATGTGTAGTGTTCGCGTAAATATAAGAAATCATTAGGGACTGAATAAATTAAACGACTTGATATTTTACATGGGTCTCACAACTTTTTACAGTAGAAGAACTGAGTTAGACTTGGCTTTTTTTACAAGTTATGATTTTGATGGTATCTCATTTCTTTTTGTAGACAGTGTTACTTTTTTCTTTTCTGGTACCTTCTACTTCTTGAATACCAACAAGGTACCTATCTACACATATTATACATATACAGATACACTGATTCATTCACTGCAAATGTAACTTTGTAATTCCATATCAATATACAGGATTACAAAGTTACATTTGCAGTGAATGAATCAGTGTATCTGTGTATGTATAATATGTGTATGTATAATGTGTGTGTCTGTGTGGAGGTTTATTTATGCAGTTGGTGTATCTAAAAAAACTGGACCGAAATTGAAAAATATTTTAGTTTTTCCTTGATATATACACTAAACACTAATTGTATTATAAATTTGAACCTTCTATGTCTGCTGGAAGTGCCTTAGAGTTTTGATGATAGGTCAAAACTCTAAGGCACTTCTAGCAGACAAAAAGTGAGTGACAAAATTAAGAAACTTTGACTAGTTATAATTATTAAACTACTAGTTCAAATTGAATGAAATTTGAAATGCACCATCTTTATACAATGCCTGCTTGGTATCTGAAAACTTGGGTTCCTAGTTTTATCCACTACGAAGTAATAGGGGGTCTCCTCCTGAACTTTTGTGCCAGTCTTGATGAAATTTTGTGTGTGTGATTAAGGTGATTTGGGAATAGTTAGGTTCACAGTTTGGACCCTGTAGGCGGCATGCTGTCGAGATCTAGAAATCAACCGTGCGAACCCGGGGCGGATGCTAGTAAAAAAATTAATTATATGTATATTACCGTTACCATTATACCCTTATAACTGCAGTTCACTTCTGAACATAGGCCTCCCCCCATAGATTGCCTCATAGGGGTGGGGGGGGGATATTTGCAATAGTTGACACGTTTGGTAAGCGAGTTAGCAAGCGTAGTTTTTTATTTTGGAAGACGCTGCTACCCATCTCCTGATATGTTTCCCTCTGTCGCATCTTACGACACCCACGGGATATGATATGGGGTACTAGATATTCTTACACCAGCACTATACATTAAAATTATATATCACGAAAATTAAATTATATATCACAGCAAACATCAAATAATAAGCGTAAATCAGCTTATCAACGGAAATTATCTCTTAGTACCTGCACGAAGACTTCGAGAGAAGCGCGTTCGAGAGCGCTCGGGTAATTAGCGAAGGTGTATACTGCGCACTGCTTGCCAACTGTAGATGTAAGAACATAAAAATTAACATTATAACTCTGTGACCTATTTGTGTTGTGTTTGTAGTCCGTTGACTTATTTTGTGAACCTTCTATTTATAATTATAACACAAATCTAGGTTATATTCTTAGAGAAATTACATGCTGTATGCATAGGGAAGGGATCATATCGTCTAATTTTAATCTTTTTTTATAGCATTGGGTGGCAAACGAGCACACAGTCCACCTGATGGTAAGTGGATGCTGTGGCCTATAGACATCCACATTTACCCTCAATTAAGAATCATAATGCAAATGCGTCGTCACCCCTGTAGACTAAGATGGAATGCCTCGATTCCAGTTAAAAGGGTTTCCGGTTCTCTAAACTCACGAAACGACATACAAAACACAGCAGCATTACAGTGCTATTTTACGCTGGTATTCTGTGAGAGCGTGGTCCTGCCCCATTCGAACCGAACCATTCATGCTTCAATTATAATATAGCTGCAACGTGGCTCTACCACGTAAAAGAATTAGTTAAAACAGTTTGGTATATGTTATCTCCCATCTCATTTACTATATTAAGTATCATATAATCTTATACGACCCCTTATCTTTTGTATTTTAGTAGATTTTAGTATGTTTTCTATATCTGACATGACAAAAGTGATATAATCTGCCAAAATAAAAAAAGACGATCTCTACATCAGCTAATTTGAGCCCTCAGAGTAATTGCAAACATATGTATGCATGGACGGAACCTATAATTCTACATAATCGTCAATATAATACTTAAATTAATTCGAAGTTAAGTTTCAAATAAGGCAAAAAGAGTATTGAAAGATGTTGCGTGTAATTTATGCGTAGAACTGTAATGACAAGTGGTCATTTTTGGTCTCTTTATATTATGCCAAATGTGAGATTAAATACAGTCGTACGAGTATCTTCTAGTTTACAAAAAAAGTACATTCCTGTTGTAGTAGTATTCAGTGTAACGTTATTAGTTATTACATAAATCTATGATTATTACACAAGACATGACTTCTTTAATCCAGGTACCTACACTTCTTAATAATTTGGTTCTCAATATGCTACACATCAATCGACATCGATACTTGCTTTAGTTTATTTATACTGTTACGAGCTTGAGGTTCGTGACAATAAAAATTGCCGATAAAATTACCTAAATTAACACTTTAATTTACTTTACACAATTAAAGTTAAAACACTAATAATTTAAACACACTAATTCACTTAATTCCACTCCGAAGCTTCGCTTGTGTCGCCGAGTTCACTCTGCCTCGATCGCATCTTGCAGCGCCTATATATTTAAATTAGCAAAGAAATATCCAGAATGTTCAAGTAAACACGGGCAAGGCACCGAGCGTTCGAGTTTCGACTAGGCGCTGTCGGTTGAGTAATTTGTGATGTCATTTTCTCAATGCTCCCCTCGCTCTCGTTCCTGACACTAGATGGCGCTAGTGTATCGTTGACTGGAGCGCGTAACACTGCCCCCTCCTAAGACATGCTCGTCCCGAGCATTATCGGCCCCATAATAACGCGCCAAGCGATTCACATGGACGATCTTAGGAGTCCCTCTTGCGCCTTTCTGTAACGGCTCCGCAATGTCAAGGGTTGTCCTATCCCGTGGTGCACCAACATTGTACAATTTCGGTGCTCCTCTACTACGTGTCCGAGGTCCCCGCTCGGCCGCACAACTTGTACATGTACGACACCAATTCTCGACATCGTCACGATAATGGACCCAGTAAAACTGTTCTCGGACCTTCAGTAGAGTTCGTTTAACTCCCAGATGGACTCTTGAACGACCATTATGGCACAACTGTAGAACATTCGGCACTTTAGCTTTAGGGACAACCATTTGCAAACGACAGCTGTCCCTTCGACCATTGTCCCATTTACGGCACAGGACTCCATCCTGAATCAGCAAGCTGTCCCATTGGGCCCAATAGCTTTTCGTGGTTGAACTCATCGCTGAGACGTCCCTCCACTTAGGCTTGGTAGCACGGGCCTTCATCCATCCCAGAATCGGCTTGATGTCCGGATCTTCCTGCTGTGCATGTCGTAGGTTGTCCTTCCACCCGTTGCTGAGGTGGTCTGTCCTGAGCATCCTCACGGATACCACCTCCTTACTCTCTTGCCTACTACAGTGGTTGCAATCTTCAGGACAAGGTCTTCTTGACAATGCATCTGCGTTGCCGTGAGATTTCCCGCTGCAGTGTCTGATAGTAAAGTCGTATTCCTGCTGCTGCTGGGCGGTGCTGTTAGCCGCACTTCCTTTCTGAGACCGTTCACCTTCCCTTCGTAGGGTGTGCTCAGGGCAGCTGGACCGAAGATGGCCCCTTTCCCCACTGCCATAGCACCTAGGGCTGTATCTTTTATTGTGGTCGCGAACCGTAACTGCCGTAACCTCCCTAGCGTGAGGTGAACGATGATCCTGTCGCCGCCAGGCAGTGCCGTTAGCTGCACTACCCTCTCGAGATCGATCAACTCTCCTTTCCACGGTTTGTTTAGGGCAGCTGGATCGAAGATGGCCCTTTTCCCCACAGCCATAGCACCTAGGGCTGTATCCTTTGCTGCGGTCGCGAACTGTAGCTGCTGCAACCTCCCTGACGCGATGGGAACGATGATCCTGCCGCACGGCTTCCACTTCCAGTGCATGGGCCAAGGCGTCCTTAAGCGTCTCGTGGTGCCCGAGCCTCACAGCAGCTCTGACTTCCAGGTCGCGGATGCCGTCGATGAATGTCTGCACCAGGTTCCCTTCAATGAGCGCAGGTACAGACCGGTATGCTTTTCGCACCAGCTTCTCCACTTCTAGAGCCCACTGCTGCAGGTTTTCGTTGATGCGCTGCACACGATCTTTAAGCTGCGCACGAAAGACGTGTTCCAGGTGAGCGTCGCCATACCTCGCCTCCAATGCCTCAAGGAGTTGCTCATAAGTCACTTCCTCGCCGAGAGCTTCCAGAACTGTTAAGGCCTGGTCGCGCAGGCCTAGTGTGAGAGCAGTCATGGCCTGACTTTTA
Organism: Parnassius apollo; assembly: GCA_907164705.1. Lineage (NCBI taxonomy): Eukaryota > Metazoa > Arthropoda > Insecta > Lepidoptera > Papilionidae > Parnassius > Parnassius apollo. The sequence goes on along the minus strand of CAJQZP010000220.1, from coordinate 613,509 downwards.
TTCCAGCCGTTCGCCTTCATAACAGCCTCGAACTGGATTTTGTAGGCTGACCAGGAAGAGGTACCATCGAACGGTGGCACCTTGAACCCACGTAGCGAAGGTGTTGTAGCTACTACGGGAGCTGTAGCTCCATCTCCAAGTTTGAGTTCGTCCAGTGATTTCTTCATGTCAGCCATTACGTTTTCAACCCGATTGTTTACTTGGTCGATTCGGGTTTCAGCTTTCTCGATTCGGTTTTCAGCTTCCGACAGGCGGTTGTCATGGTGAGCAACCCTATCCTTCACCTCCTTTATCTCCTTTCCGAAGGTAGCGTGAAGGTCCTTCATGAGGAGCATCTGTTCCTCCTGTCGGCGGGCCTGTTCCTCGTGTCGGCGGGCCTGTTCCTCCTGCTGCTCTTTCAACTGAAGGGCCTGTTTCTCGTGTCGGCGGGCCTGTTCCTCCTGCTGCTCTTTCAACTGACGGGCCTGTTCCTCCTGTCCGCCCCGCGGCTGCTGCAGCATCACCATCAGAGCACCTAAGTCAGGTGCCACAGACGTAGAAGCTGCTGACGGACCGGCTTCCGTGGCCGGCGGCTGGCCCTCAGACATCTGCGGCGTTGCACCACCAAATCTCCTCTGGTCCGTCTCCTGTTGGCGTTGACTTCGGGTACGGACACCCTCCGTTTCCTCCTTAGGTAAAATCGGCATTATTTTATCCCACTTCTGACACCAATTGTTACGAGCTTGAGGTTCGTGACAATAAAAATTGCCGATAAAATTACCTAAATTAACACTTTAATTTACTTTACACAATTAAAGTTAAAACACTAATAATTTAAACACACTAATTCACTTAATTCCACTCCGAAGCTTCGCTTGTGTCGCCGAGTTCACTCTGCCTCGATCGCATCTTGCAGCGCCTATATATTTAAATTAGCAAAGAAATATCCAGAATGTTCAAGTAAACACGGGCAAGGCACCGAGCGTTCGAGTTTCGACTAGGCGCTGTCGGTTGAGTAATTTGTGATGTCATTTTCTCAATGCTCCCCTCGCTCTCGTTCCTGACACTAGATGGCGCTAGTGTATCGTTGACTGGAGCGCGTAACAATACTTATAGTTTTTTTTGTTACTCTACTCTCTTACAAGTTTCAGAAAATAATCAATGAAATAAACAAAATAACAAATTTCATGGAAACTTGCAGAAATATAAAAATAAAATGTAAAGGTACGAGTATGTATGTATATAAATGTTAAACTCTTATTTTATATATTTTCTCTTGTTTGTTAGTTTACACAAGTTTTTTATAATGTGATCTCATAAATAACTAAATCTATAATACTGTAAACTTATAAGCTGTTCCCAATAAAGGTAGGTACATTTTTGGTTTAAGTGCAGTGGGCGCCAAAAGCAGATTTTCCACGCGTTGTAGGTGCGACTGGCGGCTGTTTGGTCGGCCCGCACGCTATTCAATCGCACAATATTTATTTGATATTTCTTTCTAAAATTATTTATACTCTTTTATTAAAAAAATTAACCCATAATTCACTCACGTATTTACTGGTGAATACATAGCCCGAATTTAATTGATATTGATTTCATTACATTCGAATGAAACAGCTTTTTCACTTAGTGGACGTACCTAAAATTGCAGATTTTGAGGAAACAATGCGATCTTTTTCTATTGAGCCAAAATGTGTCAATCGTGTTTTGGCCAACATAATTCACTAAGAAAAATCTTTAAATTTCATAATAAATTTTAAAAAAATGTGGTTCGTGGTTTTTAATGACAAAAAATTGCTTTTCTGCGCACCTATAAACCGTGAAAAATCTGCTTTTGGCGCCCACATCACCTTAAATACAATGACAATAAAGTAGCAAAGGCTAGCTTCAATAATAAAAGTAATTGTATTTCGTGAAGGTGTTGGTTGTATAATTAAATTATGCGCTTATACATATTTTATATATCTGTAGGCGCGTCCATATAATACCGGTTGAATCGAAAGAGAGCAAGAGGTTGCATTGCTCTAGTGGAGCCTCATATCGACGGTGGCGGGCTGAAATTGAGTGTATATCGAGAAACCCCCCACTCGTTTATGCAGTATAAAGTTCACTGTAGTAGCTACCACGTAATTATGTACAAGCAATGAATATAGGCACCAGGTTTACTCGTAGCTTACTTGATTTTACTTCACTCCCAGCACTGAAAATTAATGGCACTCCACTAAGCATTTCAGAAACTGTTAAAAATCATGGCATCATAATGGATTGCAAATAATGCACATATCACAAAAGTTAGCCGGAAAATCAATTATACTTTCCATTCTTTAAAATGTCTTCAAAGTTTTTTGCCTTTATCAACGTAGATTTCTCTTGTTTTCCCACTTATTTTCCCGATTGTTGATTATGCTGATGTCTGTTATTTGGATGCGACTGAGGAGCAATTAAACAATCTTGAGCGCTTGCAAAACTTATGTATTCGTTACATTTTTGGGCTAAAAAAGTATGACCACGTCTCCTCCTATCGCAAACAGCTCAAGTGACTCTCAATCCGACTTTGCAGGAATACCCGAATCCTATGCCTCCTTTTTTAACATACTATACAATCCAACATCACCACCAATTTATATTTACGTGAACAATTCCGCTTTGCTTCTTCTCCCGATGCAGTTTGCAGATCACATTTAAAAACCCTCCTAAATTTCCCTTCCTCCAGAACTAAGTACTCTTCTTACTCTTTTACAGTACATGCAGTTAGGTTACGGAATTCTCTTCCTGCTGCAATTCGTGAGACTCAAACAGTTTCAGTGTTTAAAAGGCGAGTTAAAGAGCACTATCTCTCTTTGTCGTCCCAATGATCTAATGTATGACTTATATATATATATATATATATATATATATATATATATATATATATATATATATATGTGTTTTATTATATATATTATATATGTATATAGTATAGTATTTAGTTATATGCATGTCTGTATGTATGGATGTATGTATATGTTTTGATTATCTTTATTTTATATTAAGTATCCTAATATTATAAAAGTTGTTATGAGAGTGCACACTAAATCTGCTTCTCTTTGAATCTGACCAGTATCAGGCCTGCTGGAAGAAATTTCAATATAAAATAAGCAGTGCCTTTGTATAAAACATCTTTTTATTTTTCATTGTAACGTTACTTCGTGTGTACATAAATTGTTAAATAAATAAATATGTCCTCACGTTACACCAGTGCGTGATTATGACGGGGGACATATACGGTATAGTCGAACTGTAATTGCGCTAAATGTATAGTGCATTACGCTGTTTAATTGCTGATAATGATTAATTGCGTAAGCAAGAGAGAGATTAACTATATCCAGATATATTACCGAGATAACTGCAGTATTTCCTAGATATCTGTTGCTCCAAAGATAAATATATAAAAGTTAAATTAGTTGCTAGAATATCCTCTTTCTCCTAGTCTGAAAGATTCCACGTCTGGAGTAAGTACCTCGTATATTTGCCATAAATCAAGAGGTCAATCACAGACAATGAGCATTCTATCCTAGTCCTCTGAGCCCAGAGGTGATTTTTTTGCGCCCAAAGCAATAAAGGCAACCCTCCGGAAAGCGGGGGAGGGAGGGGGTGAATGCTCATAGCATACCACGCAGCCGGCTGCGTGGTTATTTAGAGACTTTTACCCACTAAACACCGCCTTTAGGGACTGGCTTAACGATCTAGCTAGAGATCTTTAAGCCGTATCGAATGCGACCCCCCTTGTGTGAAAGGGGGGCGCTAGTGGCGAGTAGCCGCTGGGAAGAATTGCTGCCTAACTAAGGCAGACTAATTATATTGAGTTTAGAAGGTGTTGGTGCTCGGTAAGCGCGAGCAGACGGTCCTGAGGGGACTGAGAAGCGCGCATTTTGCGTGCTAAAATTGCGATCTCTCTTACGTCGATATTGCGGATAGCAGTGTATACTGTATCTACGTTATCGGCCTGATGTCGGGGCCCTAGTGGGCGAAGGTGAGGAGGCCTGTAGGGTCCTTGAGGGGGCCGATATAGGTCCTGAGGTGACTGAGAGTTGCCTTGAATGGGCATTTTGGATGGGAGAGCCGGGAACGTACGGTCATTGACCGGTGGCGGAGCTTCTTTGGCAGCTTTGTTGCCGAGATTGGGGCGAGGCGCGCGAGGGCAGGCTCTGAAGTCGGCCGTATGACCAGTCTGTTCGCAAAGGACGCAAGCGGGTGGGTACTCGGTATCACGGGGCCGAGGACAGTCTTTCGAGCTGTGCGGGTCTAGGCACTTAACGCACCTGGGAGGTGCTGAGCAGTTAGCCGCCGCATGCCCGTAGAGTTGGCAGCGGTGGCACTGCGCCGGAAAACCGCACCCATAGGGGGCTTCGATTTTGACTCTCGATAGGCCGCACACAGTGTGTACCTGTCGGAATATGTCTTTGGCCTCCGGCACGTTGGAAAAAATGAGGATGGCAAGCGAGTACCTCTTGCCCCTACTGCTGTGCATCTTGTGCATAGCCTCAACTGGGAATCCCTGGGGCTTAAGGTCCTCCAGGATTTCCTCGTTGGCGAGTTCAAAAGGAACTCCGCGGAGGACAACCCTGACTTTACGTTCTTCAGGGAGAGAGTAGGTGTGATAAGGCACACCTTCGGATGTGAAGAGTTTGGTGATGTTCCTAAAGTTTTCCATAGACTGCGGAACGATTTTAATTGACTCACCAAGGTTGGTGGCTTGGTTATATTTAAAGCCTGCGTCGTAACAGGCTTTAGAAAGTCTAGTAAATTGAGCCTTGTCCCTGAGGAAGACAGGGGGTGGGACCTGTTTCTTTGTGGCAGCGACAAGGGCTGCGGTGGAGCGAGCAGGCACGGGGGCGGCGGGGGTGGGAGGTGCGCGAGAGGTCGCAGCGCGTTTCGAACCGCCCTTGGATTTCACTTCCGTGAAGGGGGTCGTATCAATAACTGAATGACTCTGATGAGTTCGAGGAGCAACTACTGGATGAGGAGATTGACGTAGGAGCGGACCTCTTACGCGTGGATGAAGTTTTACACACGGTGTCCGAGTGCTTCATGGCTTCGGAGTCATTTTCCGCTAAGAATGCCGCGACGGCGGGCGGAAGGTTACATGCCTGAGGGGCTATGGGGACAAGAGCTCTGAGGGGAGCGGTTTCGTCAATATTGATGGCTAATACTTGTTATTGGATAAATTGACGGGCGATCGCCATAATTTGGCTCACAAATTGGCTCATGTCTATGGTAGACATGTTGGGTGGACTGCGAGGTTAACGCTGTATTCTAAGAAACTGGGTTCCCTGAGAAAAACAAAGGGCTTACACTGAAAAGAGCAAGAGACGCCTATTCCAAGAAACAGTAACACAGTAACACAATATTAACAAGAAACAGTAAACAATAGAAATAACAAGAAACAATAAACAATAGAACAACAATATAAAACAAGACAATAGCTCAGACCTCCCCGCTGGAGCGAGGGGGTAAGAACGGTGCTAAGAAAGTTGACTCACCAACGGCGACAGCCCAGCCGGTGCGAGCGGGAGAGTGAAGGCGCACGGGCGAGAGGGGTGCTACCGCACAGGGACGGGAGCGCTGACTGCTTAACACGACCGCTTGGGAGCAGTGCGGCAAGTGGCATGAGGTGATTATGCAATTGTAACCTTTATATATACTTTGTTTAGTGTACCTGGTGGACTGGGAACTCGATTATTCGTCGGCTTGTTTATATCCAGAGATTTAAGGAGTAAAATGATTCCCATCTTTTAAACTACATCTATTTGAGCTCGTGATACTGATAATTCTGAATACGCAAAGCCAAAATTTCTTCTCACTTGCACACTATGTCCGTCTATAACATAGACGTATATTATTACGTCTATGATCTACAACTATTCTATGTTCGTACTCGTGCCTGATCGTCAGTGCTCGGCGAGTATCTAAACGTTGCATTATGATTTAAATGTACAAATAAAAATAATTTCAGTTTAAAATAAAATAAGCCCTTGCGACCTTGTGTGGAATGATACGAGCGTAGACACTTTGGCGGCCACTCAGTCGGAGCGACCGCAAAAGCGTTTGATCTGGGTAGACAGAGTAATTTATTCTCTCATTCATCATTCAGAAGTCCACAGCTGAACATGGGCCTCCCCCATAGCTCATAGTGTCAAGGCCACAGTCGCCATCCTTAGCAGACGTCCTTGGTAACCGCTGTTTAATATATTACTTTGAGTAGCGATAAGGAAGATATGGTTGTACTTCTCTTATTTCCCTCTGTTGCCTTTTACGACATCCATAGCATGATATAGCGAATTTTTTTACCTAACTCGTCTACAGTAATACTTTTACATATTTTTAGTAGTAGCTGCAGCAATGTTATGACTGTATCACGAAAGGGTCGGCTCGACCGGGGAAGGACCACGCTCTCACAGAATGCCAGCGTAAAATAGCAGCTTAATACTGCTGCTGTGTTTCGTATGGTGAGTGTAGAGATCCAGAGACCCTTTTTACTGTAAACGAGGCATTCGATCTAAGTCCTCAGGGGACTTCAGACGCATCTTCGTTTTGATTCTTTATCGAGGATAAATATAGATACACTACAGCATCCACTTACCATCAAGTGGACTGTGTGCTCGTTTGTCACCCTTATTCTATAAAAAAAACATTAGATAAATGTTTGATGTGAGGTACAATTTATAAACTAGTTTTCAATTTGTTTTTCCCTATAATAATGCCAAATTGATAAAGTTATTATATTTACATCGCATCACAAGTTTATTACTAGACATTGTTGACTGATCTCCACATGGAATGCCACAAAACTCGGTCCTGAATCCCGAAACGAGTTTTATCTGAGCGATAAAATTGTTTTAATAAACTTAATATCGATTCACCTATATTCAGACACAATCATCGCTTTTTAAAGATAGCCTGACATAGCGCGGTATTATTAGAGTTACGAGAGCAATGGAATGCACGAAAAAAGATCAGTTTATCTTCGAAATTACATTGTTCGAACGGATTCATTGGCAACGTAAACCCAGATTAAAATTTTTGATTGTCTTGTGACATTCCATCCATTAATTACTGTAGATAGAAATACTTGAATATAGATTTCTTCCATAGATTGCCTCATTTGTCATAGTTGCCATGCTTTGCAGGCGGGTTCGCAACCGCAGTGTTTATTATTCTAAGTTGTTATCAGGAAGGTGCTGTTGATCATCTCCTGTTGCTCTTTCTCTCTGTCGAATCTCATCTCGACGATATATAACGGTCGATATTCTTACACTTACGTCTTGTGAATTTTATGGTATTTAAATTAATTTGAAGTTTATTTTAGTCCCGACTAATGGCAGGACTTTCATCTAAAAATGCACACGCTCGCTCGCAAGCTATAATGGCTTCTGAAGTAATTTCACTGCTTTAATTCTTTGGTACACTGTCTATACCACCGACATCAGAAGTTCTCATGTGGATTTTTTATATAGAGGAGCGTAAACGAGCCGGCTCACCTGATGGTAAGTGTCGATCGACGTTCATGAACAACTACAACACCAGGGGAATTTCAGATGCGTTTCCAGCTTTCTAAAAAAGAGTAGGCTCTTTTCTTAAAGGTCACTAAATCATATTGGTCTGGAAAAATCGCTGATGGTAGTCGATTCCACAAGAATGTTATGCGAAGAAATAAATCGCATAGTGTTGGACCACCAATCATCCAGGTGGTGTCGTATACTGCGGCATTAATATATTCTTTTTAGTTTTTGAAGTCGGTTTATTTTAAAGGTTAACTCTTTCATATATTATGAATACAGAAATGAATACATGTCAATGAAATCAAATCATTTATTTCCAATCCAAGTGTACATAATTGATCTGGTGGAGCCACGTGTTTAAGGCTGCCGAAAATCTAGTTCCCCGGTCAAACCTCAAACCTATTACGCGAGATATTAACTAAAGTGGACTGTATATGCGATTGCTTCTACGCTTACGTTAAAAGCGACTACTATAGCATGCGGTACAATGCACTCGCTCTTCCCTAAACTAAACTATTACTTGTCGAATCGATGAAAGGAATCCTGCTTGACTAGGAAAAAAAACACAGATAGGAGCGGGTTAAACTATTAGCAAGCAGGTATAATTAAGGAGTATTGACTCACCGGGGTTTCTTCTTCCTGTCGATCACTATAGCGGCGACTTCCGGAACACTCCGGAGAGAGGCGGTGCGCGACGATATCTCACACGAGGTGAGGCGGGTTCCTGGAGCTCGACTGCTTCCAGGCCAAAGCGGTTTCCACTAGTGAGGTGTTTCCAAACGAGCGCGCGGGAAGAGGAGGTTGTAGTTCAACGACGACTGCGGCGGGAGAAGAGAGCGCGCGTCGGTCGCGCGTGTCTTATATATCCTCGGGTCCGATGATTACGCGATGTTCTAGAATCGTCTTCTTTCCCCTCCCACCCCACCACCCCGATGTGTCGATAGGAGGGTACGAATGATATTGTTTCGGAAGGGAATAATGATTCGACAAGTTCCTACCGTCAAAAATAAAAAAAACGCGAATGGTTTTCCGCGCAACCATCTCCCCCCGCCCTTGAAGGATTTCCTTCAAAAAAAAAATAACTAAACAACTAGAGCTAAGATCGACTAACAAATAACTAACTAACGCTAAGATTACCTAAATTAAACTACAATTTCAGTCTAAAAAGCTAATTTAAATTATGGAAGAGGCAAGGGGCACAAACGGATAACCGGACGTAGGTAAGACCCAACCGTGGTCTTAACGCGAGCTATCCTAATTACTCCGTCGGAACCGGGAAAGACCTCCTCGACGATTCCTAACGGCCAGTGGAGAGGCGGCGTATTCTCCTTAGTGAGCACAACTACGGTTCCTACAGCTAAAGGCTCTGTCGCTGTGTTCCATTTTTGCCGAGACTGCAAAGTATGCAAGTATTCCATCCTCCATCGTTTCCAAAACGATTGCACTAACCGATCTAATAATTTGTGGCGTGTGGAAATGCTAAGTCTGTTCTCATCCACATCCGCGGCGGGCAGATACCTTAGAGGGGTTAAAGTCAAAAAATGTGCTGGAGTTAGAGCCAGCGGTTCCGAGGGGTCACTAGATAACGTCCGACAAAGTGGGCGGCTATTCATTACGCATTCAATTTGAGCGAGCACCGTACTTAGCTCTTCGAAGGACAAAATTTGATCTCCTATTACTCGGTATAAGTGGCTCTTTAGACTTTTAATATTAGTCTCCCAATTGCCCCCAAAATGACTCGCGGCTGGGACGTTCAGAGACCACTCAATGCGGTTCTCGGCTAGAATGTGAGCGAACTCCGAATTATAATACTTGCTAGCTAAGAGCTCGTGTAGTTCCGATAGAATACGTTTTGCACCGACGTAGTTCGTACCGTTATCCGAATATAATTTACTTACAGGGTCTCTGCGCGATAGAAATCTTTTAAATGCACCCATAAAGCCTGCTGTGCTTAGATCACCAACGAGTTCTATATGCACTGCTCGAGTAGTTAGACATACGAAAATGCAGACGTAAGCCTTTGTGGATCTTATACCACGCCCGCGAGTGAGCGTGACCTTAAACGGACCAGCAAAATCAGACCCGGTGTGCGTGAAGGGCTTTACCGATTGTATCACTCTACAAGATCTAAGTTCCGCCATTTCCGGAAATGACGGCTTGGGGCGTGCCCGAAAGCAAGCTATACATCTGTGCACCCGATTGCGTATTAAACTACGTGCAGAAAGAATCCAATAATTCTGGCGCAAGATCGACATCAATAAATCGGGGCCAGCGTGCGAGTTCAATTTATGATGATAATCGACTAATAAGTTCATGATATGGTCTTTACGCGGTAAAACTATAGGGTGCCGTTGGTCGAAACTCAACTGCGAGTTGGACAAGCGTCCACCTACCCTTACAATCCCATCCTGTAAAAATGGCTTAAGGCGTTGAAAGGCGCGACTACAAGCTCTATTCGATTGTAATCTTGTAATTTCTTCAGAGAAGTGTGCACGTTGAAGTTCACGTAATACTAGCGACTCGGCATAGTTGTAATCGGATGCTAAGACATACGAACGTCGCGGTAAAAGCTTCGCGAATCGACAAACGTAAATTACGCTACGCAATAATTTCGACCAAGAGGACAAGCGGTTCGCCAGAGCAATGATTGGAGAAACCTCGCTCGAAACGTTCGCCACTAGAGCGTGTCTCTTCTCTTCCGGCGGTTGTGACACTGACGAAGGTTCGAAATCGGTTATTGGCCATTGTGAGGGATCCAAGTGAACCCAAGAAGGTCCATGGAACCAAAGCGGGTGGTCCATTATTTGCATCGGGGTGAGTCCCCGGGATAGACAATCGGCAGGGTTTTCCTTACCGGACACGTGATAAAAGTTCCGCGTTTCTAACTCGTCTTGGATCTTGGCCACTCGGTTCGCGACAAACGTATCCCAACGGTGGGGTGAAGAATGAACCCAACATAAGGCGACGGTGGAGTCGGAAAAGGCAAATATTCTTTCTATGTGAACTCTATCCCTACATGCGCCGATAACTGTGGTAATAAGCTTGGTGAGTACTAATATTGCGCAAAGCTCTAAGCGCGCCAGAGAGACAACCTTACGGGGGGAGACTCTCGACTTAGAACTAATGAGGCTAATCGAATTTCTACCATTATTCTGGACATGGAAATATACAACGCCCCCGTAAGCCTTCTCGCTGGCGTCTGCAAATCCAACAACCGTTATGCTGCTATTTCTATCGACATTTATATGACGCGGTATTTTAATTTCTCTTAGTAAAGGAAGTTCCTCTCTAAAGCGCTGCCACAATCGAACAATGCTGTCAGGCGGCGAGTCATCCCAATCGCATTCAAATAACCAAAGTTGTTTAATCAAAAGCTTAGCGTATAATACCACCGGAGCTACGAAACCCATGACGTCCCATAATCTAGCAACGCATGACAGTATTGTGCGCTTTGTGCATTTCTCTACGGGCGGATTTACCTTAAGGCTAAACACGTCGGACTCTGGTGACCAACACAGACCGAGCACCTTGTGTGTATCGGAATCGTCGAATTCCTTTATCGCCGAAAGACGGTGTGATAGTGGGATTGTATCTAAAACCGGACGCGAATTACTAGTCCACTTCACAAGATCGAATTGACCCGATTTCATGAGCCTTATAACCTCGGCGGTGGTTAGGGTGGCCTCCTCCACGCTATCGACCGAATACACAAAATCATCCATATATAATCCGCTCTCAATTGCCCTCTTAGCTTTAGGATAAGAGGGACCTTCATCGTGAGCGAGCTGTCTCACCGTGCGTAACGCATGAAATGGGCTCGACTTTAAACCAAAACAAACGCGGTTAAATTCTAACACCATTAGAGGTTCCTTTGGGTGGAAACGATATAAAATGCGCTGGAATCTACGGTCGCATTCACGGACCCCTATGCAAAGAAACATTTGGCGAATATCGGCGGATAGTGCTATACTAAACAAACGAAAATTGACTATTATATCAAATAAACTGCCCTGTAAATTTTGCCCACTATAGAGGATATCGTTAAGCGACAGGTGAGTGCTAGTTTTAGCACTAGCGTCGAGCACTACACGTAATTTAGATGTAAGTTTGTCCTCTCTAATGACTCCGTGGTGTGGTATAAAATACGACGGTGTGTCTTCGTAGTTATCTAATTTCGAAGCCACAAGTGATATGTAACCTTCTCTTATATATTCGTTAATGACGCCGTCGTAAGCTTCCTTTAACTGGGGCGAAGCGAGCATCCTACGCTCCAAGCTGTAGAAACGTTTTTCCGCCATTTGACGCGAATCGCCGAGAGATAAAACATCTCCCTTAAAGGGTAGCGCTACACTATATCTACCGTCGCGATCACGAACGGTCGTGCGGACGTAAATTTCCTCGCATATCCTGTCAGCTGAACTAGCTATGGGTGGGACGTTCACCTCCTCCATCTCCCAAAATTTGCGGACTAACGACTCGAGCGGTTCGACAGCCATACCACAATAAGAGGCTGCCGAAATACTATCTAGGATGGGGGCGGAGCCAAGGATCACATAGCCCAATACGGTTTCCAGTGCGTAAGGCGCGGTATGCGAGGAGTTGCCCCTGACCTTATTGTTTAACAAAAGATGAGGGAAAAGCGATGCCCCAATGAGCATGTCTATGTTTCCAGGAACGGCGTAAGTGTCGTCTGCTAGAGTCAAATTTTTAAATTCAATCATTGCCGAGGTGTCAACCGAAACGGTTGGCAACCGTTCAGTGACCCTATCTACTACTAGTGCATTTATATCAAAGTTAACGTTACGATCTATCCGAGAATAAAATTTTAAATTTATATATCCCTGTGTCGCTTTACTAGTACCTCCGATGCCTTTAACTACAGGACATGAAAGTGACCTATTTATTACTAAGCCTAAGCGCTGACAACATTGTCGTGTTATAAAGCTATTTTGGGCTCCGCTGTCCAGCAGTGCACGGACGCTTTGTTTGTTTCCACGCGAATCCCTAACCAAAATACGCGCCGTACCCAGTAACACGGTTGAAGGAGGTTGTGCTCCCATATTTGCCAATGAGCACAGAGCGACATCATCAGGTCGACCGCTAGAATCGTTGACCTTAGTAGGGGTGAATTCCTTATTCGCCTTACTTGACGCCGCTATGTTGCTATTTTCAAAATGTAATAGCGTGTGATGTTTCCTGGCGCACTTGCTACATACGGAACTCGAATTGCATTTTGCAACTAAATGCTTATCGCTTAAGCAGTTCAAACATAGGTTGTTTGTCTTTACTAACTTATAACGTTCGCTTGGTGAATATTTACGAAAAGTCGCACAGTTATATAAGTTACCGTGTTTATCTTTACATACTATACAAGTATGCTGGAGCGATGTCGGCGTAGCGGTTACGTAAGTTAACGACCCTGCTATTTTAGATGGTTGAGTCTGTCTACGGTCGACGCACCTTTTAATCTCCTGTTTAACGTTCGGTGAGCCCTGCATCACCTTTATTTGATCTCGCACGAACGATGCTAATGAATGAAAGGAAGGCATCTCCGAGCTACGATGCTCCATTTCAAACGCACGCACGGTGTCGGAGTCTAATTTCTTTAATGCTATATGGAGAAACACCACGTCCATAAGGTCATCAAACTTCAAATTCTTAAGTGCAGCCACCGATGCCACAAATTTATCGAGAAACTGCTCTAAGCCGTTGATGTTCGCGGATGATATAGGTTTAAGATCGAATATCTGGTTCAAATATTCGGAAGCTAACATTCTCCTATCTTCATATTTAGTTTTAAGCGTTTCAAATATTAATACGTAATTGTTTGCTGTAGGTGTAAAACCCGAGCAGATCGACTGTGCTCTGCCACTAAGTTTGCTAATTAAGTAATATAATTTTTCAGCGTCCGATAACGATGGGTTGTTGTGTATATTGTTTTGAAAACTACTGAAGAAGAAGGGCCACGTCTTAATATCACCATTGAATACCGGAATATCTATTGGCGGTAACCTAATTGAGTCACGAGGGCGTACCTGCATTTCAGGCTTCGCTTCACCTTGAGATTGTAGCAATTTTGCGGTTCTCTTCACGCGACACAACATATCTTCGAATGCCAGCAGCGGTTGGTAGTTCACTATGTATTTCGGGTCGGTTTGTAGTTCCGAATGATTAATTTGGTCTAATATTCTTTCGTAATCTGTCCGCAAATTATCTATCGTTTCGATTTCATTTAAAAAGGCCTCCCGTACTGCCTCTATATGAATGTTCTTTATATAATCACTTATATTTTGCACACGCGAAAAGAGTATGTCCCTCTTGGCATAAAGCGTTTTAATTTTGATTTCACTTCCACTAACTGCCATTTTAAATTATTATAATAAAGTTATATTAATCACAATTAATCTCACACGCATAAACGACGTAGGATGAATACTCGGCGTGCTGTATTACGTAATCAGATCGAGCGCCCGATGCAGTCAAGGCTACGCGTCGTTTGCTAAACCTAATAATTTTATAAAATTGTGGGGTAAGCGTATCAAACGGTTGCTATCACGCCGTTTCAATTATTTAATAAGCTTTAAATTTAACCAAATACGAGCGCTATTAAATGAATAATTCTGTTTGCGAGTAACAAATCAAAATTTTAATTTAAACGAACACTATTTAAGTCTATTCCATAAGTTAGAGTGCGTTATCTAAACAATTAATTTAATAATTCGACCAGAAAATGGTTGGATAACCACTAAACACCAATCCAGATCCTGCCGAAGTGACCATAAAATGGTGGAGCCACGTGTTTAAGGCTGCCGAAAATCTAGTTCCCCGGTCAAACCTCAAACCTATTACGCGAGATATTAACTAAAGTGGACTGTATATGCGATTGCTTCTACGCTTACGTTAAAAGCGACTACTATAGCATGCGGTACAATGCACTCGCTCTTCCCTAAACTAAACTATTACTTGTCGAATCGATGAAAGGAATCCTGCTTGACTAGGAAAAAAAACACAGATAGGAGCGGGTTAAACTATTAGCAAGCAGGTATAATTAAGGAGTATTGACTCACCGGGGTTTCTTCTTCCTGTCGATCACTATAGCGGCGACTTCCGGAACACTCCGGAGAGAGGCGGTGCGCGACGATATCTCACACGAGGTGAGGCGGGTTCCTGGAGCTCGACTGCTTCCAGGCCAAAGCGGTTTCCACTAGTGAGGTGTTTCCAAACGAGCGCGCGGGAAGAGGAGGTTGTAGTTCAACGACGACTGCGGCGGGAGAAGAGAGCGCGCGTCGGTCGCGCGTGTCTTATATATCCTCGGGTCCGATGATTACGCGATGTTCTAGAATCGTCTTCTTTCCCCTCCCACCCCACCACCCCGATGTGTCGATAGGAGGGTACGAATGATATTGTTTCGGAAGGGAATAATGATTCGACAAGTTCCTACCGTCAAAATAAAAAAACGCGAATGGTTTTCCGCGCAACCAGATCTAAAATTAAAAATGTGCTTAGGTATAACTTAGACGCCCCTTTGAGGCACCGTTTTGACGAGGACACTGCTTATATACATAAAATATACTCATAATGTACTTTTACATAAATTTAAAAATACATTATGGTGTTATTTTTTGTTAGCATGTGTTATTTTAAGTTGCATAAAGACTACACAAATGTTTTAAAAGAAAGGGATCAGCTTCAGGAAACAGTCGATGAGTTTGACCGATGCAGCAGAGAATATGAGGAATCCCTCAGATTAATTGCTGCATTGCAGTTGCAGTTAAGTGAGGCTAATGAGCAGATTTTGCAATTAAAACAATACTTAAATGAATTGAAAGTGTCCCAAACTCAAAGTCTGTTCAATGAGCTCATAGAATGTAAATCATCAAAAACATTGCATCCCTCCACAACAATCGATTTGACTGGTGATGATTTTGTCACATCTAGAACAGCAGAAAGGATTACATGCAGTAGAAGAAAATTAAAGAAATACATAAAAATTAATAAATATGTTAGGAAAGTACAAAAGCTAATTAAAACAAAAATTAATACAAAAAATTATATAAATATATGTAAGGAAAAGCATGTATTAATTAATAAACTTAAATTATATGCAATTGAGGTGGAAAATATGAAAAACTGTTATGAGACTGAAATAGAGTGTCTCAATTCAGAAGTTTTGTCGCTTAAAAACTCCTTAGAAATTATCTCAAATAAATATGCATCGGCTCAGGTTGAGATAAAAGAACACATATTGGCCATGAATGATCTGGTAAAGTTATGTAAATACAATGAGGAGCGCTTTGACTCCTTAATAAAACATCAGAGTGAGAATCAACGCTCCATACCATGTTCATCGGGGACAATATGTGTAAATAGCAATGACTCCTTATTTTCACCAACACTCTATGACGGTGCCATAACACAGAATAAAAACTTAAAAAGTAGTTTAAATATTAAAAAACATAAAGTTATTATGTATTGGGATGACATAGGTAAAAATTTGGGCATGATGTTAAATAACCATTTGAAAGGACAATTGATTAGTAATTATTGTATGCCTGGAGCATCGTTTAGTCATATAATGAATAAAGTTTTAACCAGTAAGTTTTCTCCTAATAGCACATTAATAATTCTTGTTGGGAGAAGAGGCAATGTAAACAAAAATCAATTATTAAAATATATTGATTATCTCAATACTTTAAATGTACATAAAATTATCTTGTTTACATTGCCTTACATACAGGGTTGGCCACAAGAGAATAAAATAAGATATGATTTAAATTTATTAATGAATAATTTATCATGTAACAATAATTTAAATTTGACATTTAATTGTAACAATTATACCAATAGAATTAATTTAATAGATATTAATAATTTAATTAAGAAATTTTTGACTACAGATAGGTATTACCTATCCAAATATAATTTAAGACAGATAGCAAATGTGCTATCTTATTATTTATATATTAACTCAGCCAAGGACTTGGCTACCCAGACATCTGCTCCTATTGAGCAGCATAATGATTTGACATGTAATTTGGAATCCGTTCCAAGTAATTTAAATTAGAAAATGAGACAATAGAGGTAATCTCTAGCAGTTATAATAATTTAAATAATTTAGAATGTAGCTTACAAATCCTTAATAGTTGCAATTGTATAACTCCACAAAATGATACTAAAAATTGTTTACACCTGGTGCATCAAAATATACAAGGCATGATAGGCAAAGATCTAGAAATTGAATTGTTTTTAAATAGCAACAATATTCATATTTTATGTATTACTGAACATTGGTTAAAAGTTCATAATTCAATGTTTAACTTTAGTAATCACCAGGTGCTCAGTTCTTTCAATAGAGAAACGATTTTAAGAGGTGGCTCCTTAATTTTAGCTAGTAAATTATTATCATATAAAGAACGTAAAGATATTGTGAGCCTCTCTGTTGAACGAACTGTAGAAATGGCATGTGTTGAGTTTGAGCACCTCATTGTTGTCAGCGTTTACAGACCCCCATGTTCATTATATGATACTTTTGAAAAAATTATGGAGGAAGTTTTCACTAAGCTTAATAAACAGAATAAATCTGTTGTAATATGTGGAGACTTTAATATCAATCTCCTAGAAGCTTCCTCCACTAATATTAAATTTAGATCATTGTTTAAATCTTATGGTCTTTTTAATTTATTTTTGGAGCCAACACGTATTGCTGAATCTAGTGCAACATGTATAGATAACATTTTTACAAATGTTAAGTCGTTCAATAAATGTATTATTCAAAAATTGAGCTCTGATCACTGTGGACAATTTGTTTCATTACCTTATGTTCACAAAAAGCAAGTAGATAAAAAAGTAGTGTTTGTTCCAGTAAATGCACATCGCTTGGAGAAGTTTAGAAGTAACATAGTAAAAAAACTTCCATTACTTTCATACCAAAATAATCCAAATTTTTTGTATGCAAAATTATTTAAGCTCATTTGCAATGAATTTAATAATACTTTTACTTCTAAAACATTCTCCTTGAATAATCGTAAAGCATTTAATGAATGGGCGACGGTAGGAGTCCATAAGAGTAGACAAAGGTTATATGAACCTTTGTCTACTCTTATGGTTATATGAACTTTACAATGAAAGGTCATATAATCCTAGCGTCGAATTTAGGGAATATGTAAAAAAATATTCCAAAATATTTAAAAGAGTGTGCTCCTTAGCCAAGTCATTGTATTTAAGCAACAAAATAAAGACTGCTTCTAATAAAATTAAAATGACATGGAGTATAATTAATAGTGAAACTGGTAAGGTCAACTCTCGCAATTCAAACTACCAGTTAAGTTTTAACAATAAATTAACTAAATCTGATCAGGACGTTGCAATGGTTTTTGAGAAATATTTTACTGATATTCCGATCTTAACCACTAAGTCACTGAATTCTTCTCCTACCGTCGCCGAATCATTACTTAAACAAAATGTAAATGTGTGTACAAAGAATTTTACATTTCATAAAGTTTCATCAAAAGATATTGTAAAATATTTTAAGACTATTGATATTAAGAGAACCGCCGATCTGTGGGGGATTTCTGTTAAAGTTATTGCGTCTATAATAGATACAATCGCACCTCAACTATCTATTATTTTTAATAGTAGTATCAAATCTGGTGTGTTTCCTGATTTAATGAAGCATAGTAAAGTAATACCTTTATTTAAATCTGGTAGTTAGTAAACACTTTGTCAATTGTTAATTTTTTTTAATGTAAATAAATTACTTCATAAAAATCAATTTGGTTTCACAAGGGGTCGCTCGACAACTGATGATGGTGTTGAGCTGATTAAATGTATATTTAATGCATGGGAGAATTCACAGGATGCTTTGGGTATGTTCTGTGACCTATCCAAGGCCTTTGATTGTGTTCACCATGAAACATTACTCAGGAAACTTCAACACTACGGTGTAAGAAATGATGCTCTTAAATTAATTATTTCATATTTAAGTGACAGAACACAAAAAAGTTGTTATTAATAGTATGAGTTCTTCCGGGTCGATTGTACAAATGGGCGTGCCTCAGGGCTCAATTCTTGGCCCCTTTCTGTTTCTTGTATATATTAATGAATTACCTTACATAGTAGGGGATAACCATGATATACATAGTATTATTTGCTGATGATACTTCATTAATTTTCAAATTAAAACGACAGTTATTAAATTACGACGAAGTAAATAATGCTATAGCTAAGTTAGTCAATTGGTTTAATGTTAATAATTTGCATTTGAATGGAACTAAAACTAAATGTATGAAATTCGTAACTCCAAATGTTAAACATGTCAATACTAATGTAATTTTAAATGGGGAGGAACTGAGTCTTGTTGATACCACCATTTTTCTTGGAATCACACTGGACGCAAAGCTTCAATGGCTCCCCCATATATCAAAACTAGCTAGCAGACTTAGTTCTGCAGCATATGCTGTAAAAAAGATTAGAACTCTTAACAGTGTTGAAACAGCTAGAATAGTTTACTTCAGTTATTTCCATAGCATTATGTCGTATGGTATTTTGCTATGGGGACACGCGACTGACACTGAAATTATATTTATTTTACAGAAGAGGGCCATTAAAGCAATATATAATTTAAAACCAAAAGAGTCACTGAGACAAAAAATTAAAGAAATAATCACTTATATATAATATTATATTAACTCATATTATTATATATAATATATTAACTCTGGCCTCTCAATACATTTATGAAAATGTAATGTACGTACACAAAAATAAAAGTAGTTTTGCGAAAATAAGTGATATTCATTCTGTAAATACTAGGAACAGACACAAGCTGGTAGTACCAGTTACTCGACTCCACCGAGTCAGTAATTCATTCTTGGGGCGATGTATACGCTTTTACAACAAAATCCCAGAAAATATACAAAATTTGTCATACACAAAGTTCAAAAATGTTATTAAACTAAGTTTGTATAAAAAGGGTTATTATAATATTAAGGAATTTATAGATGATAATAACCCCTGGGAAGGGTGATCGCTACCAAGCTATTTCTAATTTGTCTTGTGTTGTTGATTGTAAACATGATTGTAAGCTATTATTAAAAAAAAAATAGTCCCGCTGGGTTTCTTGCTGGTTCTTCCCAGGACAGAGGTTTTTTTGCGAACCAGTGGTAAATTAAAAAATTGACTTTCAATAAGTATTTTTATAATCTACATTGAATAAAAAAAATTCTATTTCTATTTCTATTTCTATTGTTATCTAAATACCACTGAGTAGAAGGGATTTTGTTTTAAATGTTTATTGGTTTGATTGAAATTTGTTTGATTCTGATATGTTTTTTTATTTCCTGTGGTAATTTATAAACTTACATTTTTGTTCGAGACTGTAGTAGGTATAATTTATTTTTGTTACGTTACGTGTAGCTTTGTAAGTTCGTATCTAATAATAAAATATTAAAAAGAAAAACAAAAGCACTCCTCGAGCGGCGATCCTACCGCCACCTGACATTTCTGAAGCAGCTAATTTTATCATATTGCCTTCAATACTCGCCCCAGATCGTTAGCACATGCCGCGTTGCATTGCTCGTATCTGGAGTCGACGAGTTATGCAATTCTATTTCATTGCTCTACTAGACAGTCTACCAACATAGGTCAAACCATGTTGGCTTGGGACTTATAGGTCCCAAGTTTATGTGGGATTTTTATGAAAAAAGAATGTACCAATTGTGTTACTTGTCTAGTATGTCGTAAAATACGACCAAATGGGACTTTTTTTATAGGATTAGGGTGACAAACGAGCACACAGTCCACCTGATGGTAATTATAAGTGGCCCATAGACATCTACATTAGTTCTCAATTAAGAATCAAAACGCTGATGCGTTGTCACCCCCGAGGACTAAGATAGAATGCCTCGTTTCCAGGTCCAGATCTCTACACTCACAATACGAAACACAGCAGCATAAAGCTGCTATTGTACCCTGGTACTATGTGAGAGCGTGATCCTTCCCCGGTCGTGCCGACCCATTCGTGCTACAACCATAATATGTATGTATAAGCTGCAGCGTGGCTCTACCACGTATATAGGTATATTGAGTTTGCGATTTTGTAGGCGATGCGCTAGCCACTTATCTCATATTTCACAATTCTCCATCTTGACTCATATTTATTGGCGTGGTTCAAGTTGCTTGCTGCTTTTTGCTTTCTGCCTACTAGTAAAAAAGGGTCTCCGGATTTCTACACTCACAGTTTCTCTTTTTGCCTTATTTAAAAATTAAATTACTAGGCTGCACTAAAAGTATCGGGAACGGAATATTTCCACTGTTCCTGTCATATTAAAATCTTTTTAATTGAAAACTCCTTGGTTTTAAAAATCGAATACCATTTATTTATTTAAAAAAAGATTCTCGGTCTTGTCACAAGGTTTTGTCAAACTTGTTTAGTCGTTGAGAAAATGGAATTGACTCGAGAAAGTTCAAGAGCGATGATTTATTATGACTTTCGAAGTGGTTTAACACAAAAACAGTGTGTTGACCGGATGATTTCTGCATTTGGTGATGAAGCCCCATCCAAAACCACAATTTATCGCTGATTTGCTGAATTTCAACGTGGATGTGTCAAGCTCAGTGATGATCCCCGTCAAGGTCGTCCAAAACTGCAGTCATCCAAGAAGACGTTGATGCTGTGCGTAAGCTGATTGAGGAAGACCGACATGTGATATACCGCGAAATTCAGGCAACTTTAGACATTGGCATAAGTCAAATACAAATAATCTTGCACAAAAAATTAGGTGTAAAAAAGTTGTTTTTCCGATGGATACCGCATTCGCTCTGTGATGAGTAAAAAGAGGCTCGCGTTACTTGGTGCGTCAGAACTCCTGAAAACTTCCACTCAGGCTCCTCAAATCCAGTATACAACATCATATCAGGTGACGAATCCTAGATATACGCGTACGAATCCGAAACAAAAAACCAGTCACGAGTTTGGGTGTTCGAAAATGAGTTAAAGCCAATAAAAATTGTTCGTTCACGGAGTGTTGCAAAAAAAATGTTGGCCACGTTTGTCTCCAAAACCGGCCATGTTATTCCTCTTGAGGGACAAAGAACGCAGAATGGTATGCTAGCATTTGCTTGCCACAGGTCGTTTCTGAACTCCGTAAAGAGAACTGCAACCGCCGCATCATCCTCCATCACGACAATGCGAGTTCTCACACCGCACACTGAACAAAAGAGTTTTTAGAGCAAGAAAACATAGAATTATTAGACCATCCGCCGTACAGCCCCGACCTAAGCCCTAATGATTTCTATACTTTCCCTAAAATAAAGAATAAATTGCGTGGACAGAGATTTTCATCACCTGAAGAAGCTGTGGACGCCTACAAAACGGCTATTTTGGAGACCCCAACTTCCGAATGGAATGGTTGCTTCAATGATTGGTTCCATCGTATGGAAAAATGTGTCAAATTTCGCGGAGAATACTTCGAAAAGCAATAAATACATTTTTAAATAGTAATGTTGTGTCACTTCCTTGATTCCCGAAATTTTCAGTGCCGCCCTCGTAGACAAACTGAGACAAGTATATTGACTAAATGTATGTAGAAATGTAGGTTTCTCTATGCATACATATATACGAGTATGTAATTTAAAGTTATTCTATTAGGCTTTATTAATCTATCCATAAATATAAATAAAGTTTAAGTGTCTGTCTGTAACATCGAAAAAGCTTGAAGTGTATATCAGGAATATTGAAATAACTGACTTTTATTGAGCTGAGGATAAGGGGTATCCCCCTAACCCTCTGCCATACCTTTGCATGCCATTAAGGCATGAATAACCACTTTTAAAATGTTTGTTTGTCTGCGCTAATGGTTCGCAAGATTGGACCATTTGTAATTAAACTTGATAGAAAACAATGTGTACCTGGTATGATCTTTTTTTATAGAATATGAGCGACAAACGAGCACACATACCACCTGATGGTTAGTGGATGCTATGCTATACACGTGCGCGTGTTTGCGTGTGTGCGTGTGTGCGTGTGCGTCTCTATTTCACAGCTTTTTTCTGCTCTCTTAATTGATTGGTATCGTGTGTCAAGCTTGTGAACAGAAGCAAAATACCAGTCTATGAAGCATTCGTCCACCAGTTGACGTCTAGGTTATTGGATGGACAATAGATCTCTATGCAAATAAGATCAAGATCAAAGAATAATTGATCAGAGTCGAATCTATTAATGAATGCGGTATTTATATCGTTATTTATTTTTATATATACTTAATTCTTCTGTGCGTGTGTATGTATGTGTGACTGCTCTCCTCCTAAGCGGAGGGATCGGTTTTGATGAAATTTTGTCTGTCATTAAGTTGATTCGAGAATGGTTTAGATTTAAAATTGGACCCAGTAGGTGGTGCTGTTGTCCAGATCCAGAAATCACCCGTGCGAAGTTGGCGTGGATTGGTAGTATATATGATATAATATGAATTGACTTAATGGAACTTTTTCAGCATGATTATTGTAGTATTGTACAAAACTGATGCAATACACTTACATAATAATACTTACATAAGTATATAATTTAGAATTTCGTTTATACATATAATACAGTCAACAGATTTGACAGCATACAGGCATCTGAACAGACAGATCTCCAACTGCATGCGGCGAGACTTACGCAACTTTAATACTCCTCGTATTAAAGAAGCGATCGAGCGAAATCAGGGCTCCAAAGTCTTTGCCAGAGATCTGTCTGCCAGTAAGGGCTAACTGTCAAAGCTGAAGACT
Organism: Parnassius apollo; assembly: GCA_907164705.1. Lineage (NCBI taxonomy): Eukaryota > Metazoa > Arthropoda > Insecta > Lepidoptera > Papilionidae > Parnassius > Parnassius apollo. Next base: position 590,224 of record CAJQZP010000220.1, on the reverse strand, counting down.
GAGTGTGGCAGCATCGTTTCCGGGACACCTGAGATTCTGAGTGAGATTGAGAGGTTATATGGACAGCTGTACACATCATAGTTGGAGCCACATGCAAGTGTGAGTAACGATCCAAGAGCAAGTCTTGTCCGACACTATTCCGATGATATCCCGGACGTCAGTCTGAGCGAGATTAGAATAGCTCTCCAGCACCTTAAAAACGGCAAGTCCCCGGGCGAGGATGGAATTACAGCGGAGCTTCTGAAAGCGGGTGAAAAACCGGTACTTGAAGTCCTTCGGAGGCTCTTTAATTCCGTCCTCCACGGTGGCACTACTCCGGAGGCGTGAAACAGAAGTGTGGTGGTCTTGTTCTTCAAGAAAGGTGACAACGCCCTCTTGAAGGATTACAGACCGATATCCCTTCTGAGCCACGTCTACGTGCTGTTTTCGAGAGTCATTACTAATCGTCTCGCTCGACGACTTCCAGCCTCCCGAACAAGCCGGTTTCCGAAAAGGCTTTAGTACCATAGACCACATAGATACCCTTCGGCTAAATGTACAGAAGTCCGAAGAGTACAATCTGCCACTTTGCCTGGCGTATGTGGACAATGAGAAAGCCTTTGATTCCGTCGAAATTTGGGCGGTGCTACAGTCTCTTCAGCGGTGCCAAGTTGACTGTAGGTATATCGAAGTGCTGAATTGTTTGTACAGCAGGGCTACGATGGCTATCCGAGTACAGAACCAGAGTACGAAACCCATCCAACTGCAGAGAGGTGTAAGACAGGGTGACGTTATTTCCCCGAAACTCTTCACCGCTGCATTGGAAACGTTTTCAAGTTACTGGACTGGAAAGGATACGGTATTAACATCAATGGCGAGTACATCACTCACCTTCGATTTGCCGACGATATAGTCCTTATGGCAGAATCGCTGGAGGACTTAAGTACTATGCTCAATGACCTCAATAGTGTCTTCCAACGGATAGGTCTTAAGATGAACATGGACAAAACAAAGATCATGTTTAATTTCCATGTCACACCTATGCCGGTAGTTGGTGGGAGCACTAAGCTCAAAGTTGTTGACGAGTATGTTTACTTGGGACAAATAGTCTGACTAGGTAAGTCCATCTTCGACCGAGAAGTCAATCGACGGATTCAACTCGGCTGGGCAGCGTTCGGGAAATTACGACGCATCTTCTCGTCAGGTATACCTCAAAACCTGAAAACTAAGTTGTACAACCAGTGCGTGTTGCCAGTGATGACCTACGGAACCGAGACGTGGTCCTTCACTGCTGGCCGTAGGAGGACGCTCAAAGTCGCTTAGCGAGCTACGGAGAGAGCTACGCTCGGAGTTTATCTGCGTGATAAACTTAGAAATAAGGATATCCGCAGTAGAACCAGAGTGACCGAATCAAATTTGCACACGGTGTGCAAATTTGATTAAAATTGGTTAAGTAGTTTAGGAGTCCATCGCGGACAACGTGACACGTAATTTATATATATATATATATATATATATATATATATATATATATATATATATATATATATGTGTGTGTGTGTGTGTGTGTGTGTGTGTATTTGCGTGCGTGCGTGCGTGCGTGCGCGCATACGCACGTGCGCGTGTTTGCGTGTGTGCGTGTGTGCGTGTGTGCGCGTGTGCGTGTGCGTGTGCGTGTGCGTGTGCGTGTGCGTGTGCGTGTGCGTGTGCGTGTGCGTGTGCGTGTGTGTGTGTGTGTATTGCATGTATTTAAGTATTATAATTTTTTTTACTCTTTCTATTTTGATTATTGCTGCACCGCCTCCTATATGTCTATCTCTGTTTAGTCTAATGGTTCACTGGGAGAGAATGCCTTATGGATATGTACTACTTTGTGCATGAAAGTGTAAATAAATAAATAAATAACATACAAAGTTGTTTTTGTTCAGTTAAATTCTAGAAAAGTCATTCTCATCCATTCATACTGTACAAGAATTGCGGCCAGCCGCTTTATACGTTACAAGTTGTAACGAGCCAAAGGAGTTGCGATTTGAAAAAGTCACAAGGCAGGAGATCGCTTCTCTACAGAACAATATTTGGCGTAGGGATAAAAAGATCTATTTTAATCGTGATTTGGCAACAATTTTATAATTTCTTAAGCAACTTTCAGACCAGTACTGTAGACTTCTTAATGTGCCTCATTCCACGGAATTGGTGAAGGTTACACGTGCCTCAACTAAAACTTACTGTAAAATAAACTAATTGTTTCTTTTTTTATTTAAACTATTATGCACAAAAAATAGTACATATCAGGAAGCTATATCAGTATCGTGCCAAATGGAGGTTCGTAATCTCTGCCTACCCCTCTGGGTGACAGGCGTGAGTGTTTATAATATAACAATATAAAAATAGTACATATTACTTAAGGCATTCGCTCCAAATCAACCATTAGAGTAAGCAGAGATAACATAAGGAAGGTAGTGCAGCATAAAAAACTAAAAATGTAAAAAAAAATTAGGCGAAGTATGCATAAATCAGAATGTATTATATCATCATCATCGTCATCATCATTACAGCTGTCCACAAATCCACTGCTGAACATAGGCCTCCCCCAAGTAATGCCACAAAGCACGGTCCTGAGCCACCTGCATCCATCGACCTCCCGCATGTCTTACCAGGTCGTCACTCCATCTAGTGGGGGTCGCCGTACACTACGCCTACCGGTACGAGGCTGCCACTCGAGAACCTTTCTTCCCCATCGGTTATCGGTACTTCCAGCTATATGGCCGGCCTATTGCCACTTCAGCTTACTAATCCGTTGGGCTATGTCGGTCACTCTGGTTCTACTGCGGATATCCTTATTTCTAAGTGTATCACGCAGATAAACTCCGAGCGTAGCTCTCTCCGTAGCTCGCTAAGCGACTTTGAGCGTCCTCTTACGGCCAACACTGGCAACACGCACTGGTTGTACAACTTAGTTTTCGGGTTTTGAGGTATACCTGACGAGAAGATGCATCGTAATTTCCCGAACGCTGCCCAGCCGAGTTGAATCCGTCGATTGACTTCTCGATCGAAGATGGACTTACCTAGTCAGACTATTTGTCCCAGGTAAACATACTCGTCAACAACTTCGAGCTTAGTGCTCCCACCAACTACCGGCATAGGTGTGACATGGACATTAAACATGATCTTTGTTTTGTCCATGTTCATCTTAAAACCTATCCGTTGGAAGACACTATTGAGGTCATTGAGCATAGTACTTAAGTCCTCCAGCGATTCATAAGGACTATATCTGCGAAGGTGAGTGATGTACTCGCCATTGATGTTAATACCGTATCCTTTCCAGTCCAGTAACTTGAAAACGTTTCCAATGCAGCGGTGAAGAGTTTCGGGGAAATAACGTCACCCTGTCTTACACCTCTCTGCAGTTGGATGGGTTTCGTACTCTGGTTCTGTACTCGGATAGCCATCGTAGCCCTGCTGTACAAACAATTCAGCACTTCGATATACCGACAGTCAACTTGGCACCGCTGAAGAGACTGTAGCACCGCCCAAATTTCGACGGAATCAAAGGCTTTCTCATTGTCCACATACGCCAGGCAAAGTAGCAGATTGTACTCTTCGGACTTCTGTACATTTTGCCGAAGGGTATCTATGTGGTCTATAGTACTAAAGCCTTTTCGGAAACCGGCTTGTTCGGGAGGCTGGAAGTCGTCGGGCGAGACGATTCGTAATGACTCTCGAAAAAAGCACGTAGACGTGGCTCAGAAAGGATATCGGTCTGTAATCCTTCAAGAGGGCGTTGTCACCTTTATTGAAGAACAAGACCACCACACTTCTATCACGCCTCCGGAGTAGTGCCACCGTGGAGGACGGAATTAAAGAGCCTCTGAAGGACTTCAAGTACCGGTTTTTCACTCGCTTTCAGAAGCTCCGCTGTAATTCCATCCTCGCCCGGGGACTTGCCGTTTTTAAGGTGCTGGAGAGCCATTCTAATCTCGCTCAGACTGACGTCCGGGATATCATCGGAATAGTGTCGGACAAGACTTGCTCTTGGATCGTTACTCACACTTGCATGTGGCTCCAACGATGATGTGTACAGCTGTCCATATAACCTCTCAATCTCGCTCAGAATCTCAGGTGTCCCGGAAACGATGCTGCCACACTCAGCCTTCAGCTTTGACAGTTGGCCCTTACTGGCAGACAGATCTCTGGCAAAGACTTTGGAGCCCTGGTTTCGCTCGATCGCTTCTTTAATACGAGCAGTATTAAAGTTGCGTAAGTCTCGCCGCATGCAGTTGGAGATTTGTCTGTTCAGATGCCTGTATGCTGTCAAATCTGTTGACGACTGCAGCCTCATCTTCTGTCTAATGTATTATATGTATAAACGAAATTCTAAATTATATACTTATGTAAGTATTATTATGTAAGTGTATTGCATCAGTTTTGTACAATACTATAATAATCATGCTGAAAAAGTTCCATTAAGTCAATTCATATTATATCATATATACTACCAATCCACGCCAACTCCGCACGGGTGATTTCTGGATCTGGACAACAGTACCACCTACCGGGTCCAATTGTAAATCTAAACCATTCTCGAATCAACTTAATGACAGACAAAATTTCATCAAAACCGATCCCTCCGCTTAGGAGGAGAGCAGTCACACATACATACACACGCACAGAAGAATTAAGTATATATAAAAATAAATAACGATATAAATACCGCATTCATTAATAGATTCGACTCTGATCAATTATTCTTTGATCTTGATCTTATTTGCATAGAGATCTATTGTCCATCCAATAACCTAGACGTCAACTGGTGGACGAAGGCTTCATAGACTGGTTTTTTGCTTCCGTTCACAAGCTTGACAAACGATACCAATCAATTAAGAGAGCAGAAAAAACTGTAAAATAGAGACATAATACGGTCAAAGTGGATAGGATGTTATGGGTTTAGGGCTATAGGATGTGGGGTAACTTAAAATAGCAGCTTAATGCTGCTGAGTTTTGTATGGTGAGTGTAGGGAACCGGAGACCCTTTTTTCCGGAAACAAGGTATTCTATCTTTATCCTCGGAGGGATGACAGTGCATTCTGCATTTGGAATCTTAATCCAGCATAGATGTTGATGTATATGGCCCGCAGTTTCCACCAAGTCAGTTGCATTGTGAGCTCGTTTGTCAGCCTTATATTGTATAAGTAAGTTAATTTGTAAATCCCAACTAACTGTATTTGTATCAGACTAACGATAGACAAGTAGAAAGTTGGGCAACAGCGTCTTCCTGATCACCACTTGTTGCACAATAAAAATACGTGTGGCACTCGGTGACTGCTGCGGTAAAGCTATTGCATAGCATTTTTTATCAACTTATGCAATTATAATTATTTATTTATTTTATTTATGCAGTTAAGTCTTTGATATTAAATCAAGTTACACTTTTTGAGCGTGGTGACCGATAAGAAAACAATTTTTTTTCTCTTATTGAATAAATGAGAAGTTAATATTGTTTAAAATATTTTTAATATCTTACAATACATGTAGGTTATTCAGGAATTTTTATCATTGAGTTAGCAGCTAGTGTACACGCATACGTCTAGTCGCACGCACACAAACACCGTGCCGAAGTCTGCCGAGTGCCGAAGTCTGCCGAACTGAAACGACGTTAGACGATGCACGGCTTTCAACGCCACACCCCCGTGCCCGTCGGAGTGGGGAGCGTGAGGTTTTTTTTCGTTACGGAATTTCTGGATTCGGTCCCCACGCTCAAGGCCCGCGATAGAAGCTATGCAATAGCTTAAAACTGCGCCTGCAAAGCGTGGCAACTATGGTAAATATCCCGGTGACGGTGGAGCCGACAGTCTACTTGAAGGTAAGTGAATGTTGAGGCCCATAGACATCTACATCCATCCTCAATTCAAAATTAAAATGTAGACGCGTTGCCACCCTTGAGAGCTAAAATTGAATGCCTCGTATTCAATAAAAGGGTCTCCGGTTCTCTACACTCATCATATGAAACACACAGCAATATACTTTTGTTGTGCGCTGGATTCTGTGAGAGCGTGATCCTACCCCGATCAAGCTGACCCATTCAGGCCGCACGCCGCACCCATATCAATATATGTGCAGCGTGACTTTACCACGTAAAATAGGTACTAAAAGTTCGTTACTTTTAGTAGGTTCTAAAAATTGATGAGTACCCATTGACAGTATTCAGTAATATTTAGCTACTTCTGAATCACAGCTACAGCTGTATGTAGGGTCACCGGCCACAAATACGAGTATGATGAAGTATGTTATATGGTTAAGTTGGCAGTTAAATAAGTAGCTGAAGAAGATTCATTCATAATTTAATAACGTTACACATCTGAAGTATCCCGTAGGAATTAAATCCATTTAAATGATGAATATCATAGTTATGGCAACAAATGAACGGGATATAAAGTGCGCGTGAGATTCAAAATGAACTCTCATAAAGTTTGGCTGTCCGCCAAAATGGCGGTAAAGTATATACGACGGCGTGGCCCGCTATAAAGAATATGAAACTAATTGATAACGATAGATGTCGTATCAAATTATTCTACCAATATCACAAATAAAATATTTTGGGAAGGTCTTTTCTAATAATTTCTTACAGAGCACTTCGGATCATCGTTCTCCACCATAGGTTGCCACAAAATACGTAACTATTTTCGTGTCCAATGCTTTACAGTTTTCTAACTTTTCTCGTGTGTGTATAGAATGATGAAACACGGATACATTCAAACATGTTCCATTATTGAAACATGGCCACCTTTATTATATTGGTCCTCGTCGAATGTTCTTGTGTAAAAATGCTATTTTTTAACAATATTCCATTTTGAATTTTTGTTTATTTTTTAACAATATTCCATTTTGAATTTTCAAAAGTAATACCTATTCTTTTAAAATTGTAGTGTAGAGCTATGATTATAATCGAGATTAAAGAGGCAAATGAAAATTTAATTGTAATATAGAGACATGTTCTCGCAAGGTGTTTGCATTGACATTGATATAACTAACAGAGCGAAGTGAAAACACTAAAATAAAAAATGGTGTGTGAAAGAGAGACGAATAAAATTGATAGTGTAGTGTGATGTGATGATGCCTTGGAAGCACAGTTGCTAAGCTGTGATTCTGCATACCGCGGGTTTGATTTTTTGGTATCTTTTTTTAATATTATTTATTATAATAATAATTTTTTTTTTATTAAAAGGGGTGGCGGCCTGGGGGCGGTTAAAAACAAACGGTTTTTTTTTTTTTTTTTTTTTTAACCCCCCACCGGGTATTTTTCTAGTTACTGTGGTTAGGTTAACGAAAACACACTTTCATCATATTAATTATTTCTTGTTTTCCGTTTTTATTGCCGACTTCAAAGAGGAGAATGTATCCAATTCGACTGTGTGTTTTTTTATGTTTGTTACCTCAGAACTTTTCTCTGGGGTTGTATTTTAAGTATAAGGGTGGCAAACGAGCACACAGTCCACCTGATGGTAAGTGGTTGCTGTGGCCCATAGACATCTATACCTACCCTCGATAACTAATCAAAATGCAGATGCCTTGTCACCCGTGAGGACTAAGATGGAATATCTCGTTTCCAATAGAGGGGGTCTTCGGTTCTCCACACTCACCATACAAAACACAGCAGCGTTAAACTGTTCTTTAACGCTGGTATTCAGTGAGAGCGTGGTTATTCCCCGGTACAGCCGACCCATTCGTGCTACTACTATACCAGTAATATAGCTGTAGCATGGCTCTACCACGTAAACGAACCGATTTTGATAATTCGATTCGATTTTTTATCTGAAAGCTGGTGCTTCTTCTGTGGTCCCATTTAAACTTAATCAAGATCTGACCAGTAGTTTCGGAGTTATCTTTAATAATCCAATACCTTTAAACGAGCAATTCTTGTATATCTTAATTGTGGGTTTTTTTTTGGGGGGGGGGGGGGGGGTTTTTTTGTTTGGTGGGTGGGGGGGTGGATATATAAATTACGTGTCACGTTGTTTGTCCGCGATGAACTCCTAAACTACTAAACCGATTTTAATTAAATTTTCACACCGTGTGCAGTTTGGTCCAACTTGAGAGATAGGATAGTTTTGTTAACCATGAGTGACCCACAATAACTTTTTTTTGTGAATTTAAGGATTTTTAATAGGACATGACAAAGGGTCTTTAAAAAAGGGCAGAACACGTATATATATCCTATACCTTTAAACGAGCAATTCTTGTATATATATATAATTGAAATCTCGAAACGGCTCAACGATTTTCATAAATTTAGTATGAAGGGGAAATAAATCGATCTATTTAGGAATCATTTTAGAAAATCTCGTTTTATCCATGTTTTTAGGCAATGAAAAACTGCTACAATATCATTACATACAACATCACGAATGGGATATCGGGCAGTGCTGCAATCATAGAACGCCGGTTCGAGTCCAAATGTCTACGGTATGACTCTTTTTTACATTTTTTCCTTATTTTGTGAGAAAATATATTATTTGGAGCCCTTTTTTAGTATATTTATTTAAAACACGAAAAATAGTGATCGAGAAGATCGAAAAATTTTAACCATATTTCATCAGTTTGTAATTTGTATCTAAATATAATTTACAAAAAACACGATTTCCAAAAAAAGTACCGAGCAAAGCTCAGTCATCCAGGTACTGCATATTTAATCGACTTCGAATAGATTGATTCGGTCGTATTGAAGTCGGTTGTACAACATTTTTAATTTTACCACTTGTTTTTTATAGTATAAGGGTGACAAAAGAGCACATAATCCACCTGATGGTAAGTGGATATTGTGGCCCCTAAACATCCAATGCTTCGTTTCCAGTAAAAGGATCGCCGGATCTCTACACTCACCATATGAAACACAAAAGTATTAAGCTGCTAAAGTCAAACTGTGCGATATGAATCAATCTCTACGCTTTGTAAGTGCATTCACAATCGCAGGAGGTACCTTATTATACGTGGGTAATGGTAGAGAGAGCCACATGAGTAAAGAAACCGACCTCTGTGGTGGAGCTTTGCTTTAGCATTATTCCTACAGTACGAAGAGGTTGGCTCAAATGGCATAATGCTACTGTTTCGTATGGTAAATGATATACTTAGAGGTCCGGAGACTCTTTTTACTGGTTACGAGGCATTCTAACTTAGTCCTGAGTCCTGAGTGGTGTCTACGGGCCACTGACACCGAGTGTAGAGGTCAGTGCTACGGGCCAAATTAAGGTGGTATTCACTTACGTTCAGGTAGACTGTATTCGTATACATTTGTTTTATTAATTACCGAATTTATCTTTAATTAAATATCAAAATGTAAATGCGTTGTCAATCTCGAGGATTAAGATGGAATGCTACGTTACCAGTTAAAAGGGTCTTTGGTTCTTGTCTCTCACCATACGAAACAAAGCACCATCATGTGTTATTATCCATGTCATTATTGTATGTATTATTTGCGTAATTCTGTGCGACATTTTCCTTTTGCGGTCAAGCCCACTCATTCGGGCTACAGGCAAAGTACGCTGATCAAAATTATCAGAGTAAAACTGGAGACCCTTTCCCGTCCACGGCTGACCATCCACATTGACGGTGCTGTGGCGCAGTGGCTTAGCAATAAGTTATAGTACTAAGGGCCGCGAGTTCGAATCCTGCACTGGTGTGGATGTTTGTCCTTGTGCAATTTATGTATTTAAACTGCCTCCAAGATACAGGAGAAAAAATCTAGTGTTAGAGTAACGTTTTTTAAGAAACTAAAAATTAATGAATACACCAATTTCTCCAGATCTCGCCCTAAAAAAATTAACTTTTCTAAGAGCTATGATAATTTTTTGATAAGCAAAAATTGAAATTCTGAAAAAGCAGTAAATAACACCTTTAAAGAGTTTATCGATTCTCGTGCAGCAGATTTATATGTAAAGGGCAATCAACAAACTGCCTATAAAATGGCGTATACAATATGTTAATGGTTTAATTAAATATTTTCATAGATTCAAATTAATTTGTAAAAAGAAATCATTTCAATCTTCCTGTCTTCATCATTACAGCTCTTCACAAGTCCACTGCTGAAGATAGGCTTCCCCCAATGTATGCCACAAAGCACGGTCCTGAGCCACCTGCATCCATAGACTTACTGCATGTCTTACCAGGTCGTCACTCCATCTAGTGGAGGGTCGCCCTACACCACGCCTTCCGGTATGAAGCTGCCACTCGAGAACCTTTTTTCCTCATCGGGTGTCGGTTCTTCGATCTATATAGCCGGCCCATTGCCACTTCAGCTTACTAATGCTTACTAAAGCTACTGAACTGGAAAGGATAAGGTATTAACATCAATATTCCCATACGAGACGGCAATTTTACAACTATAGCACCTAGCATATATTTACAAAGACTATGGAGACTGTTGGGGCTTTTGTGGCCATTCCCGGAGAAGACCTACGTTAAGCTGTGGACTTATGATGTACTGTAATGATAATGATGATATTTTGCTACGTATATGTGTATTTATTTAAGATTGAAGTATCTTTAGTATTTTGCATTGCTACATCTACGTCGAATTCCCACCACTTCATGAGGTGATTGGTAAAGTATTAGGTTTGCTCTTTGTATCCTTTCACAAAGTGGAACGCAATAAAGATGCAAAAAAGAAATAAATAAATATTTTATGTTCCAGTTTTATCACTGCCTACTTCAATGGCGTTCCCTCCAACCCACTAAGTGTTTTTTCGTTTAATTGTGATAATATTTAAGCTTAGGCTTGCAGAAGTTTTGCTGCATATAAATGGACAGGCATTTGAGTAAACCTCACGTAGAAATGTGTTTTTCTCGCTATGTAATGCATGATAGCACATTAGATACAGCAAAGCTATGCTGTAGAGACGTTTACTCGCGTGGCCCCCGCCTACGCTGAGTGCACTTTAATATAAACAGTTTTACTTTGAAGACATTCCGTAGCCAACAGATCTGAAGAATGCAGGTTGAATATAAAAGAATCACTAAGGTGTATGTATATTCTACGGTCCGTGTCTTTGACACGTAAAAGAAAATATTAAGAACTTTCGTCCTCATTCGTCTTGTTAAGTACACAGACATAGGTCATTTTTCAGAACACGACATATATCAGAATAGCTCCTAAAAAATTACGTTAAAAGACGTCAGATCAGATCACGCTGAACCAAAACCCATCCAAGGTCAATATAAAACCGAGACCATCGCATTGGTAATCAATAATCACCGGCAGCAAAAAAAAATAGTTATACCCTCATGTATCGGAAGCCGTGCGTTCTTTCCGAGAAATGTAGACCCTTTATTTTATACGAGGCAAACTATCTTAGTCCTCAGGGGTGACATCCCGTCTGTATTTTGATTTAATTGTCTAGATACCTGGACAGATTGGCCACAGCATCCATTTACCATCAGGTGAGCTGTGTCCTCATTTGTCACTTTGTTTCTATAAAAAAAATTACTACACCCACAGTGTGAAATAGGTAATGGATTGATGATAGGGTTGCCACCTTTTTTTAACAAATATTGTAATTTTTACCAAAAAAGGTAAAAAATATAGTAGATACTTTTGAGAAATTCAAGAGGAAAAGTACTCATTTATTTTTAATCTTTATGTATTTTTTCATATAATATATTTCTTATTGCTCTGCTTTGCCCATCAATGATCTAGATTCATATTAAAATAAATTAACAGTTAATTTTGAATTAAATTAATATATCCATTTTTTTCTTCTTTCAATTGTACATTCATGATGGAACTTTTTTCCGTAAAACTTATTTGTTCCAGACTTCCAATCACAATTAAGTAATTTAAAAAAACGGGATAAAAATATAGTATTAAGGAATAAAAATATAGTATTTTTCGTATCATATTATATTTCTATAATATATAGTACAATTGACTGAAATATAGTACGATACTATATATAGTATGAGTGGCAACCCTAGTCTGGTACCACGGTCACATGAGTAAAGAAACCGACCAGAGGGGAAGCTACATACAATTGTCTTGCTGCGACTATACCCACACATAGCGCAGCGATGTGTGCGTGAGCTCTCACCGACAGCACGGTAATATTATCTATACAGTATTGTAACTCGGCCGTATCTTTGAAATAAATGCCTACATCAGCGCGGTACGTAAACATGCAATAGGGCTGCCTGCCTTCAGCATTACATTTGCCTACTTTGTGTTTCCATTTAGTTTTATGATTGTAAATATACTTTTTTTATATAATCAAATATAATAGGTACTTTGAAAATTCAATAGGAAGTGTTCAATAAAAATGCGTATCGTTTTTTGATTGGTAGATTTAATTAAAAAACCATGTTTATGTTTGAATAATAAATCGGTCTTATGAATTTGCGACCGAAATATATTTGCACCTCGGCTGAGACGTACGAATTACTTTATTATTAAATTTTTAAGTATAAAAAATCCGCATTATAATATAAAGCTTAATTAAAAATTATTTTGGGAAACATGGACAAGGTGGAGAAAAGTAATATCTTTTACTTGGATAAAGAGGTATCTATAACCAAGTAAAAGATATTTTATAATTTATATGTTTGGTTTTAAATGAAGTTCGCATTCATTATTTCTTTATTTCTATTCTATTATTTATTTCCTCCATTTTTTATATATATTCCACAAAATCATCACTGCGGCACAGTCACGAGTGTCTGCATGCCGAGCGCATGCCGAGATCGAGGCGCGTAGGTATAGCTCTCGCTTCGTCCGTTTGTATGAAGTTGGAATACTGTATAGATAAAATTACCGTGCCGACAGGTTCACCGACGCGTCGTCGGGGTACAAAGTATAAACCGGTTTGCGTCGGCTCGGTCAGAGTATCCATGAAAGGGCTGCTGTTGGTCGTGTGCATCAAAATAAATGGAAGAATAGTATTTCGTGATGGATCAATTTTTTTTCTATTAAAGTTAAGTTTAGAGATTGTTCTGCATAAATTAATGCCTAACAGTTGTACAGTATGTACAAAAATTCGAGAGAAAATAATACAATTGCCTGACAGTAGTGGAGGTGGTGTTGGTGGTAGTGGTGCTGGTGTTGGTGGCAGTGCTTGTAGTACTGTTGGTGGTGGTGGTGGGTAGTAGACCACTACTAACACCGTCACCTCTAATATCACCACCATGACCAGCATCTCCACCACAGTCATTACCACCACCAGTACTACCATTAACACCACAATAACCACCACTGCCCACTACCAGTATCACAGCTATTACTACCACCACCTGATTTTTGTAGGTACTCATGAATAAGTTGTTAAAAAATTAACGAAAATTATATTGATAGAAATATATAATACGAAGCTTCTGAGAGAATACCAATTTCCTTAAAATTCTCTCGAAGGGATTCACGCGCTTTTTATTTGTAAATTGCATTTTCTCAATATTCACCTCTTTACTCTACAGCAATTCCATAAGACATAATACTATGAAAATTAGCCAAATATACAATTTTTGCAGTTTCAATTTAACTTACAATAAATAGAGATGTTGTTATATTAATTTAAATTTCAATGAATTCACATGTGATTTTTTTAATATATAATATTGTTATTTTTTTCTTAAATTTTTCACATTCATCAGGTGACAACCCTATCAAAATAGGTATACATTTTCGACGTTGTTAAGAAGCTTCCCCTCTGGTCCTAACTCCTGTTCTGTGTCCTCCTATTCTGTGCCACGGTTGTCAATGTGCTTGTCCATCGTGACGACTGACGATTAAAGCAAATCGCCCCTGCAAAGAAAGAGGTCGTCGAAGAGGAACGTTGAGCAGTAGACTTCTGCGGGCCAATAATGGAAAATAAAGAAAACTTTACTGCCAGTGTTTACAGTAACAGTTATAGCAAAATTTATACATTAAATAAAACTATTTTTGCGAATATCACCCCGTTTAATTAAACTTATTTTACTTATTTTTAATTCCTAACGTTTCCGGTTCCTCACACACAGCACACATGGTCACGGGGTCTGAGGTGTTTGACGTTCCGATTTACCCAGGCTACATTTAGTATTTGAATATTAATAATAATACTTTACATTGAATAAAATAATGTAAAATTCAATGTTCAATGTCAAGTATCAGTTTAAATTTAAGACATATTTAATTATTACATTGTTTTTTAATTTTTTATACATTCTTTACATTACCGCAGTATAAGCTTACTCACTTAATCTTTAAGATAACTGCCCGATGTATAATAACTTGATAGGCGTAGTCTTAGGATTAAAATGATATTATATGATTACTAATAGTACCTAAATATATGTAGTTGTAAGTCAATATATTACCGTAGCACTATTATTTATTCTGTGATATTACTAACTACAATCAAATAACTCAGGGCCTAAATAACAATAATTATAGGTAATTATTATTTATAAAGGTAAGGTTATAAAAGTAAGTTTAATAAATTCAACAAATTGAATTTATTAAAGTGACAGCAGCCTACATAAGACCCACTATTTAGCAAAGATCTCTGGAGTGTGGTGGGAGACTCTCCACTCATTATTGAAATGGCTATGAAGCGGGGAAAAAGTCCACGCAGCTACAGTGTTATATATTTTTTATTACCTCGAAAGGCTTTCTAACGATGATTCCTTTCTGTGCAAATACTTATACCTAGTAAGTTAGCTCCAGTATTAGTAGGTATACTTTGCTAAGATATTGCCCGCGAACTATAATTGCGGTTAGAAAAACCTAAAAGTAAAAATTCAGTATATATATGATAGGTACATAATGAATTCATATGTTTACACGAACACTACATATTTAAATAAGACTATTAATTAAATCTAAATAAAATAAAAACCAGTTTGAATTAAATTTGATACGTTTGTTTAATGTATTAGTAAATCGATTCTCGGTGAAAACAACAATGAATGTTTTATTTCGCTTATATCGAAATGTTACCATCAAAATCTTTTATAGCTATAACATAAAGAAACAGAACGCCCAACACAATTTGAAATGAGGTGACTATCAAAATGTTTAGACTATGAATTGCATTGATACTATTTCTGTAGCTCCTGATTCTCCAGGCCAGAGAGATGTCCGCGAATCTCACAAATAAGAAATTCCGTAAATAACAAAACCATTTCCTGATTGTCCGCCTTCCAAGGTACCTTTATTTATATAAACACAAAAGAAATCTTTTCATTAGCTACTTTTAGGTATTCTGTTTTCTGCTTTTAAATATGATTTTGGATACAAGAGACCTTTGTTAACAAAGAAAGTTATCTTACCAACTATCAATCGATAAAATTTTTGAAAAATGTTACCTATCTTGTATAGCGGAGGACATTTTAGCGACATATGTCTACTTTAATTATACATATATATATACTTTAATTTTCCCACCATGCAAAAATTTTTTAAAGCATTATAGTGAAATATATGGACTGTGGATATGGATCACAGAATTATAATTGTCCGAAATACGTATTGATTGATCTAATTGATGCCAAAATAAATATACTGACATTACTCCCTATGTATAAAGTCTGATGCACACACTACATATAAGCGATTGCAAAGAAAGCGCGCGTTCCGGCGAAACTACTTCAGCACGCGACCGCCCTACTCAAATAAATTATTTTTCATTCTGTGATTATTTTCTACTTCCTAAATAAAATTTATAGTTAAACTTATTCTGACGTAAATTAAAATAAAGTAACAGATTTTTTTATAAGAAAAGGTTGACAAGAGAGCACGCAGTCCACCTGATGGTAAGTGGTTGCCGTGTTCCATAGACATCTACATCTGTCCTCGATTGCAAATCAAAATGCAGATACTGTCAGCCTTGAGGACGAAGATGGAATGCCACATTTCCAGTAAAAAGTGTCTCTTGTTCTCTACCTGCACCATACGAAACATTAAGCTGCTATTTTACGCTAGTATTCTGTAAGAGAAATTAGTAACGCATTTTCATACACGGCTCTACTCAAATTTATTTGAAATGCTTGAATACTTGTTGGTCAGCACGCGATTCCTTCAAAATTTAAGATCAACTATTGAAGATATACCATTACAGTCTATCAAATGTATAGTTTACTGCTGAACATGGGCTTCTACGAAGGCGACACTGAAAGTTTTTAGAACTGGTTACTTGTAAACGATATAATAAAATAACTTCAAATTATGAAAATGGAATATTATGATAATATTAGGATGCCAATATTATTGTGTATGTATTTTATTAATTTGTTATTTGTTTACGATTTGGCGGCAAATTGAAAATTTTCTGTGTCACGTCAGCATGAATTTAACACGAGAAAATTTTCGTGCAAGGATTTTTATGACTTTCGATATCAACACAAACAACAAGAAAGTTATGATAGACTTCGATTGGCCTTTCACGTTGAAGCCTCATCTCGTGCCACTGTTTACAACTGGTTTAATGAGTTTAAACGCAGTCACACTAATCTCACCGATGATCTGCGTGAGAGACAGCCTTCTACGGCGACGACTGAAGATAACATCAGTGTTGTGCGGCGTATAATAGAGACTGACAAAAGAATGACTTATCAGCAGATTCGGACAAGCTTTGGCATCGGTATGAGTCAAGTGCACAAAATCCTCCATGAACATTTAGCGGTCAGGAAGCTTTGTGCCCGGTGGATACCTCATAATTTGACAGAGGCCCAAAAACTCCGTCGTGTTGATTGGTGTCGTGAAATGATTCAAAGATTTAACGGAGATGAATCAAATGCTGTGTTCGACATACTTACTGGTGACGAAAGCTGGATTTATTGTTATGATCCTGAAACTAAGAGACAGTCTGCAGTCTGGGTGTTTTTTTTCCCAGGAGTTGTCAACTAAAGTGAAGAGAGATCGAAGCGTGGGAAAAATGATGGTGGCCTAGTTCTTCGGAAGAACAGGTTATTACGCAACAATTGTTTTAGAGGACCAAAAAACAGTTACTGCAGAGTGGTATACCTACTTACAATTGGTTGCCACTTGTCTTGGGAAAAGTTCGGGAGAAACAACCTCGCAGTTGAATCCTCCTTCACCACGACAATGCCTCGTCGCTCACCACCAAGCAAATAATCGACTACTTGGCGACGTCAGTGGAATTACTAGGTCACCCGCCCTATAACTCCGACCTTGCACCTTGCGATTTTTATTTATTTCCGAAAATAAAAATAAAACTTCGAGGAAAACGTTTTATGGACGCAGAAGAAGCAGTGGGTGCGTTTCAAAATGCCGTCGAAGAGACCTCTAGGAACGAGTGGGCAAAGTGCTTTTCTCAGTAGGTTCCATCGGATGCAGCGATGTATTGATGTAAATGGACAATGTTTTGAAAAGATATAATAAATTTAATAACATGCTAGTACTCAGTTTTTGATTTTTTAAAATCTTTCAGTGTCACCCTCATATATGGACTCATAAGGGTTTTTTCTCAAGTTACCACGCCTGGAAGGCTACTTGGCAACTTCAGTTTCTTTTCTAGTTGTTATAATTTGGTTTTTTGTCCGTCTGTCACCTTTTACAACACTCACGCAACGATACGGTGTAGTGGTTATACATACACCGCCGCTATAACGTCTCATCGCCAAGTAAATAACATAACATAACATAAACACTCACGCCTGTCACCCAGAGCGGTAGTCATAGACTACAGACTTCCATTTGGCATGATCCTGACAGACCTCTCTCGCCTCCTTCACATTCGGTTAAGGGTACTCCTAATTTGGCCCGTTTTCAATAAATCGCTAATTTGGTCGATAAGTGACGTCGCTTAGGACGTCACTTTTCGACTCTGCCATTCACTTCCGCAAATTTTCTTTGTCACTCTTTCCTCACTCATTCTTTCCACATGACCAAACCACCGAAGCATTCCTTTCTTAATCCTGGTCACAACATCATCTTCGCCAAGTAAATCATGCATGTTACCCTCAAGAATTAATAAAAATGTTTCGAGACACATTTAACCTCCTCCAGCACATTTTAGATCAGACTGCTGTAATCATAATAAAGAGATAACTTATTAACATATTGTCGTTTGATATTTCGCATGTGAAAGCAAATTTAAATACTAGATGCGACCGTGTTTATCGTAGCGTGCATGGTAAGTAGCGTGTGATTGACGACCACTCGTTAGTGGGTATATATAATGTTGACGATTATTGATCATCGACACGTAATGTGTCATTACATCGAAACGTATTACGTGGTAGAGCTATGCTGCAGTTATATTAGTAGTATAGTTGTAGCACGAATTGGTTGGCTCGACCGGGGAAGGACCACGCTCTCACAGAATACCAGCGTCAAATAGTAGTTTAATGCTGCTGTGTTTCGTATGGTGAGTGTTGAGAACCGGAGACACTTTTTACTGGAAACGAGGCATTCCATCTTAGTCCTCACGGATGACAACGCATCTGCATTTTGATTCGTAATCGAGGATAGATGTAGATGTCTATGGGCCACAGCAACCACTTACCATCAGGTGGACTGTGTACTCGTTTCTCTCCCTATACTATAAAAAACACAGAGAATTTTATGGCGGCGACTCTCGGGCGACCCGTAGCAAAACATAAAAAACTGAAGTCTTTAGAAAGGCGTAAATGCACTTTATCGTATCTAGAAACAGTTTTACCTAATACGTGAGAATTTCAAGAGCCCGAGCAAATTATAGACTTAGTAGCTGTACATGCTAAAGGTTAAATGTGACAGCCGATAAAAAATATTTATTCGACAAAAACCCGCACGGTCTAAACAACCATGCCCTAGTTAGACGTGACCGCGGCGCACCTGCTTTCTTTTTAGGTCGTCGCGTTCACGTTGCAGTATTTTGTACGGTTGTTCACCTGGCCCGCAGTCTACTGATATCTGAGTCTGAGACGCTACACCGCCTGGCGCGTCTGTCAGCATTCATATTTTATCTGCGGTGTCATCTGTGATGACGAGGATAACGGCCTGCAGAAATACTGGTACATCTGTTACAGATTCAAATCTATCTTGTAGCTTCTCTACAATTATTATGTTAAGCTCGAACAACTCGTGACCTAGTTGTTAGAGGACTCGATTATTGCTTTGAAAACAATAATAGAATAATCGAGAGAAAAAACTAAATACTGGCAGTATTTAGTTTTGCGTTAAAAAATTAAAAAGGGTTAAAATATATTATTATGTATTTATTTATTTTAGACTTGCAAGAAATAATAAATTCGGTCATACTTTGAATACCGAATATTCTAAGGGCTTCCTGACCGAATATTGGGCAAAAAGTATTCGGTCGGATGAAAGTAGTGTTTATCTTTTCTCTGAAGCTGAAATTGTCTACGAGAAGAAAAGGAGTAAACTACTGACTGAAAATGCAGAAAAATTAATCTTTCTGCATCATAATCTTCTACTTTTTAATTTTAATTACTATAATTCAAGTGCATAGATATATTTATCTGATAGTTTTTTGTTATTTTCTATAACAAAACGGAAGTTAATTATATACCTAACTTCCACAGACCAGAATAAAATAGCTGTTTAATGCTGCTGTGTTTCGTATGGTGAGTGTAGAGAACCTGAGACCCATTTTACTGGAAACGGGGTATTCCATCATAGACCTCAGGGGTGACAATTCATCTGCATTTTGATTCTTAATCGAGTATAGATGTAGATGTCGATGAGCCTCAGCATCCACTTGCCACCTGGTGTACTGTCTGCTCCTTTATCACATTTATTCTATATAAAAGAGACTAAGAAGCGTTACGTTACACCGAGAATTTTACATCTAAAATGAACATATTCCGGTGCCATCTACCAGCAACCGCCGTCCCAATCTTCTAATTCCACGAGCCGTTAATTTGTTTAACCGAAAATTCCCCACTAGCATACATCCAAGAGTGTAGGGGTATTTTCAAACGTAAAACGTAGTGATCAGGTATATACTCTTTGTTCAAACGCATCTATATATTCGGCTTCGTATGCAATACGTACTGCAGGCGATTTAATTTGGAGAGATCGTCATCATCTCACCTCGCCAGCGCATAATGAATCAAACCATTTGTAATAACACGTGCGACATCAATTCTGTACTTATTACGTGAAATTAATCTGGTATTTGTTTTGATGTGGTAGGTTTAAAGCTGCTTAAGCCGTCATACAACTCGCGGCACGAAAGTCTAGCGGTGACTGTTATTGCGCATAATTGGCCGTATTACGGATCATTGCGTATGATTGGCTGTGCGTATCGTTCGCACGCGCTGATTGGCTCCAGTCGCATTCCGTCTCCCGTACTGATACGACATTCGCAGCTATCCCCTCCACGTTTTGCGTGAAACATCATAATATTCAACAAGCAAACTTTGATGGGATAACAACCGGAACCTGAAAAATAACTAGGGATACATCGAAAAGCCTTTTTGCCGATACGATACGGTATTAAAAGTACAGGATGGATCAAATATTTATTTTTTAATTTATATTAAAACACAAAACAGACTTAGAAGAAGATTATTAGTAATTAAAATTAATAATTAAGGCTATAAGAGTTATTTTTGAGAGAGATTTTTGTTTAACCTACAATATATTCATAAATTTTGCGAAAAAGGCGATTTCGCGAGTATGTTTGATAGAACCTGCAGTGGAAAGTAGTCTATCAGATACGACAAAACTTATTTGTAAACTAAAGTAAGAGTAGCACACGTCATTGCGCCAAAAAACTCCGTGGATGTGCGTTTCTCGATACATTAGGAGACTAAGAACTTTAAAGGTTTTTAAAGGTATCGCAATAAAAATATCGCAGATGCCAATATATCGACAAACCCAAAATATCGCCGATGCATCTCTAAAAATTACCCTATAGGTCATTATTATCCATCCATCCCTTAGAGCCTATAAATAGTCCACCGCTGAAGACAGGAAACAGGTTGTCTCATAATGGGAATGTTGCCATATTTGCCACAACTGATAGAATCAGGCGTTCCTTTGCGGAAATTTATTATAATAAAGATATTAATAGTTACTTTGCAACCATCCGCTCAATAAAATAAAATGATGTGTCCTACCTAGTTTGAAGAGCACCTCCCGCCCTTTTTTTATAGGGGGTTTGCTGCGGCCCGTTTCCTTTTGGAGGATGGAGCTATTTAGTGGTGAAGCAGCATTGTCCCTCCCCGTGTTTGGGGTTGATCGCCCCCCTCAATTTCGTGCACTAATCCCGTCACCACTAATCCCAGCACCACTACTCCCAACACCACTACTCCCAATACCACTACTCCCAACACCACTACTCCCAACACCACTACTCCCAATACCACTACTCCCAACACCACTATTCTAGGAAAGACACACCATCGACGATAATACGACACGTGTTTCGTCTCTACACGAGGCATCTTCAGGTGATGTAAAGCTCTTATCCGTTTCAGTACTAGCACGCAGTTCACCTGATGGAAAGTGGATGCTGTCGCTGTACACTACAACTATCATCGATTAAGAAGCAAGTCCCCCTGACGACTAAAATGCTATGCCTCGTTTCCAGTAAACAGTGTTTCCGGGTCTCGGCAGCAATCAGCTGTTATTTTACGCTGGCATTCCCTGAGAGTGTGGTTATTTCCCGGTCTATTCTGCCTTTTGAATAATAAAGTATATATATGAATAAATTATTAAAATGTATTATTGGTGGCGGAATCAAATATTGATTTTATTTTATAAGATACTAATTTATCGCGTTTAATTTTAACTAAAGTTAAAATAAAACTAACTATAAAAGTTAGTTCAATTTATATCTAATGAAACGCGATAAAATCCGTAAATTTAATGTCATTTATTGTGTAGTATGCGTGTAAATATAAGAAATAATTAATTATATTTTTTTCGTATTAAAATCCAAACAATACATACAATACAACTTACTAAATATTCTTAGTCATATTATGTTTCCTTATATATCGAAAGGTCAATGACCTGTCGATCGTGATAGTATGTATTTTCGTCCGTTATTACTTTCATCTCATTATTTATATCAGTATAACTATGACACGCTAATTTACAGCTGTCAATGATCAAAGGATTGTTCTTGTAGATCAGACGCGAGATCATACTCTGTCAGACACTGTTGTCATACGAATTATAGTTTCTTTCACTTTTCTAAACGTAAACATATTAAAAACGAAAACAAGAAATACTAAATTGTTTGTCTCATTAAACTTCGTTTTATATTCTATTTATTTCGTTATTTATTAATAAAGTTGTCGTCTTTTTTAAATAGAGGAAGGGTAACAAATGAGCATATAGTCCACCCGATCGTAATTGGATGCTGCGGCCCATGAACAATAAAAATGCAGAAGCGTTGTCAACCCTAAGGACAAGATGAAATGCCGAGCACGTGGTAAATCAGCACTTAAAATTACAATTAACAATTTCATTGGTGCCGGCGGGGATCGAACACGGGTTACACTCGCGTTCGTGTTTACATGTACATGTTTACAGCGAGCGTTAACCATCTGAGCTACCACGGCTCTTATTTATGACAGCTTTTAATAGTTTTAAGAGCCGTGGCTGTACACCATCTATCACCCTATTTCAATCCATCCATCACCCTGGGTGTCGACAAATGGCCTGCCAAGCATGACAATGGAGGAATATCCTCCTTCCTAAGAGAGAGGACACTGTACACCACTACACCAGTGATGAAGTACACACTGAGCTTATTAAGTTTTGTCGACAAAGTTATTTAAGTAAGTATACTACTGGCAAAGAGGAATGTAAATGCTATAACAAACTGGTCAAGCTATCAGAGCAACTCTCAAGTCCTCTTCAATTAAGTTCAAGGTTGATCTTGTCTTGGGATCAAACGCTCTAGTTCTGAAACGCACTGTCAGCAGAAATTATAGTGCGCCGGATTTTTTAAAATCTTTTACAATGTAGACACAATTTATTTTGTTAAAATCAATAGTAAAAGACTGAGTAGGTATTTAAACTATTTGATATGATAATTTCATGGTAAATATTTATTATTACTTTCATCCATTTTTGAAGAGAAAACTTCGTTGGATAATGAAGTTGGACACTTAATTAAGGATATATGTAGATGTCTATGGGCCACAAAATCCAATTACCATCAGAATTACTTAACATAAAATCGATAAAAAAGGAATAATCAGGATATTTTAATTTCTTTATACGTGGTATAGTTGTAGCACGAATAGGACGGGTCGACCGCGGAAGGACGCTCTCACAGAATGTTTCATATGGTGAGTGTAGAGAGAACGAGGCATTCAATTTTAGTTCTTAGGGGTGGCAACGTATCTGCATCTAGAACCTTAATCAAGGATTGATGTAGATGTCTATGGGCCACAGCATCTGCTTACCACTCACGTACCGCACCTGCAATTTCTCTTGTGTTGCCGACGTTTTATTGTTCGTTGGCGGCGGCAGTCGCTTACAATAACGTGAGGTGCCCTTCTTATATAAAAAAATTATGGGGTAAATACCCATCTCGCGAAGATTGCGAACTCGACCCACCTTTATGATTTCGGTACCCTCTGGTGCACTCGGACTACTTACGCTACACGCAGGCAGGCGGGCTCGGGCTGCAGTTATCCGAAGCATAAAACACAAAAATAACGAACGTCCCCAATATCAATACCTCGTCCCACTTACACAGCGCGACGAACTCGACGTTTGACGCGATCTTGACATGTGTCTCTTTTATTTTATTGGCGTTTTATTTTTGGGTAACAATCGGTCACTGTTACACGCAGATATCTATAGATACGTAGTAAAATCTTCTAGGCTTTGCTTGCGAAGAAATAGCGATAAACGAGCACACCGTCTACCGTCCACCTGATGATAAGTGCATACTGTGGTAGTCTCAGAGGAATGGTAGTGCCGCAGACATTAATAAACTGCATCATACCTCTAAAATTTTTTCATAAGGAAACGGAATTTTCGGTTCTAGCCATGTTAGAGAATATTTACTTATTTTCTTTTCTAAAAAAATAGAAAGTTTCCAAAGAAAATACGTTATTATAGGTTTCTCTTCTTTGTTTCAGGTGCGACAAATTAAATACGCAATGAACGACCTTTCTAGTCCTCCCTTAGTCAACAAATAAATACTATAAGTTAAAGCTAATTAAGCATAAATTAAAACAAAATTTAATAAAAACTTACATTCGAAATGTTTATCGAAATATCATTTAGCGATGCAATTTAATTCGATTTGTAATTATTTAAATAAGTATAAATGAAAATAGTGGATAAATCCAACTCGATAAAGTTGAGAGTGTCCGACGGACAGAAGGGAGAGATGTCGCTGCTAGCGCCGAGGAGGGTGCAGCTCGATTGGCCGCACAGCATACCATGGTAAGTGTAAAATTTCAGTATTTTTATTTAAAAAAATTGGTTGACTCTGCGTCCCTAGAACTTCCCGCTAATTTCAAATACAAAGCGCTCCAAATTTCACCAAATTCTGTTGCGAAATCTCGAAGTTATGTTAATAAAACGTTTTTTTCAAATTCTTTCTCCTTCAATATCTCACGAATTATTGAACCGATTTTTTTTCCAAACGGCATTCGACATTGTTTTTTGAGGTTAAGAGCTGATTAGTTTTTAAAATCGATCGGTAAAGTCCTTTAAAAGTTATTCCAAAAAAAAACGGTTTTTCAAAATTTTTATTTTTGAGATTTCTCAAAGTCTACTCGTCCGAACCAGTTCATATTATCACCAAATCTATTCCACATTGAGATCTTTAGAACGCCGCATCTCAATTGATCAAGACGTTCAAAAGTTTTGAAAGGTTTACATACTTACTTGCACGCACACACACACACATACATTCATACATCTGTACGGACGTCCACGTGAAATTAGTCAGAATAGCTTCCTGGGATCTCAAAAGGTCGAGATCTGATGAAAACTCGATTTTCGAAAATCGGGATGAAACCAATAACTTCCCTATTTTTGAAAATTTTCAATTTTCTTAGCGGGAAGTTATAAAAAACGTTACTCCCACACTAAGATTTTCTCCTGAATCGTGGAGGCTGTTTACAAACATAAATTGAACAAAGACAAACATCCTGACTCGGAACAATGAGAAATAATTTACTTACGCTCACAATGCACGCATCGCATCACGCATCACCCATTATTCACGTGGTAGAGCCACATTGCAGCAATATTATGGTGTAGCACGAATGGGTCGGCTCGACCGGGGAAGGACCACGCTCTCACAGAATACCAGCGTAAAATAGCAGCCTAATACTGCTGTGTTTCGTATGGTGAGTGTAGAGATCCGGAGACCCTTTTTTACTGGAAACGAGGCATTCCATCTTAGTCCTCAGGGGTGACAACGCATCTGCATTTTGATTCGTAATCGAGGATGGATGTAGATGTCTATGGGCCACAGGTTCGACTTACCATCAGGTGGACTGTGTGCTCGTGTGTCAACCTTATTCTATAAAAAAACAAATGTCGCTGGTTGTGATTAAAGTGAACTTATTTGTTACCCGGATGGTCACACAGTGTCATTATCATTGAAAATTTGCGTTTTAAATTAAACTTTTTCGACTTCTAGTATATGAATATACACAAAACAATTTCTCAGTGTTGTGTTCCTAAATTTTCTAATTAATATAAAATATTTAAAAAAAAAAAGACATTCTTCATCACAATCTTTTCACTTTTCTAACAAATTAACTCCCCCCGCTATGAAATCTGTCAAATAGTTCGCCTCATCGAAAGTGGCGCCGCTTGAGAGCGGTGCCACTTTCGATGAGGCGAAAAAGTCGTTACTTGTACTTGTTGGCCATACATACAATACTTGTTCCGTGCGGGATTCGGACCAGCGAAACCACGCACCGTAAAGGTCCGGACAGACGTCCTCATTACTGGCACGAAAGCATGCTTTTATTGAGCAAGTGCTCATTAGTAGCACATGTGTTGCAACATTGCTAGTAACGAGCATGCTCAAAAATCAACCGACGTTTGATTTTTGAGCATGCTACCTGAAGCTCGGGTAGAAGGGCGTGCTCCGAGCGCGTCTGAATTGAACAGGATTGCTTATGAGCACGTTTTATCAAATCGATCTCGATTCGCGACAGTTGCTGCGTCAATTTAAAATAAAAAAAACCTTCATATGTCGCGTTGGGAAGAGGTAAAAAATCCCTTGATATTTCACGTTGCGGAGAAGAAAAAACTTTGCTCTTTCATTATTTTGTTAAGTTCTGTACGGATAGCACTATCACTATATTTTTGTACATCCATTTCGGCCGAGAGCCTGGTGCCAAATAGCACGTCTCATGCTTTAAGCGTGCTTATTGCTGGCAAATGTGAACAGTTGCAGAGCATGCTCATTTTAAGCAAGCTTATGAGCATATTTTTTTGAGCACGTCTGTACGTACCATGACAATGGCTAAGCCACTGCGTCATGGTCCATGGAGCCATCAGTTTCAACGAAATATTTATTTTATTTACCCTTCTTTAACTACTTTTGTACATTCACTGTGTGTAAATAAAATAAACTCATAGAAACTTTCGGTATTAGACATTTTGTCGTATTCAGAAAGAAGTGAGCTACAGATTAATTTGTACTCTTAGCTTTCTTGGCTCACTGAAGAGGCGAGGAAGTTCAAGAGATGGAAGGGAGACCTTGTAATTAATTTTTAAACCCGCGCAAACCGAGTTCTGCCTTGCGCCACCGAACCTCCAAAGCAGCACACAAGCGTTATGAACATCAATATACCAGCCCTCATAGAACATAAAGTTTATTTAGAAGCGTATAAGAGTGTTGAAAAGAATTCTATTCTTATAAGAGTGGTTTATGGGTTATTAAGCTGCTCAAAAGTCTATATTATGGGATCTAAGTAAGCTTAGGGTTCTTAGTCAGAATATGAAAACTCTAGTACACTATTGAAGTATTTTGTAACACCTGAATCTTATACTATCATTTAAGCTGTATAGAAGCTGTTTTTGCAATCTGTCACTTGCTTATACAGCTCTAAGTGTTATTGTAGCATCACTCAAATCTTATTTGTGAACCATAGAGTATGCAAACTCCCTTTTCAACTTATTTTTATGGGATAATTGTACACTCTTGTAAACAGTACAGTAGTTTTACATCTTTAGGAGGGTGATATAAAACTAAAAAGATAAATAACAGACATAATAAAATTTTAACACCTGTATAAGTGATAGAATATCGGCTTTTTGCAAGCGTTGTGTGTTTATATTTGTGCTAGTGAACAAAATTAATTTGTTATCAATAAATGTAAAAACAAGAAAATAAAATTAGTGCAATGATCTAACGATCATGTTAAATCTAGATAAAAATTATTCAACGCTGGACTGCTATACAGCCTAAATAATATATATATATATATATATATATATATATATATATATATCTTAATATATATATAAATTACGTGTCACGTTGTTTGTCCGCTATGGACTCCTAAACTAAGTAGTTTTTTTATCAAATTTACACACCGTGTGCAGTTTGGTCCAACTAGAGAGATAGTTTTTTGCTGGTGACCACAACTTTAGGATTTTTAATAACGACAAAAGGTCGTCGAAAACGGCGGAACAACGTCTGCCTGGCAAGCTAGTATATATATATATATATATATATTTTTTAAAAACACTCACGCCTGTCACCCAGAGGGGTAGGCAGAGACTACGGACTTCCATATATCTACGCATACATGCTCGTCGGTTAAGGGTACCGTGGCCCCTTTTCAAAATATCGCCAATTTGGTCGATAAATTTTTTCTAGGGCGTCCCTTCCCGACTCGGCCGTTCACATCCATAAATTTGCTTTGTCACTCTTTCCTCATTCATTCTTTCTACATGACCAAACCATATAAATATATATATATATATATATAATTTAAAATAAAGTAGTCTATACCATTATTTTCAGTATGACTAATGAATAATGATTACTGTGCCCCAATGTGCCTTCATACTCATTAATTTTATATTTTTTTTATAACCTATACAATCGATCTTTAGTATTTCGCCTTTAAAATATTTGGTTATAATCTAATTTTGCACTTTCAATTCACCAATTATTAGCGTCTAAACTCAATTCCAATCGGAGTATAATATTATATGTCAAATATATTTTTTACCACCTTCTTAGCATTGTGGGAAAACAAAAAAATAAATTAAAAAAAAAATAAAACTAACTAAAGCTAACTTAGCTAAGGTACTAATTGAAAGAGTTATGAAAGCAACTAATGGAAAAATTTGGGATGTGCAAGCGGGATTTAGAAAAGGAATGGGGTGTACAGATCAAGTCTTTTCCATGCGCATGACCGCGGAGAAGTTTTTGACAAAAAACCAAAAAGTTTTTTATGCGTTCATGGACTTGGAAAAGACTTATGACAGAGTGGACAGGGATCTGTTATGGCAAACGCTGAACTCATTTAGGTTGAATGTTGGGTTGATACAGGCATTAAAGCCTCTGTATAGGGACTCGAGTGCTTGTGTTAGTAACGGGGCCTATTGGTTTTATCCATAAAGGTGTCAGACAGGGCTGTCTGGCTTCCCCGTGGCTGTTCAACCTATTTATGGACAGTTGTTTGCAAAATGTGAAAGTTAAAGAATGCGGATTAAGAATGGGTGAGTTAACTATCAAATGCCTTTTGTACGCCGATGATCAAGTTATCCTTGCGTCGTCGGCGGCCGAGTTGCAAATGATGGTTACATTAATGAACAGGTGATTAAAAGAAAGGGGAATTAAAGTGAACGCAAGTAAGACGAAAGTGATTGATTTTGAAAGAGAAGAAAGCAAAACGGTATGTGAAATAAGAATAGAAGGAGAGTTAATTGAGCAAGTGGATGAGTTCGTATATTTGGGCTGCGTATTCAGCAGGGATGGGAGATATGATAAGGATATTGAACGACGAGTGAATGCAAGAAATAGAGTAAATGGGGCCCTGCACTCTATTGTGAAGAGTCAGAATGTGTCAAAAAAGGCACGTATGGCAATTCACAATGCTGTATTAGTTCCCTATTTGCTATGGTAGTGAAAGTTGGGTGTGGCAGAAGAAGCACGAGAGTAGAATGAATGCAGTAGAAGTGCGGTCGCTAAGGAATATGTTAGGGCTGAATCTGAGTGACAGGGTGAGAAACTGAGTGATAAAAGAAGAGTGTGGTTTGCAAGATGATGCGGTGACCAGGATTAAGAAAGGAATGCTTCGGTGGTTTGGTCATGTAGAAAGAATGAATGAGGAAAGACTGACAAAGCAAATATATGTTGCAGAAGTGAATGGAAGAGTCGGAAAGGGACGTCCTAGGCGAAAGTTTGTCGACCAAATTGGCGATATATTAAAAATGGGCCAAATTAAGAGTACCCTTAACCGACGAGCATGTATGCGTAGGTATATGGATGTGGAAGAGGCGAGAGAGGTTGTCAGGATCGTGCTAAATGGAAGTCTGTAGTCTCTGCCTACCCCTCTGGGTGACAGGGGTAAGTGTTTATGTATGTATGTATAAAATACAAATAAAAAGATCCTATGACTTTTTACTACAAAGTTAATATTTTCGGAGTTGAATAAAACTATTCTTTACGGACTTTATCGCGTTTAATTACTTTAATTTATTTTTATTATCCCGAGCTTTTTGGAGTTATGAATTTTTAAATGTCTAAAAAGTCGCGAATTCGGATACTTTTGACTCATTAAAACATGTGAAGAAAAAGAATAAAATATAAAACACATATTATTACATTAAACAACAGTTAATAATTCTTTATGAATAAAAAAAACATTTTTTATATATTTCTTCTGTTTTTGTTTCTTTTCTGTTTCTGTATAAAAAGTAAAATTGCAACCTATATACGTCCCACTGCTGGGCACAGGCCTCCTCTCATTTCTGCAAGGGTTTCTGTATGAATATGGAGGAATTATTTCTATAGCCCCGCCACAATATCAGACGTAGATATTTTAACAGAAGCTTTAAATTACGGTCAATTTTACAATGCGCAAGGTAGTTAGTATTCATAAAAGTATATTTTAAAACTATTTTAAAACTATCGGCAAAACGCAATAAACCTACTGCTGTTAAATATCTATGGTAGCTCAGGAAATAGCCATGGTAGCCCGGCACCGGCACAGATTACCTCCTAAGGGACAGATTACCACCTAAGATTACCCCTTAGGGGGAATCTGTGTAACCCGGTATATATAATATATTTTGTGGGCTAACCGTTCGCTGGAAAGTTCATAGTACGCGAGCAACCCGGGTTCGATACCCGCGGGCACCAACGAAATTGCTAATTGCAATTTTAAGTGCTGATTTATCATGTACTCAGGGGTAGTGTAGTAAGTGCTGATTTACCACGTCTTTGAAGGGTAATATCGTGATGAAACCTGCATACCTAAGAATATTTTTATGTTCAAAAACCCTAGAGCAAAGGCAGGAAGTGGGAAATATATAACTTTGAAGGATGTAAGTTCTCTTTTAAGCTACGCTATGTAATTTTAATTGCTAATTTCTTTCCTACGACCAGCAAATGTTCCTTGCTGGCCCGGTTTACATTTTGAAAAGTGACAAGTACGAGTGGTAAGTGCAATTGATAAATGACAAGTGCTTAGTGCGAATTTTATTCACACTTATCACTTGTCACTGCCTGTTCACACGTACTAAGCACTTGTCAATTGTCAGTTGCACTTGCCACTCGCACTTGTCATTTCTCAAAATGTAAACCGGGCCTTAGAGTAAGGCTTTTGTAGCAAGGAACATATACAGAGCTTTCGGCGAGGCTTCTTCACACGACTTGTATGTATTTGTACAGTGTTTAAAGATTAGCCGTTCAAGGGTCTCTTCCGTTATAAGGTAGGTTTGTCTTGATCTTCACGTTTGGCAGGCGCATCATCGCAGTACCAGATGTCTTTCTTCTTGTGCTGTCCACATCACCGAACACTATTTGTTTTTTTTGACGTTTGTGCCTGGTGCAGCCTGTCTTCGATATGGGTCTTTTAGATCTGTCGGAAACAGCATTTCCAACAGTTGCCTCTAATGGAATGAAATGTGGTGGTAAACTTATCTTACGTCGCCACAACACGACCATAGTAAAAGCAGAGTCCGCGCCGTGCGAGACTTAAATATAAGGTTGACAAGCAAAAAACACAAAGGTTAAAAAAAATAACGAGCACGCAGTCCACATGATGTTATGTGGATGTTATGACCCATATACATCTACATCTATCCTCGATTAAGAATAAAAAAGGCAGATGCCTTGTCACCCCCTCAGGACTAAGATAGAATGCCTCGTTTCTAGTAAAAAGGGTCACCGGTTCTCTACACTCACCATATGAAACACAGCAGTATTAAGCTGCTATTTTCGCTGGTATTCTGTGAGAGCGTGTTCCTTCCCCGGTCGAGCCGACCCATTCGGGCTACAACC
Organism: Parnassius apollo; assembly: GCA_907164705.1. Lineage (NCBI taxonomy): Eukaryota > Metazoa > Arthropoda > Insecta > Lepidoptera > Papilionidae > Parnassius > Parnassius apollo. The sequence continues at coordinate 558,854 of CAJQZP010000220.1, read as the reverse complement.
ATAATATAACTGCAGCGTGGCTCTACCACGTGTAAACTCTGTGTAAACACTGGCTCTATCACGTGTAAACTCTTACTCTAGGCTAGATCACTTTCAACTAGAATGTCGTCTTAAATAGTTACTTTAGGAACGTCATACCCTATTTTACCTACCCTAAGGGTGCACCTATTTCATAAAAAAAATCAATAAAATCAGTAAACAGCGAATACAAAAACATACAATTAGAAACTCCACCCTTTTTTAAAAGTCGGCTAAAAAGGGTCTCCACTTCTCGGCACTCTTAAAAGCAGCTTTATGCTGTTCTTCTGTGCGAGCATAGTCGTTCCCCGGTCGAGCCAACACAATGTGCTGCAGGCATAATATGCTGCGAGTACAGCGTAGCTCTGCCCAGGGCTCGACCACGAGTACCTTATTCGGGAAGTTTAATTAGGATAGTTAATATTAACTTGAAGTTCTTATTTGAAAATTAATCATAGTTATTGACATTTTTAATAATAAAATTATTTCTCATGTGTACTAAAATTTTGGCAAAATTAGTATTATACATAAAATTTAAGGTTTAATAACTAAAATATAACAATGACAATTACGAATAATAATATAAAATATTATTATTTGTATTTTTGTACGTATACATTTCATTAAAACATCATTGCAGAGGTCATCGGCCTCAGTGCCTAGTAAATTCCTAACTTCATGTTGCTCTGCGAAAATCCTAGCCCGTCAGCTGAGCGGGCGTGGCTAACTTCACTACAGTAAAAAGAAGAACCTGTCATGGCTTCGCGATCGATGTAGACCTGTGTGTCGAAATCGAGAGAAAATACGAAAAATGCTGCCGCGCAATGCGATGAAAGACGTTATACGCGTCACTGTAGCGTTTTTAACCGCTTAATTATTTAATCGTACAAAACGTCACGCTTGTTCAGTGTATTTTCAGTGAGTTTTCAGCGTATCTAAATATATTCTCAGTGGGATTGAGCGACGATCTAAAATTCTAGGTAAGTTTCATTCATATACAACACGAAGATAATATACATTTGTTGTTTTTACGATTACAAGGACATGTAAAATAATATGTGATAAATTTTATTTCGAAAATTTGTCTGTGAATTGTTAAAAAATCGATTATATGTGGGTGGGATGCCCGGGTATAGGCATCTCACTCTAATATTACCCGGCTGCGTGAGAAACTGACGTAATACCGCGGCATTACGGAGTGGCGTAGTGCAGAACATTCGGTCGGGTTATTTTATCCATCTCTTTTTATTGTTAATGTCTGACAATTTCAGGTATTTTCTATGGCCTTTTACTTTAAACTTTTCTAAATAAAAATAATATTTGTATTAGAATATCACCTTAATCAGCTTCTTGTGTATGTCATACACTATTATCCATATTTAATAATCTTGTACAGAACTTACAAAAAATCAATAAAAACTAGAATAAATTGTGCTGTCAAATACGTTTATAAGTATCATTACCTAAAAATTATGTTCAAAATTGCATCAATAAATTTTGTTTTATAATGCGTAACAAAACTGAATTAAAATATTTAGGTTCTTAATACATGAAGAAGGTTATGTGTGCTTTTCATAATATTTATTTATTATAATAACAAAAAACAGTGTAAAGTTCTGTGATAATACTTATCATGGAATAATTTAAATAATCCGATTTAAACTTCCACTTGCTCATTTATCATGTAAGAATGACGTGTAATAATCAATTTCTACATTGATTATTTTTCAATCTAGGCTGTGTAATATTTTTATCATAATTTATTATTTTCATAGTATACCTAAAAGTAACTTTATAACTGCATTGTTTAATTATTTCTGCAAAATTTTCATAATAGTCCTATAATAATAGTACAGGAGGACAGTTTGTACATACCTGATGGCCACACACTCCTATTTAACTTGATGGATATTGTTCTGAGCGGAGAATTTTTATTTATTTTATTTTTGTAAAACAAATTTGCCTCTATTTATTTGAGCTTGGGACTGTATTCTACAAAGCTGTGGTCATGCTTAGTGCTGACTGTTTTTGGCATGACTTATGAGCTTATGACATACAAAGACATTTTGTTGAGCTGTGTGGAGGCTATGGTTACAGTTTCTCTGCATTTTGTATGTGGTAGAGCCATGCTGCAGTTATATTAGTAGTATAGTTGTAGCATGAATGGGTCGGCTCGACCAGGGCAGGACCACACTCTCACAGAATACCAGTGTAAAATAGTGGCATAATGCTGCTGGGTTTCGTATGGTGAGTGTACACAACTAGAGACCCTTCTTACTGGAAACGAGGCATTCCATCTTAGTCCTCACGGATGACAATGCATCTGCATTTTGATTCGTAATTGAGGACAGATGTAGATGTTTATGGCCGACTATATCTCAAAGAACTGACAACAGACGGGGAAGAAAGATTATCAAGTGGAAACCCTGTACTGATTAGCAAAGTATAGCATGGCCTTTCACTAGGCAGAGTAACAACCTTGTAAGTTATACAGGAAGTTTATGAATGCAGGTGGTTTATATGCATGTATTGTATATGGTTATAAGCCACCTGCATTCATTGAGGGAGGCCTATATTCAGCAGTGGACTTGTTATAGGCTGTAATTTTGATGATAAAATAAATGCACCAAATTAAGTATGTCCTAAATAATTATTATCATATGGTTATCATATAAAGTATTTGAATGTATACCAATAGCAAAACAACACAATAATCAATTAGTAAAGAGAAGGTCTATTGGTGGCACTAATTAGATAATTATTATGAGTACCACACTCATAATAATTATAAGACATAGGGATAATTAATATATTTATTATTACAGTCCTTCAAAAGTTCACTGCTGAACCAGCCTTCCTTCCCCCGAAGAACACCAATAAACATGGTCCTCATCCACATGCAAACAACTACTTCCTGCATGTGTTAGGCCACCCTGCCTAAGACATGCAGGATGCTTTAGGGTTACTATGACAAGGCTGCCACTCAAGAACCTTTCTTCCCCCTCGGTTATCTATGTAAAATACAAACATAAACCGAACTGTAAAATGTATGCTGTTGATGTAAAGCTGGGTAATAGAGAAAAAGTTGATTGAAGCCCTTAATCTACATTGTCACAAAAATGACAACATTATCTGTACATTTTGCTGTTTAGATTGGGCTCTCATGAGTCGTGGTGAAAAATCTATTCCAAAATTCCAATCCCATCAGACTACACTCATGACCTTTCTGAAGCAACTATTTTTGGCATTTGCATCCATCATCTGCATGTTCTATCTGGTGGCAGCCACTAACACTATTGATGACAGCTGTTATTTATTCATCTTTTCAGAAATAAGGGTTGGTCAACATCCAACTGAAAGATGTATATATACTTTACTACTTGATCATCTAAGCTGCAGAACATCAACACAGAAGTACTTTATCTGTACTAAGACTAGAGTTGGGTGATTGTTTAGTTACGATTTACCCAATTTAAAATATGCTATTGTAAGCTAATTCTTTGTTTTTTTCTAATAGATTTAATTCATTATATCATTAGCAATATGTCCCCAGGTATCATTTCCAGCATGCAAGGTAACTGTTATTATCCACATGCTGACTTTGCAGAAGATACAGTCTATAGTTAATTATAATGTAATGTGTTAGAATGAAACATGAATTTCGTATTATAATATGTATTTTATACCATACAAAAATATTTCCTAAACATAATTTTGGTGGTGTTATTAAGGTTAAAAATACTTTTTTTTACTGAATATCAGATTAATATGACATATTTCTATATAACTGCTAATTAGAACTTAGTGTAAATAGAGCAGACCTAATATCCATTACAAATAACAATCAAAAAGCTTAAAAATTGCATTTAAACTATAGTCTTAGAACAGGCATATTTTAAATCAATGCCTAAGAAACATCATTCCATCGCTCGTTATGTGTGCAAGATATGAGTATTGTTTCTTTTATAACACACTTAATTACTTCAATCCAATTTTAAAATATAACAAGTTTTACGATTTGTGAAATAAGAATAGAAGGGGAGTTGATCGAGCAAGTAGATGAGTTTGTATATTTGGGCTGCGTATTTAGCAGGGATGGGAGATATGATAAGGATATAGAACGACGAGTGAATGCGGGAAATGGAGTAAATGGGGCCCTGCACTCTATTGTGAAGAGTCAAAATGTGTCGAAAAAGGCACGTATGGCAATTCACAATGCTGTGTTAGAACCTACTTTAACGTATGGTAGTAAAAGTTGGGTGTGGCAGAAGAAGCACGAGAGTAGAATGAACGCAGTAGAAATGCGGTCGTTAAGGAGTATGTTAGGTCTGAATCTGAATGACAGGGTAAGAAATTGTGTAATAAGAGAAGAGTGTGGTTTGCAAGATGATGTTGTGACCAGGATTAAGAAAGGAATGCTTCGGTGGTTTGGTCATGTGGAAAGAATGAATGAGGAAAGAGTGACAAAGAAAATTTATGTTGCAAAAGTGAATGGCAGAGTCGGAAAGGGACGTCCTAGGCGAAAATTAAAATTGGCATTATTGAAAACGGGAATTACCCTTAAGACGAGCATGTATGCGTAGGTGTAGGGATGTGAACGAGGCGAGAGAGGTGTGTCAGGATCGTGCCAAATGGAAGTCTGTAGTCTCTGCTTACCCCTCTGGGTGACAGGCGTGAGTGTTTATGTTTGTTTTTAACAAGTTTTATAAGGATAAAAAGAACAAATTATAGAGTCCCATATCTAAAGGCTTTTTCTAAAGATATCAACCATTTTTTAATCTATTTTAAGGGTAAAAGCAGTAATGTAACCAAAGATGGCTTAGCCTTGCAAAATCCAGGTGTTCTATTATGGTTACGTGCTTTCAATATTAGAATCTGTTGATGATGTTGACATCTTATAACCATGGTAAAGTAATGCTAGTTTTATTGATGGTTGATGTTTCTAAGCAGCTGTTTTATCTGGTTCTTCCTTCTTTTCGCTTCTCCTATAAGAATTTCGGTTAACTTTAATAACTGAAATGTGTGAACTGAAAAATGTACATGGGCCTACTTTATTAATTGCTTTGCAGGCAGGATGTTTGGCATATTTGCCACGCTCGGCAAGTGTGTTGACAATGGCAGTTTTTATTTCTCAGTCGTTCTTTAGATAACACTGCTGTCTGTCTGGGTTGTTACCGTTTATCACCACTTACGAGATGGTATGGGGTAATGGATATTCTTACACTGCTACTAAATGCTCAACTTAAACCTTCCAGTAAGATCATTAAGCTGAAATGGGCTGGCCATATACCAGCCCATTTCAGCTTAATGATCTTACTAGAATTTTTTTTTGATTATTAGAAACAACAACCGATGCGGAAGAATTTTAGGGTACCCCTCCCCTACTAGAGTGACGACGGTAAGAGATGCAGGAAGTCGATGGATAAAGGTGACTCAAGGCTATGTTTAGTGGCATTCTTTGGAGGAGGCCTATGTTTAGTAGAGGTATTATGATGGACTGTGATGATGATGATGATGATGATGATGATAATTAATAAATGGTTAATTGATAACATAACAATTTTAATTGTAATGTGTAATTGCAACGGTCCTATCTGCTTTCTACTGGCATTTATCTTGTATGAAAATTATCGGCACCCGCGTGAGTAGCGCGGAGTAACTTGAGGAAATTAGGACGTAAAATAACTCTTTTTATTTATTAAAAAAAAAAAACAACAGCATTTTAACAAATTTAAAGTAAGCCAGCTTAAATGTAAGTCCTATTAAAGGTTTTTCAAGTACACTAGCTTGCCAGGCAGACGTTGTTCTCCTTTTCGACGACAATTTGTCATGTCCTATTAAAATTCTTAATTCGTTTGTGGATAACTCATGGGCAAAAAAAACTATCCTATCTCTCAAGTTGGACCAAACTGCACTCGGTGTGCAAATTTGATTAAAATCGGTTAAGTAGTTTAGGAGTCCATCGCGGACAAACAACGTGACACGTAATTTATATATATTAAGATAATCAAAACGTATTATGGATGGTACTATTTAACCATTCTAAAGATTTATTATAATAAAAGTATAATAAATAAATATATTGTAGTGTTATGTAGAGCAATCTACAAGACATAAAATTATATATGAATGTGAATTGTAGAGTAATTAAGGCCCCAGGCAGAACAACTGGCCTGAGAGACTTGTGAATTAGCGATCACAGTAAGATTTTGAATAAATAATGCTTCCTGTCTCCGGTGTGATTATTTAGCTTTAAAGATATTAAAAATAGTTATCTACGATCCGCGTAAAAATAAAATAAAAATTATGTGTCTCATCTAGCATGAAGGGCACCTTCACTCCTCATTTAGTTGCTACTACCATCACCATTAATCCCAACACCACTATTCCCAACGTCACATTATAAAGACACACCATCGTCGGTAATACGACTCATGTTTTGCCCCATTCGTTCCTTTTTTTTTTTCATTTCTTCTGACGATGCCTTTATGCCATTCGTATATGTTTTGGAAGCGAAACATGCGTCATATTTTGGTGGTGTACCTTTCCTAGTGTAGTGGTATTAGTGGTGGCGGGGATAGTGCACGCAATTGTGAGAGTACAGGAGGTGCTCTTCAAACTAAAACCATTTTTTGACGCGGATATTACCTAATTAGTTTTTAATATAATAGGTTTCCGCAAGTAACTCCTGATTCCATTAATTATTTTAACTTTCCTGAGCTTCGCAGATGGGTTGTTTATTCTTGGTGTATTAGTTCTATACCTATTGAATGCCATGATGCTTACGTGATATTTGGCGTGGGATTAATTTTAATGCCGTCGTAAGTCCAATATGATTAGATTCGATATCAACTTTGAAAAATGTTAAATAAGGCTTGCCAAGTAACGATTTAAGAGAATCTGTTACCTCACTCGACTCCTATTGATCGCAGAGTAACGTTTCATTTTTGTTTCATTAGCAAACTAGCGCTTCGACCTGCTTAGCTTGGCAATTCGTCACGTTGTTTTACTTCAGCATCGATCATGCGGTAATCGCGAATGAATTCGATGGAACCGTTAGAGATGCAACTCTAAGTTATAGTAACACTAAAGTGGCTAACCACTTAAATCACACTCATTCGCTTTTAATTTCGTTCTGGACGTGCCTTTTTGTTACCATTATATGTAGTAGAGCCACGCTGCAGCTATATTTTGGTTGTAGCACGAGTGGGTCGTCTCGACCGGGTGAGGACCACGCTCTCGCAGAATAAAAAGTAGCTTTTGCTGCTATTTCGTATTATGAGTGTAGAGAATCAGACCCTTTTTACTGGAAAGGAGGCATTCCATTTTAGTCCTCAGTGTGACAACGCATCTGCTTCGATTCTTAATTTATAATAATGTGGAAGTTCATGGAACACAGCATCCACTTACCATCAGGTGGACCGTGTGCTTGTTTGTCACCCTTATTCTTTATAGAAGAGTTTTTTTTTTGTAATTTATTGGCTTCATCTGAGGTCATTCTGTCTCAGTTACCATACATTTTTACGTTCTCATTCGAGTCGTGTATATTTATTAACTTCATTTTAATAATTTCAGACAGTGTAATAGATAAATACATCTTTAAAGTTGTTATTGAATCATTTGGTCTACCTGAATATAAAGAAGAAGCACCATTAAATATTGAACATCAACCTTTATCTTCAAGGAAAAAAAGCAGTCCTATTTTACGAAATCCACGGACACATAGGGGCGATGTACTCTTACGCCACCATTACCATAACACTGCAATACACTAACACACCTTACCTTTTTTGAATTAAATTAGTTTTTAGCGGATTTACAGCATTCAGGTTTACTGGAAGACTTAAGAGTTTATTGTAATCTGTTAATTAAACCTCTGAAATTTAAAAAAAGAAACATTCTATATTTACGTATTACCTGCGATAACATTTTCTTTATATGATTTTAAGTTGCTGAATTCGATTCTAAGTTGCAATAGTAATCAACTTATATTCTTAATTTTCTATTTCAAATATTATTCGACTTAAAGGTGGATTTATTTTGAACGAGAATTTTTTACTATTACAGTACAAAACATTTCGTCACATCTTTCTTGATATCTTAGCTGTCTTGAAATCGTTTCTTTTTTGTGCGGCGGAGAGATACATCTTATTTATTAATTAGAAATTTATTATTTCCTCGTAGTATCCTATACCTTTAAACGAGCAATTCTTATATATATATATATATATATATATATATATATATATATTTTTTTATATAATCGGAATATCGGAAACTGCTCCAACGATTTTCATAAAATTTAGTGTCCAGGGAGTTTCGGGGGGAAATAAATCGATCTAGCTAGGATTCATTTTTAGAAAATGTCCTTTTATCCGTGTTTTCAGGCAATGAAAAACTGCTACAATATAAGAAGGTAAATTTTGACACATTGCTAATGATCGTAATAGCCCAAGTGGATATCGGGCCGTCGCGAAAACGTAGTGCCCTGTTTCGCGTCCTGTCTTCGGTAAGACTTTTTACTTTTTTTTTCTAGTTCACTTCTTTTGTGAGAAAATCTATTATTACGAGCGCTTTTTTAGTATTTTTTTAAAATACGAAAATTTAAATTAAACTAATTGCACTCATGATTTTTTATTCAAATAACCAGTTCAGATTTTTCTATTATGTCAAGAAGATCAAAAAACATTATTCATGTTTCATCAGTATGTAAATTGTATCTAAATATAATTTACAAAACACACGATTTCTAAAAAAAAATATCGAGGAAAGCTCGGTGATCCAGGTACTACATTAAATGTGTCTAACCTTTAGTTCTGCCGCGGGTGATTTAATTTCACTGTTTCAATTGTTACTCAGTGTGTTAACGGGGTAAATCCGTGTAATAATAATATTATTATGTAATATTGTTCTCCAGACCGATTTCCATCACGGCGTCCAGTCTTGACGGAGACTAGCTAACTGCGTTGGACAGGATTATGGTGCTCGAGTATGTGCTCAAGCACAATTGCACTCTTTATTTCCTCACTCTCGTAATCCGAAGGGGTGGTAATCTGACACGACCGAAGAGAGATCAGGCACAGGACCAACGCCTTTACATGCTCTCCAAGGCACGAACGTGAAACACCGCCAACTGTCCGACTCCGAGCTGCTACTGACAATTTTTGATAGAAAAACCGAATAACTGATTTTCGTCCGATCCAGGATTCGTAAAAAGCCGTGATAGCTCAGATGGTTAACGCTCGCTGTAAATTTCACAGTACGTGAGCAAAACGGGTTCAATGCCCGCCGGCACCAATGTAATTGTTAAGTAATTGCAATTTTAAGTGATGCTTTACCACATGCTCGTCGGTGTAAGAAAACATCGTGAGGAATAAAATAAAACAAAAAATGACTGAGAAATAAGAAAAAAAATATTTCGTAGACATGTGAAGTTCGCCAACACGCATCGCATTGGGGCAGCGCGACAGGCAATTCCTTGCCCTTAAACCCTCTCAGAAATGAGCGGAGGCCTGTGCCCAGGAGTGAGACGTATTAAGGCTGTAAATTTAACTTTAACAGGATTCGAACCGGGACCTCCTGGTAGCAAACGAGTTTACGACCCCTAGTCAAACAAGGCAGTCGGCGTGATAAGAACGCGGGCAGTGTGTTCATTATTAGCACGTCACTTGTTCATTTGCTTGGGATATGAAAATAACTATCTGACAAAAGTTTTGCTGTCAAATAAATTATGATAGTAGCTCAGTTTTAGACTTTTATACCTACTTCTACGTAGACGAAGTGGGCGTACGCGGGTTGTTTTACACGTTTATTTGTATAACTTTGGATTGTCATTGCGAATTTAGTTGCCAGTGACCAGTTTTTGTTACTTTTTGCTCAAGTCTAAGATTTATTTATTTATTTAGAAAGTTCTCTATACCCTTGACACCGAACCGATCCTCATGGGTATCCAGCTGCTCTAGTAAAAGTAGGCAGGTTATGTCGGAGTCGGTTGTAATAAAGAAGATGGCGGCTGTTCGTCTCATGTTGAAGTGTCCGTCTGTCGCCTCGTATGAAACCCAAGGGATAACATGACGTAACACAACCATCAATTACTAAATATAGTGATAATATGTAAGATCATCTAATACGAAGTCCTTACAAGTGTATAGAACCAGAATAACCGACTTATCCCAACGGGTTTTATAAGCTGAAGTGGCAACGGGTCGTTCATAACCTCGAAGAACCGATAACCGATGGGGAAGAAAGGTGCTCGAGCGGCAAGCTCGTATCGGTAGGCGAAGTGTAAGTTGTCTCCCACGAGATGGAATGACGACCTGGTAAGATTTGCAGGCAGTCGATGGATGCAGGTGGCTCAGGACCGTGCTATGTGGCATTCCTTGGCGGAGGCCTATGTTCAGAAGAAGACTGTGAAGTGATAAATATACAACATCGTGAATACGAACATCGTAATATAATCTACTGATAGTAGTTAAACTCTTCACCTAACTAAATGAATGCAAGCCCGAGTTTTGTTGCATAATCTTTTAGGAGAGCATAGAAGCTATCCAGATGTGAAGTTTTTTCATTATAAATAAATAACTTTTTTCTCGGAGTTGTTTTGACGCGCCGCTTCTAAGTAACTTTAGTAAATCCACCACGAGCCGTCGAATAGCCAAGTTAAAATTAACATTGAAGTCCATTTATTAAAGTGAGGATTTTATTCTCATTTTAATAAATGGACTTTAACGTTACGTTAATTTTGATTACCATTTTGCTGTAATTTATACATTATGATCATGAAGATGTTCTTGTTATTTTTGCCTGGTTTCTATTTTAATAAAGGTTTTTTCTATTAAAAAAAACATTATTAAACAAGCATTGTTTAAGAGTTATTGTAATATTAAGGAATTTATGGATGATATTAACCCCTGGGAATGAGATGATCGCTACCAAGAAGCTTTGTTTTGTTTTATATTTTAAACCTGTATTTTTTGTGTTATTAATTATTGTGTGTGGCCGTGGAAGGAAAAGGGGAGATCTCCCGCCGGGCAAGTTGTTCTGCCCGGGGAGCGGCCAACACTCCGTGTGTTAGTTCGGAGATGTTCTATATATACAGTTTATGATTCGGAATTTTAATAGCGTGATTTAGACTTCGGTGTGTTTCGCTTGCGGCGCGACGACAGCGTCGCCACATCACCCCCTGCTCAGACCGGAGGTCGATAGTGCAGCCTCGCTGTCGACGAATGTGCAAGTGCAAGGATTGTTGTAGTTGCGCGAGTTGATAAGAAGGCAAGTAATCTGCGAAAGTGTTGTGCCGAACACTGTAGCGCAGAGAGTAGCTTGAAGGAACAGGAAGCATTATTATTCCAGTGCTGCGATGAACCTTGTGAAGCTGTATGTATGGCTTGCAGGATATGAAGACTGCAGACGATATCTGCTTGGGAGCGAATGGGTGGGGTATTGTATGACGATGATGAAGCTTGAAGTTTCCGAAGTTTGTTGGTTGCGTGTTCAGATCACGTTGGGTGGTCACCACTGTGGGTGTGGAAGGAAAAGGGGAGATCTCCCGCGGGGCAAGATGTTCTGCCCGGAGAGCGGCCGACACTCCGTGTGTTAGTTCGGAGATGTTCTATATATACTGTTTATAATTCGGAATCCTGATACGAGGGTGGATTGAAAAGTACTCGGCCTAACCAAGAAAATAAACACATACTAAATCAGTTATATTTTTATTTTTCTACATAATCACCATCAAGTTCAATACACTTTTGCCACCTCCCCTTCCAAGCATTTAGACTGTTGAAAAAAAATGATTCTTCCTTAGAGTCAAAATATGCGTCTACAGCTGCTTTGGCCTCGTCGTTTGTCGAAAATCTTTGACCTCACAAGTGCTATTTTAGGTTAGGGAACAGAAAGAAGTCTAATGGTGCCAGATCAGGTGAATACGGCGGATGCGGTAACAGTTCAAAGCCACAGTTGTGAATTTCAGCCATTGACTGTACTGACGTGTGAATACGGGCGTTATCTTGATGAAACAGGACTTTTCTTCTGAGCATTCCTCGACGTTTTTCTTTTATTTCCTCTCGTAAACGACGTAGTAAGGTGCAGTAGTAATCAGAGTTTATAGTCTGACCCCTTTCAAGATAATCAATCATAATCACACCTTTCGAGTCCCAGAATACTGAAGCCATCACCTTATTTGCCGACAAAATCGACTTAGCCTTTTTTAGGGGGTGGTGAACCAGGTCTTCTCCACTGTTTTGATTGTTGTTTTGTTTCCGGTGTACAGTAATGAACCCATGTTTCGTCCATAGTAACAAAACGATTCAAAAAATCATCTGCATCGGCTTCAAATAACTCCAAACAGTCGCGTGAAATAGTCAATCGCGTCCTTTTTTGTTCAACTGAAAGCAGTCGCGGAACCCACCTCGCAGACACCTTGTGGAAACCCAACTCGTTGACAATGATGTTTTGAGTTCGTTCATAAGAGATGCCTATAATCTCGGCTATCTCTCTAATTTCTAATCTGCGGTCTCCCATTATTAAATCAAGTACTTTTTTTAATATTTTCGTCAGTAGTTGACGTCGAAGGCCTTCCAGAGTGGGGTTCATCTTTCACACTCTCTCTACGACGCTTAAATTCTGCTATCCATTTTTTGACGGATGAATATGACAGAGCACAATCGCCTAATGTACTGACCATGTCATCATGGACGGCTTTTGATGATAACCCCTTCTTATGGAGGTACTTAATGACGGCACGCTGCTCGATTTGCTCCATTCGTGGAAATTATGTCCGATTACTTTGTTAATAAATTTATAAAATCACAACTAATTATCGCACACGTTTCGAACTTCACACAATGAACTAGTCTGAACTGAACTAAATAATGTGGGTAGATTTGATTTTTAGAATTGAATGGATCTGTGTTAGGCCGAGTACTTTTCAATCCACCCTCGTAGCGTGATTTAGGCTTCGGTGTGTTTCGCATGTAGCGCGACGACAGCGCCGCCACATGTGTAACATATAAAACGGCTGTAAACTATTCTTTATTTTTGGAAAAAGGTCTGCTCTCTCTCTGCCACATAAAACATCCGAATTATAAAACGCAATAATGTATAACAGTGCTATAGAGAATGTTCTTTACAGTTGATAACTTTGGATAGCTTACTAAAGTTTGTTGAGATCCCAACAGTGTCTTTTGTTAGATAGTTTTCTTACTTCTGATTCTTGCTGAATATTGTAAAATGTGGATAATTATTGTATTGGGCATGTATGTAATGGGATAATATATCAAAAAATATCATATATTTACAAAATTAATGTTGTTGTTGTCCCTATTAAAATAAATAAATAATATTAGGAAGTTGAGCTGTTGCCGAGTTCGTCCAGTAAAACACGGTCATTTAACAAGGTCAGAGGAGATGGAAGCACTAAGGTTATTGCACGAGATAAATTATCATTATTAATGATAGCACACGTTAAAATTAAAATACATTGCATACATTTTTACGCCTGATTAATAGTCATTTGATAGCGCTCCAGCGTTTATGGAGATGATTTTATTTACTGAGTGTACTCGTACAAAAGTTAATTTTATCCCGAAGTTTATCGAATCGGTCTACTCGGCCGCTGCAGGACAACTCGCTTTTTTGTAGAATAAGGGTGAGAAACGAGGACCAGTGCACCTGATGGTAAGGGTAAAAATTATGCTATTCGTAAGGTCGTAAGTACAACAGTAGTAAGCGATTTTCGGCCACCGCATCTATAACTATAAGTTGAACTTTATGCTCGTTTATTACACATTTGTTAAAGAAATTGCTGTGGATAAAAAGTCCATAAAATGGACTTTTATAAAATGTAATAACAAACTCTAAAAAGTGAAATGAAGAAAATAATTTCCACATATTATCTTCAGAAGTTGATGCCAAGACATAGAGTATAGAATTAATGCCCTGACGTTTTTTAAATATTTAATTTCTAGGCCTTTATGAGAAGACTATAAATACCGCAAACTCAAATCTATAATAGATTATTATACTACACCCCTATTTTTCACCATTAGGGATGGAAATTATTCTACTCGTAGTCGGAATCTAGAGGACTAAGACGAAATGCCTCGTTTCCTGTAAAAAGTGTTTTTGATTCCGATAATGAGGCTCTACCACGTAAAAATACACTCTCAAAGTGTTTCGTATGGCGAGTGTAGAGAAACGGGGACCCTGTTTACTAACATCTTGCAACCCGCCTCGGCTTCACAGAAGTTTCGTTACAAACGGTTAAGCCATTGAAAAAATTAGCACAGACAAACATTTTTAAAATCATTATTCATGTCATAATGGAACAAAATGCATATAACCTGATCAGCGCAGTATAGCGCAGTTATTTCGATCTGTAAATCAATTTATGATGTTGAGATAAGGCATTCCATCTCATAGTTCTCAAGAGTGACAACGCACCTGCATTTTGATTTTTAATTGATTATATATGTAGCTAAGTCTAGATATCTAGACTTAAAATGCGGATATCCGTAGTAGAACCGTAAGATATGCAGGTAGTCGAGCATCTATTTTTTGATTCTTAATCGAGGATAAATGTAGATATCCATGGGCCGTAGCAACCACGTACCATCAGGTGGACTGTGTGCTCGTGTGTCATCCTTATTCAATAGAAATAGATAAAATGAGAGATATCATATTCTACGTTAAATAACTCGTCTGCCTGAGTTAAACCCTTCTTCTATAAATAAACCCGTCAGACTGTACGGCCGTCCGAAATGTCCTGACAAATGAGTACTTTGATCAGAATGGATTTGGCAACGTCTAATCAAATCTTTTACGTCCATTTGTAAAAGAGTTTACGAGCGCATCAGTATCTGCCATCTAATTAATTTAACAAGCAATCAATCCAGTGGATCTTTTTTTATAAAGCATGTTTTTATTTTTGGAATGGATTTATGCATTTTAAATTATTACTCGGTAGATATTCTAATACAACGCTGTCCAGACGGGCTGATGGACACTCACACATGTAATGCTGATCACTAGTCTGAGTGTGTGGGTTTAGCATGTTTGAATTGAGTTTCCGCAATCAATCAACCATAGCATCGTGCAGGTGAGGTAAACATTTGTGGGGAAAACGAAGCATGTTACACCCGCATCTATTACACACAAATTATAACTTATTTAGAATAGAATAGAACTATTTTATCCAAGACAGATTACAAGAGTTATTTTTGAAAACCATTTAAGCTTTACCACTGGTTCGGAAAAAACCTCCACCCAGGGAAAAACCAACAAACCCAGCGGGTTTTCAAACGATAACTTACAACAAAATATTTTATACAATAAAGTATGAAAACATTTAGAAACAGCTTGGTAGCAATCACCTCTTTTCCAGAGGTTATTATTGATCATAAAGTAGTATATATAATGATACTTAAAACCTTTGCTTAACATATATATTTTGTTCATGAACCCTTACACCTGTCACCTAGAGCGGTAGGCAGAGACGACTTCCATTTGGCATTATCTTGACACACCTCTCTCGCCTCCTTTGGTCGATAAACCTTCGTCTAGTTCATTCAATTTTTCATTCATCTTGCAAAATATTCTCTCACTCTGTCATTTAGATTCAAAACAATCACACAGTTTAGAGTAGAGCCAGCAGCCGCAGTTATATTATGGTAGTAGCACGAATGGGTCGACTCGACCGGGAAAGGACTTCGCCCTCGAATATCAGTGTTGGATAACAGCTTTTTATTGCTGCTATGTTTCGGATAGTAAGTGTTTTCCACGTTCACCGAAAATCACCCTGGGGTGATAACGCACCTGCATTTTGATTCTTAGCTGAGGATAGATGTAGGGGTCTACGGGTCTCAGCATCCTCTTACCATCAGGTGGACTGTGTGCTCCTTTGTCATTCTATAAAAAATCAGTCCACCTGGTAATTACTATAGACACCTATATCATAGAATTAGAATCAAAATGCAGACTCTTTTACTGTTTTACCAACTCTAGACGAAAAGAAGCCTAACGACGCAGTTAACTAATATTGAACTGTTAAATTTTCTGTTACTACTTCAATTAAAATAAGAATATTATAATTATGTAGAATAATAAACACGTTGCATCCATGTAATGAAGCCTAACATTAACAAAATAGAAACATCTGGATAACAAAAGGCTCAGCGGTTAGTAAATTCCAGCTCCTATCAACTAGATTACAAAGCTCTTAGCGATGTTGTCCCTGTAACCAATTAATTCACCACAAAGGTGCCGACTGCCGGTAATCCCTTTAAAGCCATCAGGGTGGCTCCACTCTACATACGAGTACATATGCTTCAAAGGGTTATAAACAGAGGGGTGGATATTATTTCTTTTTTCAATTACTTTCTTTACATTTTGTATTTCGGTAGATGCCTGTTTTCGTTTTTCGTACTAACCCCCTAAGGAAAAGACTTATCAGAAGCTGTGGACATTTGGGGCTAATAAAGAAAAAAATAGTTTTTTAGCTTTCAGCGAATATACATAGTTTAAAATTTTGTAACGATGGTATCAGGTACCATGTGGCGCAAGGTAACATAATAGCGCAAAATATCGATAATCTAATGATGGGGCCGGAGTAATTACAGATTGTCAAGCAAAAATTTCCTCTCCCAGTTGTGACTAGGAACTAGGAATAAGCGTGGCGAGGGAACACATAGGATGCGTTTGGCAGAAAAAAGCGCTAGCAAGCGCTTGTAAGCAAAATGGCGATCGTAAGCGGTAAGCGCTGTCAAATCGTAAGTAGCTATTTTCCTCAAGGACACGATGTTAGTTTTAACCGGGGAACCTAACCTAATTTAAATATATGTTTGTAAAGTGTTCATATTAATAATTTACCAATCATGAATTTTTAATAACATGTATGTGTCTATTCATGTCATTATATTACTTAAAACTAATTTTACACAAAACAACTTTAAACTCTACTTCAAAATAAACAAATTAAATAAGCAAAATGGCGGATTGTGTCAGCGCTACTGAAATAGCAATCGTGTCCTGGCCGAAAAGTATTTTAGCGCTTGTAAGCGCTTGCTAGCGCTTTTTTCTGCCAAACGCACCCATAGCCTAACTGATGGTAAATGGATGCTATGGCCTAGAGACATATACACATCTACCCGCTAATAAGGATTAAAATGCAGATGCATTGTGACCCCTAAGGACTGAGATGGAATGCCTCGTCTCGATAGGGTCTCCGGTTCTCTATACTCACCATACCAAAGACAGCGGTATCGAGCTGCTATTTTATGCTGGTATGTGTAATAACACGTTATTTCCTACAGGAATATTAATTACTTATTTAGGGAACCCGCATGAATTTTAATTGCCCGACACTTCCGACGTTTTAAAGTACGCTGGTAATGTCATTAATTAATTGACAATTATGACCTAAGGAGTCTACTGTGACAAAAAGTCGTGCGTGTAATTGTGTACACGTAGATTAAACTTTGATGTCAATCTTATTTTATTTTTTTATCAGAAAGATAAATGCTACTGCCCATCTCCCGGTTCAGTTTCTTTCTGTCACCTCTTACGACACCCACGGGATAGTATGGGTTAGTGGGGGAGACGTGGTTCATGTCTTAATGACATGTAAATGACCACTTCAGTATAAGGCAGCTCTTTAGATATTACAGACATCTGATATATGATTTAATGGAATTAGGGTTGTGTTGCAACGATTTGAATATTTTACCAAATAGTTCGATGCACGAACTGATTTATGTTATTATGTATTTGATTTGAGAAGGGGAGTGCGGTTGTCACGCACAAACCCTTCAGCAGCGGGCGATTTGTCTCCGTCGATAATGCAGATTAGGTAGAGCTCGAATCAATACGGCTCCACCATCCAATATAGAAACCAAATGAATTTAATACAACAATTTTACCGTGCAGTAGCGGCGTAAGGATATCCACTACTCCATATCACCT
This sequence comes from Parnassius apollo, assembly GCA_907164705.1. NCBI lineage: Eukaryota > Metazoa > Arthropoda > Insecta > Lepidoptera > Papilionidae > Parnassius > Parnassius apollo. Next base: position 540,878 of record CAJQZP010000220.1, on the reverse strand, counting down.
CGTGGGTGTCCTGAGAGCCGACAGAGAGAAACAAGTCAGGAGATGGACAGTAGCGACTTACTGATAACGGATAAGAAAAATTGCGGTTCGCAACCCGCTTGCCGAGCGTGGCAGCTGTGGCAAATATAATCATATAGAGGAAATCTATGGGAGAGGGAGGCTTATGTTCAGCAGTTGTCTTTAATAGGCTGTAACGGTAAAGGTCATATAACATTCAATCAGACAGAACAGCCAGCTTAGCCAGACTTTTTGGTAAAAAGGCCGGAAACCCTAAATTTTTTAATCTTAGATTAACATGATATTTTTTCAAAAATAAAACAATGCTTTTTATCATTTAACATAAAATCTTCTTAAATTCTATTGAAATAACAATAAAATTGAATAAATCATGTTTTTTATTATTACTCGTTCTATAATCATTTCAATAATTGCAATATTATGTATGCAAATACTTGAAAAATGTACAAAAATAGTCAAATTTAAAAAGCCTAACAAAAGCCGGACAGGCCGGACATGCAACCAAAAAGCTTGAGTGTGTCTGGCTTTAACCGGACGCCAGGCAACGTTATCCGAGTCTCATCTTAATACTTTAGTCCCAATTCACGAGGCAAATCTGTAGCCCAAAATTTAAATTTTACCACGTTTGCCGTGCCGCTGAGCCAATAACCTTTTCACTGGTTTCACATACACCCCACCCTTTGTATACTTAGTCCGCCCTTTGCGTAATCGTTTTTTTTTATTTAGGCAATGTTAACGGAATCAGTGAATGAATGTCTTGATTTCTTAAGTAGGATAAGAACTTATTTAATCATAGATAATACTTATTCCAAATCAGTTTTGTTAAATTTATTTATTGATTCGGAAAATAAGCTGAGAAAAAAACTAGCATTAAACGAAGTGGGACTTTTTAAAAAGAAAACGTTAACAATCATATATTATGTTCAAAATTAGCTAAGTGCACAAAACAAATTAGAAATATCAAACTATCGATCACCTACAATGATATAAATGACGGGGACCTATCTGACCCGACATTAATGAATAATAGTAAGGGAATAATACTGTGAAATTTTAAGTTATCTAATAACACTTGGGGGGAATGTGACAAAAGTCTATCTCATTACACGTGTTGCACTCTTCTTATCAACGAACAAGGCTCTTTTTTCAATAAAATAAGGGTGACATACGAGCATGCAGTCCACCTGGTAAGTGGATGCTGTGGCCCATTGACATCTACATTTATCTTCGATTGAGAATCAAAACGCAGATGCGTTGTCACCCCTGAGGACTAAGATGGAGTGTCTCGTTTCTAGTAAAAGTGGGTCTCCGGACCTCTACACTCACCATACGAAACACAGTTAAGCTGCTACTTTACGCTGGTATTCTGTGCGAGCGTGGTCCTCTCCCGGTGGAGCCGACCCATTCGTGCTACAACCATAATATAGCTGCAGCGTGGCTCTACCACGTATAGAAGTTATCAGGAAGATGCTGCTGCCTGTGTTCTGTGTCAGTTTCTCTCTGTCGACTCTTACGACACCCACGGTGTTGTAGTGTGTGTTTAGTGTATGCTCATGTAGCTATATATATGATAGAGTTAGTAATAAACCTACATTCAAGACCAGTAGACGCATTATTTATCCCGCCGAACCTCCCGACACCGCTACACGTTACATAAGGACAATAAATTGAAATAATAAGTGTCACAAAACGGCGGGTCAATCTATGTTTACGTTGGCTTGTATTTATCTAACTATAATATTGCTAATAATTACTGTAATTTAATAACATGCATGTTTATCGGCTAATAGGCCGTAAATTATCAAATTAGGTCTTGTTATTTATTGCTCGCCTCCATTAGCGCTGAACCCAGCCAAAGTGCCAAGTGTCCATAACCCACTTAAGGAATCAAAGCGATACGGCGCGGCGTAGCTCGCTTGAAGAACTGACAATCTGGACGCTTCTAATATTATATCTTTTATAAATTAATTCCATTAAAGTACTTTTGACTGCATAACATGTTGTTTTTTATATAAGTAGAGATAACAAACGAGCACACAATTCAAATGAATGGATAGGATGTGTGTCACAAAGACACCACCTGTATCTTCTCTTTTTCCTGCCCTTATCCCAAGTTATTTGGGGTTGTCATAGCATGTCTTCCTCTTTGATTCTGCTTGCCGTGATCTCTTCACTCACTCCTTTACATATAATATATACATAAACACACACGCCTGTCACCCAAAGGGGTAGGTAGAGACTACAGACTTCCATTTAGCACGATCCTGACATAACTCTCTCGCTGCCTCCACATATATGCCTCCACATATATACTTACGCATTTATGCTCGTCGGTTAAGGGTACTCTTAATTAGGTCCATTTTTAATATGTCGTCAATTTGGTTTGAAACTCATTCCTTTCTTATGCATATATCCATCCATCTTTCTAAAGCCTCCCTCTACACTAATATCCATTCACTTCCATAACCAACAATTTTCTTGTTACATAGTGTTCAGAAAGAACAAGGGACATTAAATAAGGAGCTCCATAGAACTGTTATAAATATATTTCTGATACAATTACAGTAGGTAGAAGTCGGTTGTGTGCTCGTTAAGATGTTTTCAACTCAGCTACGTACAAAGTTAATCCTGAAGTATAGACTATTATATACACACACAAAAAAATTCGTCAATTGTCTGACACACATGGCTTACTTCCTTTCGTATAATATACCAAGAAACCTGTTAAAAACTTAAAGTTACAGCCTATATACGTTCCACTGCTGGGCACAGGCCTCCGCTCGTTTCTGAGCGGGTTTTATGGCAAGTCCGGGTCATCACTTAAAATTGCAATTAACAATTTCATTGGCTCTTGCGGGGATCCAACCCGGGTTGCTCGCGTACTGTGCAATATACAGCTACCGCTAACCATCTGGGCTGCCACGGCTCCAGACACTTGTATCTATCCTAAATTATATCAAAATGCGTTGTCATCCTTTAGAATTAAGGTGTCATTACCAATAAAACGGTTCTCCGGTTCTCTTCATTCACCATACGAAACAGCAGCATTAGGTATGAAGAGCGCATGCTCCTTCCCCGGTCGAGCGGACTCATTCGTGCTTCAGTTATTAATATATCTGTGATATGGTTATATAGCCTAAAAACTTTTATTAAATTTTTTAACAGCCATTTTTCAATCACTTTTCAAGTAACTTTGAAGTTTGATTTCGAAAGCAGTTTTTCACGTATTAGAAGTATAGTGTATAAAGTTAATTTTACGGAATTTATCGCGTTTAATTTAGTTTATTTTTATTTTACGACGTTTCGGGTGGGCTACAGCACCCATTGTCATTCATTGACGTTGGGACTTATGCTCTGCTGTAAAGCACCTTAAACGTCGGAAATTCAAAAAAGTTAAATTAAACGCGATAAAGTCCGTAAAATTAGATTTATTCAAAGTCAAGTATTTGTGTAAATATAAGAATTCATTATTAAAGTACATTGTTAATTTTATTATCAGTATATATAGTCGAGCTGTCCTGACACAGCCGTTTTGCATCTACAAAGGTAACTATTTTAGAAAATAGTCTTTGTAGAAGATCCTCGGCTATTTAAGGTCATTAAGCGCAACACAAAGGATGCGTATTATAGCGCAGGTCGTGGCCTTCGTCAAGATTAGCGTTAATAAGTAATTGAGAGACCGTAAGTAGTTCTATATTATACATAAAATCTATATTTAAGACTTTCGGAATACGCTCCAAATTGTAGTCTTATTGAACTTAAAGCGCTTCTACACGGTCGGGACCAACCACCAACCGTCGTGACCTTGGTCGGGTCAACCGATTTTTGTATTCGTTCTACACGGTCGGGTGGTTGACTCAACTAGTCAGTTGTCTCTAGTATTTAAAGAGTAAAGACGTAAGGTAGTTACTTTTAAAAATGGCTCCTTGCTTTTCTATACAACAAAAAATAGGTTAAGCTTTAACGTTTCTATGCTTGAATGAAGATGAAAAAAAAAATAAAAAAATAAAATGCATAAAATTGTGGCTGAAAGAGCGCATTACTTTAAACAAACATGACATGGTACTTTAAGACATGGTAAATCATAGTACAGTGACAAGAATTCGGTCAGGACCTCACGTTCTTTGCTTCCGTTCGTATTCATAGTGCCGTTAAACATCCGCCTGCGACGACTACTAAGCGCGCACTGAGGCGCTCTCGTCGGCCGACAGCGTTCCACACGGTCGGCGTCAACCACGGACCCGACGTGTCGTGAGGGATGCGCTCGCGACCAAGGCCGTCGGACTCAACGAAAATATTGGTCAGACAACCGATTTCTACACTGTCCATTTTTACTTCAACTCGACCAAGGTCACGACGGTTGGTGGTTGGTCCCGACCGTGTAGAAGGCCTATTAGAGGTGAACCGTGCAGTGACAGTACGAGAATATCCCCCACCCCATATCGTCCCGTGGGTGTCGTAAGAGGCGACAGAGGGAAACATATCAGGAGATGGAAAGCAGTGTCTTCCTATTAACAAATAAAAAAAACTGCGGATGCCAACCCGCATGCCAAATGCTAAATACCCTCCCTATGAGACAATGTATGAGGGAGGTCTGTGTTCAGCAGTGGCCTTTGGTGTACTGTAACAGTAACAGTACGGTGTGTCAAAAAAAAAAAAAAACTGCGGGTGCCCCCGCAAACTTGAATGGAGGTTGTGTTCACATGGCCTTGGTGTACTGTAACAGTAACAGTACTGAACTAGAGTTAGGTAGACTGCTACAAAACAAAAATAAAAAAAAATATTTTGTATGTTCTCCTAGCGCCTAAAACTCAAGAATCCAACGTTTATTGTCGCATGAAATCGTATCTAGCAATCATATTAAACATATAAATGATGTAAAAAGCACATTGTCAGAAAGATAAATGATTGTTGAACTTATTTTTATTTAAATCGATTAATTGTTATTTCTATTGTCCCCATGGAGGGGTAAACACGATAAGTTTTGAAAATATCAATTGTTCAACTCAATCTATCTTTTAATCTCTTCATCTATCATGAAGGAAGCCCTAAAATATGAATGGCTGCTTAATTTTGTTTTGTTTAGTTATAATTAATTTTTTTCGGCTGATAAATTCCGAAATTTTCGTCGTTTAAGCAGCCTTGTAAATATATTCTACTAAATACAGATGCACTTTGACTCACTGCTTACTGTGGACTCGGCCGCCGTCGTGAGTGGGTTACTGTATCTTTTGTTTACAGCGGCTCGTGATGAAAAAATATCGATCGCTGTAGAAATACAAAATATTCCAAAAATCTAATTTGATACATACTTGACCAAGGTATGATATGATATTATCTATATATGATATAGATATTAGGTAAGTATATATATAAATCTTACCTACGGACTTGATAGAGTGACCTGAAGGTGTACTTTGGTGAATGCTAAATTAAAATACTGGTTATGACTAGATGAAAAACTTTTTGAAAATGTAATAAAGTTGATGAGAAAAAAAATTACTAACGAGTCTGGTAAAAAAATTGGTTGACCCTGCAAGCCATCCCTGGGACTTCCCGCTAATGTCAAATGCAAAGCGCTCCAAATTTCACCAAATGTTGCGAAACCTCGAAGTTATGTTAAAAAAAAGATTTTTTCAAATTCTATCTCCTTCGGTATCTCACGAACATATGAACCAATTTTTATTTTCCAAACAGCATTCGATGTCATTTTTTGAGGTTAAGAGCTGATTAGTTTTTGAAATCGATCGGTAAAGCCGTTTAAAAGTTATTCCAAAAAAACAGTATTTTAAAATTTTTATTTTTGAGATTTCTCAAAATCTACTCGTCCGCAATGTGGAATAGATTTGGTGATAATGTGAACTAATCACATTATCACCAAATCTATTCCACATTGAGATCTTTAGAACGCCGCAAACCGCATCTCAATCGATCAAGACGTTTAAAGTTATGAAAGGTACACACACACTCATACATACATACATCCGTACGGACGTCCACGTTAAATTAGTCAGAATAGCTTCCTGGGATCTCATAACGTCGAGATCTGATGAAAACTCGATTTTCGAAAATCGGGGTGAAACCAATAACATTCCTATTTTTGAAAATTTTCAATTTTTTATTGCGGTAAGTTAAAGTAGGTAATATTAAAGTTGATTTTTTTATAATTTTAAAATAATTCTGTAAAAAGTTTTTTCAATCAACAATAATTATAAAAAATTGCATCTCAATAACAATAACAGAAAAATTAAAAAAATAAGATTTCTATTGTTGATTGAAAAATTTTTCTACATTATTTAACGATCATTACAAGTCGTGCATCTCTGGATTTTCCAAACTTTTTTTATTGACGTTTGACATAAAATTATCGGAAAATTAGAAGTAATAAGGTTATTTGTGAAACCTTGTGTGTATTTAGAATACTTTAAAAAATTGACGTATAACATGAGCGGTTAAGATTTGCACATTTGGATTTACCAAAAGTTTTTTTGAAGTGAAAACTTCTTTAGCGGCGTTGGACACTTTTTCTGTAATGGATAAAAATTGTTAAACTCGCGTCAGGACACGTGACCCTGATCGAAAATGCGTAAGACGGGCGGCGTAGGAGGGGAAGTATCCCCAGGGCGCTTGGGCGAATGTAATATAAATTGTCATGTTTGTGTACGATAGCGCAATAAATAAATATTGTATTCTACCACATAAATGATAATACTTTTATGCTGATAATTAAAGCAATTCGTGCAAAATTATTCCCTAACCATTCCAAAATATCAAAAATTCACAACGTTAATATTGAAGTTTTCACTTGTGTGCCGGCACTCCCGGAGCGCAACCCGTCGTTTTTTAATATGACGTATTAACATGTTTTATACGTAGTATAGCCGTGCTGCAGTTATATTAGTACGAGTAGTATAGTTGTAGCACGAATGGGTATGGGACCGGGCAAGGACCACGCTCTCACAAAATACCAGCGTAAAATAATAGCTTAATGCTGCCGTGTTTCGTACGGTGAGGGTAGTGTACTGGAACCGAGGCATTCCATCTTGGTCCTCACGGGTGACAACGCATCTGGATTTTGATTCGTAATCGAGGATAGATGAGATGTCCATGGGCCACAGCAACCACTTACCATCAGGTGGACTGTGTGCTCGTTTGTCACCCTATCATAAAAAAAATTAACAATTTTTATTTCATTTTTTATTTAGATATTACGCAATTTAGTGAAGGAAAAGAATCAAAGCAAACCTGCATGCCGGACAAATAATAAATAATTTTGAGAACTACGTCCCGAAGAAGAATCACAAGTAACGTGGTTTACTTGAAAGACCCAAAGCAACCCACGTTCTCTCCCGATATTGATCCACTATATTAGTGCAGCGTTAGCCCATCACACTGCTGAACGGCTCCGTAGTTCCGTAGCTAAACATTGAGTTGCAGCGCCAAGGGGCGCGGGTTCGTATCCCGCACGGAATAAGTATTTGTATGGCCAATAAATAATTGTTCCGGGTCTGGATGTCTGTCTTTGTTTGTCTCCCTGGACACTAAATTTTATGAAAATGGTTGGAGCAGTTTTCGATATTCCGATTATATATATATATATATATATATATATATATATATATATATATTTACGGGAAGAAAATCCAAGTGTTTAACGCTTTAAAAAAAAGTGACATAAGAAACTCTGGCCTTCTCGAAGAACTTCCAAAAATTACGTTCCTGAATATGCGTCTTTATTTTACTGGTATTCTGTTTGTTGCAGGGAGCAGGAGCCGGCCTGCGAGAGAGAGCCCTCTTTCAAGCAGTTGGCACCGCACGCACCCAACAGATCAGGTATTGACATTGCCGTTCATCAGCATTTAAATGTATTAAATTGTTTGGTGCTATTTTTCTGTCTGCTTTATCTAATGCCTACTTCAAACGACACGTGGTAGAGCCATGCTATAGCTATATTATAGTTGTAGCACGGTCGGCTCGACAGGGGGAGGAACTACGCTCTCACGGAATACCAGCGTAAAATAGCATAATGCTACTGTGTTTCGTATGGTGAGTGTAGAGAAGCGGAGACCCCTTTTCAGGATCAGGTGGACCGTGTGCTCGTTTGTCAATCTTATTCTATATCATAAAAACATCTCATCTTATTATTTTTATACTATAGCTGAGTGTTACCAACTAGCACATAGTCCAGCAAATTACAAGTGGATGCAGCGACCCATAGACCTGCACTGACATCCATACCCGATGAGAAATCAAAACGTTAATGAGTTGTTACATGTGATTACTGAGATGGAATGTCACATTACATGTGAAAAGGGTTTCTACACTTATATATACGAAACACAGCAGCATTAAGCTGTTATTTTACGCTGGTATTCTGAGAGAGCGTGGTCCTGTCCCCGTCTCATTCGGATGGCACAGTAATAATATAGCTGCAGGGTGGCTCTTTCACGTTAAAATTTTTCAGGGCGACAATGCGTCTCTGGCTTTCTTTGTTTGAAGTTGGTTACAGTTATCCATGGAGTTTAATCCAATACTGACTGGCCCATTGGTTTAGTGGTCATAAACGCAATTGCTACCTTGAAGATGAGATTCTCAGTAACAGCCCATAGTTTGTAAGTTGGCGGTGTTTCCATGCCGTACCTCGCACAGCACATAAAGCCGTTGTTCCTGCGCCTGATCTCTCTCTAATCGTGTCGGATTACCGTCTCATCGTGCTATGAGAGTGAGGGAATAGAGAGTGCACCCGTGCTTGCGTATACACTCGAGCAACATAATCCTGTCCTGCGCAGATGGCTAGTCTCATTCAAACTGGCAGCCGTGACCGAAATCGTTCTGGAGGACATTACCTAATCAAGATTGTAATGTAGCGACATCTTAAAAGTTTTTTTCTGGTACTCTTATAAAAAAAGAGACAATTTTGTTTCTCCATGAATATTGCTTCCTACTGGAGGTCGAAACGAGGATGCAATTAGGCATGGGTCCACTCTTACACACACACACACACACACACACACACACACACACACATATATATATACATATATATATATATATATATATGTATATATATATATCTAGAGCCAGTAACATCAGGGAGGCCTATGTTCAGCAGCGGAGTTGTGAAGGGCTGTAATGATGAAAATGAATGATTGTTTTATTTGTTGGCAGAGTCTTCATCTTCGTCGGCGGACACCGCGTCGCAAGGCTCGGGCTCCGCCGCGCAGCCACCGCAGAACCGCGCCCGCCGCCATGAACCACAGGTGAGTCCAGATTATCCTATACGAACATAACTATACATGGTAAATATTTTTATTTGAACTAATTTGAAATAAACTTTCGTTACTTAAAAAAATAACAAAATTTTTGAACTAAATAAATAAATCCAATAAAAACTATCGAAATTAAAATAACACGTACCCAATTAGTAGTATTTATTTATAGATCAATTTCATAATATGTTAATGTAAAATAAAAAAAATGGTTGACCCTGCAGACCATCCCTGGAATTTCCCGCTAATTTCAAATAAAAAAATAAAAAATAAAAGTCGTTTATTTCGACCACAAGGATCATAGAATGTTAGTAACAATACAAAGCTTAAAACTAATGTTAGTAAAACTTAAAACTATTTACCTAATTTTCAAAACTATATCTAAGACAGGCCCGATTAGTCAGCACGTGCACCATATGACAATGGTTCAGGTACTGACAATCAAACCTGTCAGAAAATGCCCTCAGGATACTATTGGAACTGGCCCGCACCCTGCGCACCAGGGATGTGCATCGTTTACGCATGGTGGTGTAGAAACAATCCACACGCGCATCCGCGAACATACCCGACGCACTACAATAACGAGGCAGACCCAACAGCACCCCTGAATGCATTATTATGTTGAACACGCAGGGCATTATACTGTTTCTGCGTGTAATCCACCCACAGACTGCTCGTGTAAAAGGAAGTGCAGTAAGCTCTAAATAGCGTTACTTTAACAGGAACTGAACAACGAGTGAACCTGCGAGCGATCATGTTCGCTCTAACTGACAATGCCCTGCGCTCTCTCTCTATGTCAGCATCATCTTTCAGGTCAAAGGATACTATATGACCCAGGTACTTAAACTGAGACACCCTTCTTAACGGGGTACCGTATAACTTAATGGGTGGTATATACGAGGGCAAAGCTTTACCTTTAGCCTGAAAGACCATGCATTCGCTTTTCTTGACATTATAAATCAATCCGTGACTGCGGGCGTAGCTCTCACATATGCTCAACAGTTTTGCCAAGCCACAAACAGAAGCACTCAGCAACACCATGTCATCTGCGTAACTGATGTTGTTGAGGCATACTCCGTCAATATGACAACTGACATATATGGTGCTAAGCAACTCTATCAGCGCATTCACATAAAGGTTGAAGAGCTTAGGAGAAGTTAAGCCCCCCTGTCGTACCCCGCACTCCAACCCATATGGCTGCGAATAGGTTTCGGACCATCGCACGACATTGACCTGGTTTCGATACCAAAATTTGAAGATCCTAGTAACTTCTTCCGGCAGTCCAGTATCTTTCAATTTCTGCCATAGGATATCGTAATTTACCAGGTCGAACGCCTTGCTAAGGTCCAGAAAACAGGCATAAATAGGCGTTCGTCTAACCGAATAGTACTTCACAGTTTGATTCAAACATAATATAGCCGACTCTGTTGACAAACCCGGCCTGAAGCCAAACTGATTGTCGTGTAGGCATATATGTCTATCAAGCTGGACGCTAAGCAAACTGTCAAGCACCTTTGCAACAACCGTGGCAAGTGAGATGGGCCTATAGTTGGACTTATCAGATATGTCTCCAGTCTTGTTCTTTACAATAGGCACCACCACAGTTCTTATCAGAGCCGCGGGCAAGTATGAATGCGATATACATAAGTTATAAAACATAGAAAGTAATCTAGGTAAGTGAGGACCTGCATGTTTAAGGTGCTCAATACTAAGTCCGTCATGGCCAGGAGACTTCCCACGGGACATAGAAGCTATAGTTTTATTGACATCCTTCGCTGTAAATCGAATTCCAATCTCCCGGCCACGCGTATCCTCATCTTCTATGTCCTGTGATGGCTCCAACGGTGATGTCACTGTAAAATGCTCTCTAAACATATCCGCTATAAGACCATGATCATTAATACCATTGACGCTCACTGAGCCAGGTTTACTATTTAAATTCAAAATTTTTCGCGTGCTGAGTAGCCAAAATGCCCATTTTTATTTGATCGCTGTGGTTCTGACACCACTTCAAGCGCGACTTAAATAAATTGCGACTCCTATGCATGTCCTCATAGACACTACCATTTTTTGGTTTTCCCCACCAAACCCACATTAAAAACTTCGACCTGGCCTCCCTGTGGGCATCGCGTACATATCTGTTCCACCCAACCACAGGCCGCTTGCCAACGCGTGATCTTACAGTGTAGGATTCAGTGGCAGCCACAGATAAAGAATTTACAATTTTACTGTATAATTTATCGATACGTAATCTGTGATCAATGCACTTACAAACACAATTACTACAAGAACGAAATTCTTCGGGAAAATCGATAGCTCTTAACTTTTCATGACATAATTTCGTATATATTCTGATCTCCTCTGGTTTTCTATCTCCCCATAGAATCTCGTTAGTTACTTTATATACAAAATTCAACTTTGGTTTGACAATATCCAAATTACATTGTATTACTAAAGGATAATGGTCAGACCAGTAGACATCATACTTAACATAAACATTCAAAATAGACGATAAAGCGGATTTCGTCGCCACACAGTGATCAAGCCACCTTCTCGACCCGTGGCTCTCACTTACAAAAGTGTGTGTGCCCGACCTTACACCTAACCGCTGTACATCTACACATGACCACTCTTGTTCGTCACAAAAACCCATCAACTCGTCATAAAACCGCTCATTCGGATGTGCGTTAAAGTCGCCAAGGATGTATACACATTCTACATTACTACTATTAATTATAGCATTCACCGAACTCAGACAATCCGTAAATTCCGTAAGGTTTACCATTTTATCTGTAGGCATGTACACACTAAACACTAAGATGGACCTATCACCCAGCACTATTTGTATGCCACATATTCGTGGATTATCACAACACACGACCGACACATTTTGGAAAAGACTTTTGTCCCAAAGCAGCCCTACACCCCCATAAGGTCGGCCGGAAACCATACCTGCCGCCGAATCCATTGCAGACGTGCCCGTGCTGCCGAAACGCTCATCAATCCCGCTAAGAAATTGAATATCGTGTCCAAATAACCAAGTTTCTTGAAGTGCTATCACACTCGCCGACTGACACAAAAATCTCACATCGTCAACTGAGCGTTTTATACTTTTACAGTTGAAGCTAACTAATTTACAGTTGAGACTTTTATCCATTTACAGCAGGGATAGGGCCGTTCACGGTATTCATTACTACACCGTTCGTGCCACTGCTATTATTTCGCCTGAAGTTAACGAATCGCCTGAATATTACGCCCTCCGGCCAAAGTGTTGCATCTAAAAATATTTTTATTTTCCGCTCAGGTACAAAAAATTTGAACGCGTTATAGTCCTTGTTACCTCTCAAAAAAGATATCTTTTCCAGTTTAATATTGCAATTGCAGTGCAAAGCGCTCCAAATTTCACCAAATTATGTTGCGAAATCTCGAACAACTTTTTTTAAATTATTTCTCCTTCGATATCTCACGAACGAATGAACCGATTTTTATTTTCCAAACGGCATTCGACGTAATTTTTTGAGGTTAATAGCTGATTAGTTTTTGAAATCTATCGGTAAAGCCGTTTAAAAGTTATTCCAAAAAAACAGTTTTTCAAAATTTTTATATTTGAGATTTCTCAAAATCTACTCGTCCGAATCAGTTCATATTATCACCAAATCTATTCCACATTGAGATCTTTAGAACTCCGCATCTCAATTGATCAAGACGTTCAAAAGTTATGAAAGGTTTACATACGTACACATACATACACACACACACACACACATATATATATATATATATATATATATATATGTTGTATATATATATATATATATATAATATATGAGTGTGTGTGTGCGTGTGAGTGTGCGTGTGAGTGTGTGTGTGCGTGTGGGTGTGCGTGTGCGTGTGAGTGTGAGTGTGCGTGTGCGTGTGAGTGTGTGTGTGGGTGTGGGTGTGCGTGTGCGTGTGAGTGTGCGTGTGTGCGTGTGAGTGTGAGTGTGCGTGGGCGTGTGCGTGTGAGTGTGCGTGTGAGTGTGCGTGTGCGTGTGCGTGTGCGTGTGAGTGTGGGTGTGAGTGTGCGTGGTGAGTGTGCGTGGAGTGTGAGTGTGCGTGTGAGTGTGCGTGTGAGTGTGTGAGTGTGCGTGTGAGTGTGCGTATGAGTTGGGGAGTGTGCGTGTGCGTGTGAGTGTGTGTGTGCGTGTGGGTGTGCGTGTGGGTGTGCTTGTGGTGTGGGTGTGCTTGTGGGTGTGCGTGTGAGTGTGCGTGAGTGTGCGTGAGTGCGGGTGTGTGTGTATGTGTGACTACTGTTTCAACCTTTGGAGTTGTACAAACCAGAGCTATGTTACGCATACGTGCGTGCGTTTATTCGCAACTGGTAACTATTTTGTAATATCATCATCATCACAAACAACCCTTCACAAGTCCACTGCTGAACATAGACCTCCCCCAAGGAATCCACAAACACGGTCCACACAAAGCACGGTCCTGAGTCAACTGCATCCATCGACTTCCTGCATGTCTTACCAGGTCGTCACTCCATCTATAGTGGGATCTCGCCCTACACTACGCCCACCGGTACGAGGCTGCCACTCGAGAACCTTTTTTGCAATCGGTTGTCGGTTCTTCTAGGCGGCCCATTGCCACTTCACCTTACTAATCCGTTGGGCTATGTCGGTTACTCAGTATTTTTTTATGTAATATGCTCATCACCAAAAACCACCGTTTTCAAAACATTATCTCGATACCTTAAATAATACGTTTTAGTGTCAATAAATTTTCCGGATCCAACGCGGTTGGGCAGCGTACGAGAGATTAAAACACATCTTCTCGTCGGGTTTACCTCAAAACTTGAAAACAAGATTGTGCAACCAGTACGTGTTGCCAGTGATGACATATATATCTGAGACCTGGTCAACCACTGCTGGCCGTATAAGGAAGCTTAAGGTCGCTCAGCGAACTATGGAGAGGGCTATGCTCGAGGTTCCTCTGCGTGATAGAATTAGAAATGAGGATATTCGCAAGTAAAACCAGAGTAACCGATATAGCACAAGGGATAAATAAGCTGAAGTGGCAATAGGCCGGCCATATAGCTGGAAGAACCGACAACCAATGGGGAAGAAAGGTTCTCGAGTGACGACCTGTTTAGGACGACCCCCATTAGATGGAGTGACGACCTGTTAAGATATGCAGGAAGTCGATGAATACACGTGGCTCAGAACTGTGCTTTGTGGTGTTACTTGAGGGAGGCCTATGTTCACCAGTGGACTTGTGAAGGGCTGTAATGATGATCATGATATTCTTAATAAAATAACAAAGTAGTATTATATTTTACTGATGTGTACTTACATGTGTAACAAACTAGTATGATGTAACTCCTTGATAGGAACGAAGGAACCGCAACATGTTTGTTTGAATATCGGAAGATTGGTTTCCCTCAAGTTTCCCTGAACAAATGTCGGAGCTTGGGGCTCGAGAATAAGCCTGCCCAACTTTGACGTTGAAATTGCCCGTGGAGTGTAGCGTGTCTTAACTGCGAACAAACTTTAGGTAATTGCCTGCCATCTGTTAAAAGAAATTTCAATATTTGTTACGACTAAAAATAAAAAGCTGCCTTTTCGATGCTACTGCGTAAGAAAGTTCAAGTTTCAGTACGCGCTTTTCGGTTGAAAAGTTCTTCGTAACTTTAACGACAATGTTCTTTTTTTTGCGAACTTTTTACGTTGGATAAGTTACCGTTTCAAATATTGTGGCTTATGATTGCAAAATGAATTCGAAAATGAAATCGTATGCTTTTTAATCGATTTCAAAAGGGTTCTGGTATAAGACCCGTATGTGTTCGTATACGTTCGCGATTGTTTTGTTAAAATAGATTTAAAAGAGAAACAAAGCAATTTGAGATGCTCTGGCGTTAGCTACACGTTGAGAGACAGCGTCGCTTTTGTCTCAATGGTGCCGATAGTGTCAATCGCCTGGAGTGCAGAGAAGTACATACCGTAATTCAGATGTTGTCCTTTATCTAATCTAAGTTTATTTATTTTGTTGCGAGTTTGAAAGCGTATCCGTTCGTTTTGTACTGTTTTATTTTAATTAATTATTTCATAATTTAAATTAGTAATTAGTATTTAGATTTTTTTTAATAATATTCTCCTTCGCACCTTCATAAAATGCACTCCATTTAATTTAATTTTACCTTTATTAAATAAAAGATATTTGCAAGTACATTGACTTGTTTGTAAAAGATATACCAAAATTTTATACAAAAATATGTAAAGAATATATTTTGTATATGTAAGAGAGAGAATTAAGACGTGCAACTATATGTACACTAGCTTGCCAGGCAGACGTTGTTCTGCCCTTTTCGACGACTCTTTTTCATGTCCTATATAAAATCCTTAAATTAGCAAAAAAAAATTGTGGGTCACTCATGGGCAAAAAAAAACTATCCTATCTCTCACGTTGGACTAAACTGCACACGGTGTGCAGATTTGATTAAAATCGGTTAAGTAGTTTAGGAGTCCATCGCGGACAAACAACGTGACACGTAATTTATATATATTAAGATAATATGTTGTTTGAATGTATAGGCTGTGTTATTTCTTAACAGCAGTAGATACCTACCAGACAAACCATCTACAAGAAATATTTTATCCGAATAAATGACATGTTTATCGAACAAGAATATTACATACGGACCTATTAATTTGATTTAGGGCGAGGGTTATTCAATCGTCTGATAAAATTTATTGTGAATAAATATAGGTAATATCGCATTCTTTCGTGTACTTAGACTCGTTCGAAATTTCAATCAGTGTATCACTTGTATATATAGAGGCCAGTGATCATAGCATAGATATTTTAATTTTACGTTACTATACTATTATTTCTTCGAAATCGATCGATGTTAGATGAAGTGACTTTGTACTGTAGTGGTATGTACTCGTAGTTGTAGTAGAGTTAGTCTGTCGTCTGATATGTTATAGATATATTGGATATTGTACCGATATATACATATTGTAACTACTTAGTTGATGAATTAGTTAAACGTACAATAAAATTCACTCTCTTAGCACTAAATCAACGATACAGCGTGTCTATCACGTCACCAACGACTGTCAGCCAACCAGTTTCTATACATGGAGTCCCAGTAATGAACTTGTACAAATGTGCTAATTTCTTTAGCGAGCCTCCATTAGTTTTTCTAGCATCCTGCTTAAGGTGAGACGTGTGACAAAGATTGTTCAATGATCAAGTCGATGGAGTAGACTGTTCTGCAAATTGTTCAATTTCTGTCTAAAGTAAGTGCCAGCTTATGAATTGTACAAAATGTATAGGTACATTGTATAACATAGCAAACACCTAGCATTTTATAGCTAGGTAACCCTTCATTTTATTGGTGTTTATACCTGAACATTGAAAAAAACACAATGAAAAAGAAGTGATGACGAGGAACAAGGCATTCCATCTTAATCCTCATCCTCGACAACGCTTCTGCATTTTGATTCTTCATCAAGGGTAAATGTAGATGTAAATGTAGATGCCAAAGGGTCACAGCATCCACTTACCATCAGGTGAACTGTGTGCTAGCTTGTCACTCCAATACTATAAAAAAATCCTACCAAGCTAATTAAAAAAAGTTTTTTTAAACAATAAAACAATGCCGTTAAATTTATATAAAATAGTTATTATAATAAATTAAAAAAAAATCATGAACTCTTCTCTATTTCATTCATGTCATCTAACCGTAAATTCAGATATTATAGACACATCATAATAATATGTCCACTCAGGTGGATGGGGACAAGACGTTTTTCACTTTAATTTTATTTAAAAGAAAATGTAAATAGTTGTTTGAGTGAGCGGAATTAAAACGGTGTACTTCAATTATTAACTCTATCTGCTGTTTAAATAGTTTTCGTTTAGTTTATTTAAAAAAAATGTTTATACAAAATTAAGCCTGATCTGAAGAATAGTTACCTCCTATATCTGTTGCTTATTTTATCAAGTGTCCATGATTCCTAAGCTGATTCATACGCTACGGGACCGCGGGTTCGAATCCAGCGCGGAATACCTGTGTACATTTTTTTTAAATAAGGGTGACAAAAGAGCGCACAGTCACCTGATGGTAACTGATGGTAAGTGAATGCAGTAGCCCTCTATCCGCGATTAAGAATCTGAATGCAGAGATGCATTTGTCACCCCTGAAGACTAGGTCTCCGGTTCTCTACACACACCATACGAAAAATAGCACATTAATCTATTTTACGCTGGCTTTTTGAGAGCGTGGTCCTTCCCCGATTGAGTCGATCCGTTCGTGTTGCACCTATAATATAGTTGCAACGTGGCTCTTCCACGTATACGTTACCACGGGTATGGCTTACAAATAATAATTGTTCCAAGTCTGGATATTTGTCCAGGATACGAGAGAAAATCCTAGTTTGGTTGGAACGATTTTATAACAAAAAAGAGACTGTTCGTGGCAGTCGTATGGCTGCCTCGTTGGTCTAGTGGTTGTAGTAGTGCGAATGTTCATCACGAGGTTCTGGATTCGAATCCCGGGTCAGGCCAAAAAATCAATTATTGAGTTTTTCTGTCAAGAAATTTTCAGTAGCTGCCCGGAGTCAGGAAGTTGATCTTGTCTCACCCCCGTGCCTTGGAAAGCACGTAAAGCCGTTGGTCCTGCGCCTGATCTCTCTCTGGTCGTGTCGGTTTACCGTCCCATCGGATTATGAGAGTGAAGGAATAGAGAGTGCACATGTGCTTGCGGCATACACTTGCGTACTATAATCCTGTCCTGCACCGATAGGCTAGCCTCCGTTGAGGCAGGCCGCCGTGGCTGAAATTCGTTCTGGAGGACATTATTATTATTCTTATGGCTCGTACCTGCGGGATTGCAATATATTCCGCGTAGCTGATACATTCATAAAGCAACTAATATAATTATATCACTGGAAGTATTTTTCGATGCATAATTTTATAATTGGCGTCTTAATTATAAATAATTGTCGACGGCTCGTAGTTTAGCGGCTAAGTGTGGCTAAGCGCCGCAGCTTGTGCAGTGGCCCACGGGTTCGATCCCGCACGGAAAATCTTTTTGTATACAAGTTTTGCATAGTTTGAGGTTAACATTTATTAAAGAAAAATGTATCCACTAAGATTCTACCAACACTAGATTTTTAAAACGTGTAGGTATCTTCTATATTTAAAAAGCTATAGGTATATTCATATTATACTTAAAAGTAAATACAGCTTGAAAATATATCAAAAGAGCACGACTGCAATTAGCGGCTTTGTCTGAGCGGGCCGACCTTGCCTCCGCGCTGCCGGAGAAAACGAAGATCGATATTACATAGCCGCCTCAGCCTCTGAGACCTAAATCTACGATACAGTTACATAAGTCTAATAATCTATAGGACAACCCTCTCATCTATTTATGAACGCTATTGAAATGCCTGTCTTTAATGCTTTTAATTAAAAAATATGTTTTATCGGCCATTTTTATTAACGTTCGATTTGGTGACAAAGCGTCAGTTCTAGTTTAAAAAAAACTGAATCGATTTTAAGTTAAGGGCGTACACTGTGCAAATATCTTTTTAAAACAGTAGAATAAGACTATGTAGACCTTAACATATAGAGACATATTAAAAGCTTTTTGCTTATATAGGAGAGGAGGCAAACAGACATGCGGCTAATCTGATGGTAAGCGATGAACAACTGCAACACCAGGGGAATTGCAGACGCGTTGCCAGCCTTTAAAAAAAAAGTGGGCTCTTTTCTTGAAGGTCCCTAAGTCATATCGATCCGGAAAAATCTCTGATGGTAGTCGATTCCCAAGGTAAGTAGTGTGAGGAAGAATACTTCGCAATCGCACAGCGGTAGACCGCCAACCATCCAATGTGCAAGGGTGAAATTGTGCGGCTGGAATTAGTCGGAACAATTCCTCAGAGCACTCCCCGTGGCAGATGCGATAAAATATGCAAAGAGACGCAACATCTCTCCACAGTGCCAGTGAGTCAAGCCGATCAGAAAGAACAAGGTCGCTGACAATTCTAACCGCTCTGCGTGTGAATGCGATCAAATGGAAGGTGCTGGCACTGGGGAGCCCCAGCCCAGAGATGGAGCAGTATTCCATGTGAGATGGAACCTGCGCCTTATAAAGTTGCAGGCGGTTTGGCGACATGAAATACTGTCCCGCTCTGCAAAGAACGCCAAGCTATTTAGAGGCCAATTTGGCCTTCTCTTCTAAGTCACCACGAAACTGCACTTCATTCGATATGTCGACGCCGAGGATTTCGATAATAATTAAGGCACCGAGGGGAGTGCCCTCAAACTGAGGAGATACGACAAAGGAGTTACTTTTAGCGGTAAACGCACAAACTTGTGTCTTCAGGGGTTTAAACTGGACTATATTTATTCGCCCCCAGTCCGCGACTTTGTTCAACAATGTCTCGAGTTCAGACACAAGTACGTCCTGGTACTTGGCGACGTTTCCCCGAGAAATATTGTCACGACCGGTGCATAATGCATCACCAGCGCTGTCACATATCTTTGATATGGAGAAGAAACAGCGTTGGTGATAATATCACGCAGCTTTGTGGAACACCAGCGTTAATGGGCTTGTTATCAGAGTATGCGCTGTCTACTACGACCTTAATGTTCCGATCTACAAGAAAACTGGTGATCCAATTGCACAATTTTTCGGGATGAAGCTTCGAAAGAAGCGCTATATGCCAAAGCCGATCGAATGCTATCTCCAAACTAAACTCCATGGACTCTACTGCCTCCGCCCATCTGTGAGTTAGGTAACCCAGAAGATCAACAGGTGATCAACCCTGACGGAAACCGTACTGACGACCACTTATCAGCTGGTGATCCTCAAGGTACCTCATGAGCTGGCAGTTGATAATTGTTTCCATTATTTTGGAGTAGTTCAATTGTTTTGGACGGATCTGAACGGTGTCACTTTTTAAAGATCGGGTGCATCAAAGCTGTCTTCCATGAGTGCGGGACTACGCCTAGGGAGTAGGAGTACCGGAAAAGACGCGTTGAAACCTGGTGCCAACTCTGGAGCAAACGTCTTCAGCACAATACGTGGGACACTAGTTATTGTGATAAAAGACGTGTGCAATAGGTTCTATTCAAACCCAGATTCTATTACAACAAATTAAAGAAGTTTTATATACGTGGTAGAGTCATGCTGCAGCTATACTATGGTTGTAGCACAAATGGGTAGGCTCGTCTAGGGCAGGACCACGCTCTCACAGAATAATCAGCTTGAAGTAGCAGCTTAATGCTGACGTGTTTCGTATGGTGAATGTAGGGAATCGGAGACCCTTTTTACTGGAAACGAGGCGTTCCATATCAGTCCTCAGGGGTGACAACGCATCTGCATTTTGATTCTTAATTGAAGATAAATGTAGATGTCTATGGGCCACAGCATCCTCTTACCATCAGGTGGACTGTGTGCTCGTTTGTCACCCTTGTGTAACTTATTTAATAAAAAAAGAATCATCAAAATTGGTTGACAGTTGAAAACCCCCTCGTTTTTTTAAATTGGCTAAAAATTGTAGGCCATTGCTGTTGGTATAGAGAGAGAGAGAGAGAGCGCTCTCTTTCTCTCTCTCTTTCTTACTATCTCTTTTTCTACTTATATAATATAGTGTAGTGGTTGCTACACACAGAAATTATTTGTAGTATACTGTTGCGTGAATAAGTCAAAGTCATACACTAGCGCCATCTAGTGTGGAGCTTTGCAGAAAATGACATCACAAATCTCTCGACAGACAGCGCCATCCGAAGAACTAAGTTTCTAGAAAATCTACACTCGCACACTCGTCCCTTTGCGCGCATTTACTTGAATATTCCGGATGCTTCTTTGCTAATTTAAATAAATAGGCGCTGCAAGATGCGATCGAGGGAGTATTAAAGTGGCGAAACAAGCGAAGTTTCGGAGCGGAATAAAGTGAATTAGTGTGTTTAATTATTAGTGTTTTAAGTTTTAATTTGTGTAAAGTAAATTAAAGTGTTAATTTAGGTAATTTTATCGGCAATTTTTATTGTCACGAACCTCAAGCTCGTAACAATTGGTGTCAGAAGTGGGATAAAATCATGCCGATTTTACCTAAGGAGGAAACGGAGGGTGTCCGTACCCGAAGTCAACGCCAGCAAGAGACGGACCAACGAAGATTTGGTGGTGCAACGCCGCAAACGTCGGAGGGCCAGCCACCGGCTGCAGGCCCGTCGGTAGCTCCTACATCTGCAGCACCTGACTTAGGTGCTCTGATGGTGATGCTGCAGCAGCTGCAGAGCGGACAGGAGGAACAGGCCCGCCGACAGGAGGAACAGGCCCGTCGGTTGGAAGATCAGCAGGCGGAACAGGCTCGTCTGTCGGAAGAGCAGATGCTCCTTATGAAGGACCTTCATGCTACCTTTGGGAAAGAGATAAGGGAGATGAAGGATAGACATGACAACCGCCTGTCGGAAGCTGAAACCCAAATCAAGGAAGCTAAAACCCAAATCGACCAAGTGAACAATCGGGTTGATTACGTGGTGGCTGACGTGAAGAAAACGCTGGACGGCCTCAAACTTGGTGATGGAACTACAGCTCCCGTAGTAGCTACTACACCTTCGCTACGTGGGTTCAAAGTGCCACCGTTTGACGGGACTTCTTCCTGGTCAGCCTAAAAAATCCATTTCGAGGCTGTTATGAAGGCGAACGGCTGGAATAAAAGTCAGGCAATGACTGCTCTCACACTAGGCCTGCGCGACCAGGCGTTAACAGTTGTGGAAGCTCTCGGGGAGGAAGTGACTTATGAGCAACTCCTTGAGGCATTGGAGGCGAGATATGGCGACGCTCACCTGGAACATGTCTTTCGTGCGCAGCTTAAAGATCGCGTGCAGCGCATCAACGAAAACCTGCAGCTGTTTGCTCTAGAGGTGGAGAAGCTGGTGCGGAAAGCATACCGGTCTGTACCTGCGCTCATTGAAGGGAACCTGGTGCAGACATTCATCGACGGCATCCGCGACCTGGAAGTCAGAGCTGCTGTGAGGCTCGGGCACCACGAGACGCTTAAGAACGCCTTGGCCCATGCACTGGAGGTGGAAGCCGTGCGGCAGGATCATCGTTCCCATCGCGTCAGGGAGGTTGCAGCAGCTACAGTCCGTGACCGCAGCAAAGGATACAGCCCTAGGTGCTATGGCTGTGGGGAAAAGGGCCATCTTCGATCCAGCTGCCCTAAATGAACCGTGGAAAGGAGAGTTGATCGATCTCGAGAGGGTAGTGCAGCTAACGGCACTGCCTGGCGGCGACAGGATTATCGTTCACCTCACGCTAGGGAGGTTACAGCAGTTACGGTTCGCGACCACAATAAAAGATACAGCCCTAGGTGCTATGGCTGTGGGGAAAGGGGCCATCTTCGGTCCAGCTGCCCTAAGCACACCCTAGGAAGGGAAGGTGAACGGTCTCAGAAAGGAAGTGCGGCTAACAGCACCGCCCAGCAGCAGCAGGAATACGACTTTACTATCAGACACTGCAGCGGGAAATCTCACTGCACCGCAGATGCATTGACAAGAAGACCTTGTCCTGAAGATTGCAACCATTGTAGTAGGCAAGAAAGTAAGGAAGTGGTATCCGTGAGGATGCTCAGGACAGACCACTTCAGCAACGAATGGAAGGACAGCTTACGACATGCACAGCAGGAAGATCCGGACATCAAGCCGATTCTGGAATGGATAAAGGCCAGTGCTCCCAAGCCTAAGTGGAGCGACGTCTCAGCAATGAGTTCGACCACTAAAAGCTATTGGGCCCAGTGGGACAGTTTGCTGCTTCAGGATGGAGTTCTGTGCCGTAAATGGGAAAATGTTAGGGGAGACAGCTGTCATTTGCAAATGGTTGTCCCTAAAACTAAAGTACCGGATGTTCTACAGCTGTACCATAATGATTGTTCCGGAGGCCATCTGGGAGTTAAACGAACTCTACTGAAGATCCGAGAACGGTTTTATTGGGTCCACTGTCGAAACGATGTCGAGGACTGGTGTCGCAAATGTACAAGTTGTGCGGCTGTAAAGGGACCTCAGACTCGTAGTAGAGGTGCATTGAAGTTGTACAATGTTGGTGCACCATGGGAGAAAATAGCCATTGACGTGGCGGGGCCGTTTCCGGAGAGTGAAAGCGGTAACAAGTATTTCATGGTTGTGATGGATTACTTCTCTAAGTGGCCAGAAGTCTTCGCCATTCCAAATCAAGAAGCCTCAACAGTTGCAGATAAACTAGTTCATGAAGTCTTCTGTCGTTTTGGAGTACCTTTAGAGATTCACAGCGATCAAGGAAGGAATTTTGAGTCTCAAATATTCCAGGAAACTTGCCGAGTTATGGGTACTCATAAAACAAGAACGACTTCTTATCACCCGCAATCTGATGGAATGGTGGAACGATTTAATCAGACATTGGAGAGGTACCTAGCAAAAGTTGTAGACAATCGGCAACGAGATTGGGACAAGCACATACAACCGTTTTTGTTGTCATATCGAAGTTCTGTTCACGAAAGTACAGCAGTGACACCAGCTTTCGCAAACTTTGGAAGAGAATTACGGCTGCCTGCGGACCTGATCACCGGGATACCACCTGATGCCCCACGCAGTATAACCGATTATGCAAATGACTTGCGGAACAAAATGAATGACATTTATGAGCACGTCAGACAATCGGGCCAGCAAATGTCTGAGAAAATGAAAACCCGGTACGACCGCAAAATGAACAATAAAGGGTTCAACGAAGGTTCATTAGTGTGGTTGCACAATCCAGTCCGCAGCAAAGGGAAATCTCCTAAGCTTCAAGCTAAATGGGACGGCCCGTACCAGATTGTAACCAGGATCAACGATGTGACCTACCGGATAGAGAAAGGCGCAAGAGGGACTCCTAAGATCGTCCATGTGGATCGCTTGGCACACCTTATTATGGGACCGATAATGCTCGGGACGAGCATGTCTTAGGAGGGGGCAGTGTTGCGTGAATAAGTCAAAGTCATACACTAGCGCCATCTAGTGTCAGGAACGAGAGCGAGGGGAGCTTTGCAGAAAATGACATCACAAATCTCTCGACCGACAGCGCCATCCGAAGAACTAAGTTTCTAGAAAATCTACACTCGCACACTCGTCCCTTTGCGCGCATTTACTTGAATATTCCGGATGCTTCTTTGCTAATTTAAATAAATAGGCGCTGCAAGATGCGATCGAGGGAGTATTGAAGTGGCGAAACAAGCGAAGCTTCGGAGCGGAATAAAGTGAATTAGTGTGTTTAATTATTAGTGTTTTAAGTTTTAATTTGTGTAAAGTAAATTAAAGTGTTAATTTAGGTAATTTTATCGGCAATTTTTATTGTCACGAACCTCAAACTCGTAACAATACTTTGAAATATGTAATGAGGGCTTTTAAATGTTTTTTAGGTTGTCGAACACGCTCAAGAAACGCTGGGCTTAGTGCTTTAATGCTTTTAGTCTTGACTTAAAAGAGTCGATTAGACTCTAATGCCCTCCTATATTTATGAAACATTTCGTTCTGTATTACGATCCGTTTTGTTATATTCGAAGTGCATATAAAAACCTTTTTTACTAAAAACTATGCGCCCGGCAACTGACGACGACTGTGAAACAACTCATAATCGTTCATATTTTGTTAAATCAGTATTTTGGTTCATTAGTGTATTTTTCGTACACTTTCTGTACTGCAATACGGTTTGTAAACTTACAAAAAACGTTTTGTAATTATAATAAAAAGTGGCCAAGAGCGTGTCGGGCCACGCTCAGTGTAGGGTTCCGTAGTTTCCCGTCCGTCACAATAAGTGTTCCCACTTATGAGTTTAAAGGTGGGTATCCATTATGTTCGCGCTCCAGCAGCGCTCCGTGCTCCTGCAACTGCTCCCGGTAGTGGGTACTGTTGTTTCCATCCAAGTTCAAAATAATTTTCCTAGAAAGTCCTTATAAAGTTCTACTTTTCAGATTTTTTTCATATTTTCTAAACTTATGGTTCAAAAGTTAGAGGGGGGGGACACATTTTTTTTTTTACTTTTGGAGCGATTATTTCCGAAATTATTGACATTATCAAAAAATGATTTTAGTAAACCCCTATTCATTTTTAAATACCTTTCCAACAATATATCACACGTTAGGGTTGAAATTAAAAAAAATATCACTTCCCACTTTACATATAGGGGCTACCCCAATAAAACATTTTTTTCCAATTTTTATTTTACCACTTTGTCGGCGTGATTGATGCACATATTGGTACCAAACTCAAAATCAGCTTTCTAGTGCTAACGGTCACAGAGATTAAGCGAGGACGGACAGACGGACTGACAGATATGGCGAAACTATAAGGGTTGCTAGTTGACTACGGAACCCTAAAAACCAAGCGTATAGGTAAATATTTAATATGTATAGTGAATGTTCGGACTAAGTCCAGCCGCACAATTTCACTATCGCAAAGCGCGACAATCTCGCGATACCATCTATACCATCTCGATTACTTGCAGTCCACCACTGTGCGTTTTAAAAGAAGTTTTCTTCCTCGCACAACTTCCTTGTGGAATCGACTACCACCAGAGTTTTTTCCGGATCGATACGACTTAGGGACCTTCAATTAAAGAGCTTACTTCTTTTTAAAAGGCCGACGACGCATTTGCGATTCCTCTGGTGTTGCATCAGGTGAGCCTCAAAAAACGAAAAAGAAGTGGAGTTGAATCTTTAAAACGTCCCATTGCTCGGTCACATGCCTTCTCTCATTTCCTTTTCTAATTTCTGTTTGTGGAATACCTACACATGTCATATTTCATAGACTTGCAGGTTTCTTCACCAATCTTTTCCTTAACCGCCGAGCACGTGCTAAATCAGCGCTTGCAATTGTGATCTATACATTATTTATATTTGAGTTGTGACCCGAATTCTTCATGAGCCCGTAAAAGTTGACATGACATGAATTAAGGCATGGGTCCCCTGTGTAGGGAAGATCTACCTTAATAATCACACTTACCACTTTGTCGGCGTGATTGATACACATATTGGTACCAAATTTCAGCTTTCTAGTGCTAACGGTCGCAGAGATTAAGCGAGGACGGACAGACGGACAGACAGACATGGCGAAACTATAAGGGTTCCTAGTTGACTACGGAACCCTAAAAACCAAGCGTATAGGTAAATATTTAATATGTATAGTGTATGTTCGGACTAAGTCCAGCCGCACAATTTCACTATCGCAAAGCGCGACAATCTCGCGATACCATCTATACCATCTCGATTACTTGCAGTCCACCACTGTGCCTTTTAAAAGAAGTTTTCTTCCTCGCACAACTTCCTTGTGGAATCGACTACCACCAGAGTTTTTTCCGGATCGATACGACTTAGGGACCTTCAATTAAAGAGCTTACTTCTTTTTAAAAGGCCGGCGACGCATTTGCGATTCCTCTGGTGTTGCATCAGGTGAGCCTCAAAAAACGAAAAAGAAGTGGAGTTGAATCTTTAAAACGTCCCATTGCTCGGTCACATGCCTTCTCTCATTTCCTTTTCTAATTTCTGTTTGTGGAATACCTACACATGTCCTTAAAATTTCATAGACTTGCAGGTTTCTTCACCAATCTTTTCCTTAACCGCCGAGCACGTGCTAAATCAGCGCTTGCAATTGTGATCTATACATTATTTATATTTGAGTTGTGACCCGAATTCTTCATGAGCCCGTAAAAGTTGACATGACATGAATTAAGGCATGGGTCCCCTGTGTAGGGAAGATCTACCTTAATAATCACACTTGGCAGGCAAATTGTTGATCGAAGTACTAGACGTGAACACTTAGAGCCTGGTGCCCGTTGCCGTTACAAATAGCGCCATCTATCGGAAGTTTTTACATCTTCTTGCATCTCATGGATGTCACCCCCGGGACGTAATGTTGTGATGGAGTCTTATGTTGCCAATGTTGCCAACATATTGAAAAGTATGCGTTTTGAGACTTAGTAGAGCCACGGTGCCGTTATAGTTTGGTTGTAACTCGAATGGACGTAACACCATAACACGTTCTCACAGAATACCAGCGTAAAACAGCAGTAGATATAATGCTTAGTTTAGTATGGTGAGTGCAGCCATAGTACAGCCTCAGTGTGGCTCTACCACGTACAAAACTGGTATTTGACACTGCTGAACTGGAACACCACAACCACTTACCAGCAAATGGATCGAGTACTTTTGTAATTCAAATATTACATCAAAAGTGTTGTTTATGATTATTGTGTAACTACTATAGCCATAAGTTCTTTTTACAAATTAGAATGAAATTACACTGTCGCTTCAAAAAAACCGCTTTAACATGATTATTATCGTGTAACAAAACTTATAGCCATGCTCGGTACGAAGATCACAGTATAAAATATTCCTGATGTAAAGATAAAGAGCTTTGAATATATTTACTACTGTTTAAATGTCTCTGTGAAACCATCAACAAAGGAGTTGCTGCGATTTACCGAAAGAAAACAGGTATAAAGAGGTCTTTAATGCTGGCATTTGATTTCATCCATTAAGCTTTTGTATAGGAAATAGCATATCCCGGTAATAAAATGTCAATTATTGCCCTTTCGATTTTATGTTACTTGTGACTTGTGACGGATATGTTTTTAACAATTTTTTTATAGGATAAGGGTGACAAACGAGCACACAGTCCACCTGACGGTAAGTGGATGCTGTAGCTCATAGACATCTACATCCATTCTAGATAAAACCCAAATGCAGACTTGAATCTCCCCCGAGGACTAAGATAGAATGAGGCATTCATTCCATCTTAGTCCTCAGTGGGGTTTGCTCGTTTCCAGTATTTTTACTCGATCATTTTGGATCTCTGGTTCTCAGCATTAATTAGTGAGAGTATGATCCTACCCCTGTCGAACCGATCCATTCTTGCTCAACCCCAATATATATATATATATTCTGTAAATACAAGGATAAAGCACGAATTATACCAGTTGCTCGACTCCAAAGAGTCGTAAATCTCGTGGTTTTCCAAAAAATCTTAGAAATTATGGAGGACCTATTTATCAAATATCTTAATATATATAAATTATGTGTCACGTTGTTTGTCCGCGATGGACTCCTAAACTATTTAACCGAATTTAATCTAATCTGCACACCTTGTGCAGTTTGGTCCAACTTGAGAGATAGGATAGTTTTTTTTGCCCATGAGTTATCCACAAATTTTTTTTTGCTAATTAATTATTTTTAATAGGACATGACGAATGGTCGTCGAAAAAGGCACAACGTCTGCCTGGCAAGGTAGTATATATATATATATATATTTTTATTATATATATAAAAAGTTCATATATGATTGATAATAAATGGAATGAGGTAATCGCTACCATGATGTTAGTAAATGTTTTCTTATTTAATTGTATAAAATATCTCTCGCTCTCCGGTGGAGCCGACCCATTCGTGCTGTAACCCGACTGCAACTATAATGTGGCTGCAGTGGCTCTACCACGTATAAAATTTATGCCCATGCTTGACTTATACCACCTAACGATAAGTGGTGGTGGTGGTGTATCTAAACATAGGAGACCGTAGTGTTTCCGATATTTTCAAAAGATATTACGAAAGAACAATAATGTAAGCTGGTCGTATCGTCGAAAGAAGTGGTAAACTTCTGTTGTTCAATGTATTTACCCGACTGATCAAGTAGTTAATGTTTTCGAGAGTATGTATGTATGTCTATTTAGCACCATCTGTAGCCTAAATGCCATGATAGATTTTAACATATGGGGTGTCGTTAGATTTGTCTTAATTGTGGAAGTGACATAGCATATAAAATTTTTCTATTTTTATTAAACCTTCGAGTTTTTTAATTCCTGTTTTAATCTATATGTTTGTTTTTGGCACTGCTGTTCGCAGCTCATACATCTATTCTAATTAATTTTCGCTAAGTAATTCTATTATTAGTGGTTTACAATATATTTTTGTTATCAAGAGATCGCGTCAATAATATTTACTCGTGTTGACGAGTGGATCAGATTGTAGTGTCAAACCGCGGCGGCGACGTGACATTGGCGTTGCCTCGGGAAAGTCACCACTCGTTGCCCGCTACAGTGGCGTATTATATCATATATCTTTGTATGCTAAATATCTCTGAATTTCGTCGAACTGTAGTTTCCAGCTTTTTTATAGAAAACCACCACACAATCCACCTAATGTAAAGTGGATGCTGTGGCCCATAGACATTACGTTTATCCTCAATTAAGAATGAAAATGCAAATGAGTTGTCACCCTTGAGGACTAAGATAGAATGACTCGTATCCAGTAAAATCCTCTGGTTCCTTACACTCAGCATTTGAAACACAGCTGCGGCATGGCTCTACTACGAGAAAATATATAGTAATAGGAATGATGAAGATGATTTAACATTTTTTTAAAGCTTAAAGCTAAAGTAAAATTTTTGTCTATTGCAGAGGGAAGAGAGGCGCGTGGAAGCCGCCAGCGCTCCGAGAGTACAACCCAACCCTTTATTGAGGTGAGCTCCAGTTCAAAGTTTTACGACGAGTGAGACCCAGCCTGGCTTCGCTTGTGTAGTGTGTCTACAGTTTATGAGTGTGAAATGAGATGTAAGAGAAAGTTAGTGTATGAAACAAACCAAATGAAAGACGTTCCAACACTGATTTTATTGTAAAGGCATTATAAAAATGATGTATACATGAATAAGCAGAAGTACGGAAGTTATACATGTGTGCGTAATTTACAAATAATTTTGTTTCTAATGGACGACACACACGGCAACTGATCATTCCAACTGATCAGTTCAAACTAAGTCCTAGATGATATTTTTAAAATATCGGATTATAGATAAATAAACTTATATATGAAACTGCGATATTGATATATTTATAATTACCATCTTATATATTGACCCTTAGAATAAGTTGTTATTATTCGAACAAGTGACCTAAATAAGTCAATGCCTAAATGAATGAATCGTGCATGTTTTATTTACTATTGTGAGGTAACCAGGGAATAGAGTGAATGGGGCACTACACTCTATTGTGAAGAACCAGAATGTATCAAAAAAGGCACGAATGGTAATTCATAATGCTGTGTTAGTCCCTACTTTAATGTATGGCAGTGAAAGCTGGGTGTGGCAGAAGAAGCACGAGAGTAGAATAAATTCTGTAGAAATGCGGTCTTTAAGGAGTATGCTAGGGTTGAATCTGAATGACAGGATGAGAAATTGCATGATAAGAGATAAATGTGGTATGCAAGATGATGTTGTGACCAGGATTAAGAAAGGAATGCTTCGGTGGTTTGGTCATGTAGAAAGAATGAATGAGGAAAGAGTGACAAAGCAAATTTATATGGCAGATGTGAACGGCAGAGTCGGGAAGGGACGCCCTAGAAAAAAGTTTATCGACCAAATTGGCGATATTTTGAAAATGGACCACGTTAAAAGTACCCTTAACCGACGAGCATGTATGCGTAGATATATGGATGTAAAGGACGCGAAAGAGGTATGTCAGGATCGTGTCAAATGGAAGTCCGTGGTCTCTGCCTACCCCTCTGGGTGACAGGCGTGAGTGTTTATGCTATTTTATTTATGTGAGGTAACCCCATAGGCTACTATATGTGTAACCCGTACAGCTTGAGTAGGATCTATTAATGTGGCGTTATTTGCCTACCCCTCTGGGCGACAGGCTTTGAGGCGGCCTGCCTAAACGGAGACTAGCCATCTGCGCTGGACAGGATATAGTGGCCAAATGTAT
The DNA here is from genome assembly GCA_907164705.1 of Parnassius apollo. Lineage (NCBI taxonomy): Eukaryota > Metazoa > Arthropoda > Insecta > Lepidoptera > Papilionidae > Parnassius > Parnassius apollo. The sequence continues at coordinate 509,834 of CAJQZP010000220.1, read as the reverse complement.
GCGCAAGGACAGGTGCACTCTCTCTGTCTAGTTGTAGGTGTAGTGTAGGTGTGAAGTGTCTCTCACTTTGATAGTCCAATATGATGGTAATTTGAGACACGGGGCTGATGCACTACCAACTTCCTGCCTCCCGGGTGCTAATAAGAATTCCTTGACGAGAAAATTCAATATCAATAACTGATTCTTTTGGCCCGACTCGGGACCTCCTATTCAGCAGTTGTGTTCGGCCTCTTATGCCGCTTACACGACGTGTCTATATTATTTATTTATTTAGTTTTATTTATTTATACTTCCATGCACAAAGTATGCGGTAAATGCCATAGGGCGTTCTTCCCCAGTCACCTATTAGGTTAAACAGACGTAGACATACACGAAGCGGTGATAAATAAATCAAACTAGAAAGGGATTATGAAAAGATATATATAAATATAATAATAATAATGTCCTCCAGACCGAATTTCGGTCACGGCGATCAGCCTCAACGTAGTCTAGTCATCGGCGCAGGACAGGATTATATTGCCCAAGTATTTGCGCAAGCACAGGTGCACTCTCTATTCCCTTACTCTCATAATCCGATGGGACGATAAACTGACACGACCAGAGAGAGATCAGGCGCAGGAACAACGGCTTTACGTGCTTTTCGAGGCACAGAGGGTGAAACACCGCCAACTTCCTGACTCTGGGCGGCTACTGAGAATTTCTTGACGGAAAAACTCAATAATTTATTTCTTGGCCTGACCCGGGATGGCCTGACCCAGGACCTCATGATCAGATACTTTAAACGAGCAATTCTTGTATTATATATATATATATATATATATATATATATATATATATATATATATATATATATATATATATATATATAATCGGAATCTCAGAAATGGCTCCAACGATTTTCATAAAATTTAGTGTCCAGGGAGTTTTGGGGGAATAAATCGATCTAGCTGGGATTTAATTTTAGAAAATGTCCTTTTGTCCGTGTTTTCGGGCAATAAAAAACTGCTACAATATAAGAATATAAATTTTGACAGATCACTAACGATCGTAATAGCTCAGGTGGGATGTCGGTCGGCCGTGATATCGGAGTTCCGTGGTTCGCGTCTTGTCTCTGGTCCGGCTTTTTTCCTTTTTTTTTTCAAGTTTCCTTCTTTTGTGAGAAAATCTATTATTTCAAGCCTTTTTTTTTAGTATTTTTTTAAAAATACGAAAATTTTGAATAAAACTAATTGCACTCATGATTTTTTATTCAAATAACCAGTTCAGTTTTTTTCTATTCTGTTAATAAGATCAAAAAATATTATTTATGTTTCATCAGTATGTAATTTATAAATGTAATGTCAAAAAAAACCGAGAAAAGCTCGGTCATCCGGGTACTATATAAATATACACAATATATGTATTCGTAATTATGTGATATATGTATATGATGATGAGATGTACGTGCAGGTCGCGCACGCTCCCGAACTTCGGCGGCGCGCGGTCGCGCGAGGCGTCCCGCTGCGACACGTCGCGGCGCGCGCACCACATCACCATGGCCTCCGAGGACCTGCTGCAGCCCGGACACGTCGTCAAGGAGCGCTGGAAGGTCACTGCACACTTTTCTTTTTTTATATAGAAGAGTACACGATGTTGCGGCTCACCTGATGTTAATTGACTGCCGCCGCCCGGAACATCTGCAACACTAAGAAAATTGCAGATGCGTTGCTGGCTTTTAGGAATGAGCCTTTTTACAAAAACATTGTTTTCCTTCCTACACAGCGACATGTCTATTATTTTTTTTATAGAGGGTGACAAACAAGCGCACAGTCCCTTGATGGTAAACGGATGTTGTGGCCAATAGATATTTATATTTATCCTCGAATAATAATCAAAAGGCAGAAACGTTGGCACACCTGAGGAGTAAGTTAGAATGACTGGTTTCCAGTAAAAAGGGTATCCGGCTGTCTACGCTTGGATGAAAGACAGCAGAATTATTCTGCTATTTTACGCTGGTATTTTGAGAGCGTGTTCCTAACCCGGCCGAGCCAACCATATGCTGCAGTCATAATATAGCTGCAACATGGCTCTACCACGTATAAAAACTCTTGCTGAGTAATGATCTTTTTTGGCACGCCTTCAACGTACAAAGTCGAATTAATAAATTTCGTTTTTTGTTATAAATTAGTTCACCATGTAATGGCGGTGTATAAATATTCAATAACCCGGTTCATTCCGTGGGTGTCGAAAATCCGTTATATTAAAGAAACGAAAGGATTTTTTACGCGGATTTTACCAATTTTTTTTAATATTTATACTATAACTGAGAAACAAGCACACAGTCTACCTCATGGTAAGTGGATGCTGTGGCCCACAGACTTCTACATTTATCTGCAATCAAGAATCAAAATGCAGATAGGTTGTCACCCCTGAGGACTGTGATGTGATGCCTCGTTTCCAGTAAAAAGGGTCTCCGGTTCTCTACACTCACCATACGAAACACAGCCAGCATTAAGCTACTATTTTACGCTGGTATTCTGTGAGAGCGTGGTCCTACCCCGGTCGAGCCGACCCAATATTTAAATTGCAGAAGGACATACATCCAGACCCGGAACAGTTATTTGTAGGCTATACAAATACTTGTTCCGTGCGGGATTCGAACCCGCGACCTACGGCGCAGCAACTCATTGCTAAGCCACTGCGCCACGGAGTCGTCAAATTATGATCTTCGTTGTCACCCGTGAGGACTTAGATGGAATGCCTCGTTTCCAGTAGAAAGGAACTCTGGTTCTCTACACTCACCATACGAAACACAGCAGCATTAAGCTGCTATTTCACGCCGGTATTCTGTGAGTGCGTGGTCCTTCCCCGGTCGAGCCGACCCATTCGTGCTACAACTATACTACTAATATAACTACAGCATGGCTCTACCACGTATAAAATTATATGGGGTAGTGGCTCATGGGTGACAAAGTTTAAACGTGGACGCTTAAGGATGGAAATATTATTAAGTAAAGCCTATATAGGTCCCACTGCTGGGCACGGGCCTCATCTCATTTTTGAGAGGGATTTAGGGCAAGGAAGTTTCCGCTGTGCTGCCTAAATGAGTGAGCGTGATCCGAGAGCCGTGGTAGCTCAGATGGTTAGCGGTCGCTGTAAATTTCACAGTACACGAGCAACCCGGGTTCGATCCCCGCCAGAATAAATGAAATTGTAAATTGCAATTTTAACAGCTGATTTACTACGTGCTCGGCGGTGAAAGAAAACATCGTGCGGAAACCTGCATGTCTAATAAATAAGAAAAAATATTTCGAAGAAGTGAAGTTCGCCAAGAACTTCACTTCTTCGAAATATTTCCCGTCTTCCCTCAATTATCTGCATTATCCCCATCACCACTAATCCCAGCACCACTACTCCTAAAATTAGGATAGACACACCATCGACGATAATACGACACGTGTTTCGCCTCTACGTGGCATCCTTACGTAAAGTAGACTGCGGTGGCTGACCGCTAAGTTTCCTTCACCTGCTTAAGTAGTTTTTACCATCTTTAATGTAATTGATTTCCGCAAAGTATCGTCTGATTCTATTAATTATGGAAATAGGTATTATTATATGGAAATAGGTATATTATTCAATTAATTTTTGGGGTAAAAAAATCTCATTGGGAAGTTAGTTTAAAAAAAATTTTATACGTGGTAGAGCCACACTGCAGCGAACACTAGTACAAATGGGTCGGCTTGACCGGGGAAGGACTACGCTCTCACAGAATATCTGCGTAAAATAGCAGCTTGATCCTGCTTTATTTCGTATAGTGAGTGTAAAGATCCGGACACTCTTTTTTACAGGAAACGAGGCATTCCATTGTACTCCTCAGGGCTGACAACGAATCTGCGTTTTGTTTCTTAATCGAGGATAAATGTAATGTCTATGGACCACAGCATACACTTACCATCAGGTGGAAAGTGTGTCATCATTTACCACCCTTATTCTATTAAAAAAAAATATAAAAAATCCATCACTAAATTTCACCCAAACAGACATACACGAAAGCTAAAAACGCGGTGAACTTTTATACTTTATAACTGGCTTCTTATATCCTTTAAAAAAATATTTACATCAAGTAACTTGGAACATCGTATGTAATTGAAGGATTATCTGTGGACTCTGTAAACAATGTGTTTGCTTTCCTTGCAGGTTGTTAAGAAGATAGGAGGTGGTGGGTTTGGGGAGATCTACGAAGGCTTAGACCTAGTCACACAGGAACAGGTGGCGCTAAAAGTTGAGTCAGCCAGACAACCAAAGCAAGTGCTGAAAATGGAAGTAGCCGTGTTAAAAAAGCTTCAAGGTCAGTAGTTAACATCTCAGTTTTGACGTGAATGCGTCTTTAAATTTGTTTCTATAATGGGAGGCAATACAGAAAACTGATGATAAAAGGGGATACAGTTGGGTGCTGCAGCTATATATCTATCGTCTACATCCAAATTTAACGACACCACTCGATAGCTAAAGGATCAAAGCATGGAGTTTCGAGGTAATGAGAACTACCTCACAGGGAGAATAGTTGAAAAATTGTCCATCTGTTAGCAGTAAATAACAGTTCAAAACTCTGCAACAGCGCTAGAGTAACTAGAGGGTATGAAATGAACTTAGCAGTTGTCGACGGAGTGAAGTGTGCTGATTTGTGGTAACTAGAATAGTTGATGAAACTACAGTATTTTAAACCTCCACTACTCACATTAACGATCACGATTTTCCTAAATAATTTATTAAACCCAGAAAAAAATCGCCGTGAAACAAGTTTAGAGTGATTTTGAAAATATTTTTTTAAAATAACATAACATAAACACTCACGCCTGTCACCCAGAGGGGTAGGCAGAGACTACAGACTTCCATTTAGCACGATCCTGACATACCTCTCTCGCCTTGTTCACATCCATATATCTACGCATATATAAATATGCATATATAAAATAATCAAATAATTATTTAAAAAAAAAAAGAATTATGGTGAAAGTCTGTGCAATTAAAAGTTATAAAAAGTTCTTTAATATTTACCCTCTAGCTACAGTGGCGCCACCCTTATTTAACGCTTTTCTACGGATACTTTTTAATACAGAGACAGTTCTCCTTACCTCTACACTCCATGGATCAAAGGATTCGTTATGCTGAGTCAGGTCAGTGAGCGCCGCCATTTTAGGTGGTCTCACTACGTATACGTACTCACGTGAAACACACGGCCGTGTCCAACCTTTGCAAGGTTTGATCTCTGTAAGTATCAACTGATGCAAACTTACCGGATGGTTTTTTCGAAATTGTAAATGTAAATTTTGATAGTAAAAATATTGATATACTGTCCTTGCGAATAAAGAATAGAATTATACATGGTGGCTTATCGAGTCTATACTGTCAGCGTGGTGATCAGCCGGTGTTGCAGTTGATCATGGGCGGCGGTAATCACTTACCATCAGGTGAGCCGCAGCTCGTTTGCCCCCTTTCATATAAGAAATGATGCATGAAATGAAATGAAATGAAATGAAAGTTTATTGTTTCCAACATTTTCTTAAAATTAGTACGAGTTTGAGGACTTCTTTTAAGTATTAAGATACTTGTGGTAGAAGGCCCTCGCCCTCCCTTAACTAAGTACAATTAACATAAGAGAAACAGTGTGTGTGTGTGTGTGTGTGTGTGTGTGTGTGTGTGTGCGTGTGTGTGTGTGTGTGTGTGTGTGTGTGTGTGTGTGTGTGTGTGCGTGCGTGCGTGCGTGCGTGCGTGCGTGCGTGCGTGCGTGCGTGTGTGTGTGTGTGTGTGTGTTATGTTTGTGTTAGTGTGTGGTGAGTGTGTGTGTGTGTGTGTGTGTGTTTGTGTGGGTATGTACGTGTGTACGTATGAGAAAAAAGACAGTGAGTGAATGCATTTATAGGATAGATTCTAATAAGGCTTCAGTTTGATCGTAATTAAGTGTCTTAAGCCACTGCATTATTTTTTTCTTACAATCGTATGTCTTTAAAGGATATATTTGCAATATTTTGTTAATTTGATTATATAAGTGTTCTGATCGTTTTTCATATTGATTTTTCGCAAAGTTGGTTTTCGTACTGCGTATAGGAACTACACTATAATTTCTTCTTTTACTACCGTAAGTAGGATTAAAAGACAAAGACTTATGTTTTTTTAACAAAGTGAGTAATATGTACAACTGCCTCACCGAAATCACCCCACAAGATGAATACAAAATGCTAGTGGGGAACCTATATGGCTTAAAATGTATAACTTTCAATAAACATCTTTGAGCTCTCTCAGCTTCAATAAATTTACTTTTATAAGTACCCCCCCAAATAGGTATACAATACATTATTATAGATTGAGCAAGTGCTACATAAATTTGATTTAAAAGGTCTGGACAAGCAACATATCTTAAAGTTTTAAGTATCCAAGTGAGTTTTCGAATTCTAGTAGACACTAATTCGACATGTTTGTACCAGGAAAGTCGTTGGTCCACCATAACGCCCAGATACTTTATGTATGAAACTTTTTCAATAGATGTACACGTACAGTTACCGCTGGAAGGATTGTAACATTTATGTATTTTATGTCTAAAATCATCTTTTGGCTGTGATCGGCTAGTTATAGAAAAACATATGAATTGAGTTTTATTAACATTCAAAGTAAGTAAGTTATTATCAAGCCAACGAGCAACCTTAGCTAATTGTTTTTCCGCTATCAATTGCACTTCTTCCCAAGTGTCTCCCCAAAATAATATCGCAGTGTCATCTGCGTATGAGAAAACTCTTCCTCTATTCACACTCATACTACACAGATTATTAATATACACTAGGAATAACGTAGGGCCGAGTACGCTTCCCTGCGGTACACCATAATTAACATTTGTATAGCTACTACTGTATTGACCTATTCTTACAATCTGTGTCCTATCAGAGAGGTAATCCTTTAAAAGTTTTAGAGGTATACCTCTGATACCATTCTGTTCCAATTTATTAACAAGAATGGGGATTGATACAGTATCAAAGGCCTTTTTTAGATCCAGGAAGACAGCAAGACATTTTCTGCCGCTATCCAAGGTATTTACAATTTGAGAACTTAACGCGGCAACTGCATCTTCCGTAGAGCATCCCTTTCTAAATCCGAATTGAGAGTCTGCTAATATTTTAAATTTAGAGAGATACTGTATAAGTCTATTGTTAACTAACTTTTCCAAAATCTTTGAGAACACAGGCAGCAAGGAGATTGGCCGATAATTACCAACTTCTTTCTTATCTCCACTTTTGTAAATCGGTATTACAATAGATTGCTTCAGCAGCTTCGGAAAGACACCCTTTTCAAAGCATATATTAACAAAATGGCAGAGGATGGGGACGAGTAGTTGTTTAGCCATCTTGAGAAATCCGGTTGAAATATTGTCCCAGCCAGAGGCGGAATCTGATTTGAGACCTGCAATAATACTGTTGATCTCTTCCGGATACATGGTACCTGTAGTGAAAACAGCGCATAGCGCATATCTATAAGTTATAAAACTGGCGACCTGCGCTGGCTTCACCTGGAAAGGATCTAATAATGGGGCGTTATTTATATTAAGTCTTAACAACGTGCAAATAACCCCCTTTTTATTGTATAAGAGTGACAAACGAACACACAGTCCACCTGATGGTAAGTAGATGCTGTGTCCCATAGACATCTACATTTTATCTCAGAAATATAATCAAAACGCAGATGCATTGTAGTCACCCCTGAAAACAAAGATGCAATGCCTTGTTTCCGGTAAAAAAGGTATCCGGATCTCTGCACTCACCACACGAAATACAGCAGTATTAAGCTGCTATTTTACGCTGGTATTCTGTGAGAGTGTAGTCCTTCCCGGGTCAAACCAACCCATTCTTGCTACAACCATAATATAGTTGCAGCGTGGCTCTACCACGTATAAAACAACCCGTTTAGAGTATTTTCATTATTACAGAAAGACACTTTTATTTATATTATATAATTAAATGGTTAAACGAACTTACCTTAAGTGAAGTTCAACCATAATTATACGAAGCTCCTTGACCTAGACATTCTTAACATTTGTAGTACGCCGCATTCCATGCCAGCATCACAATTTATCCAAGCTCGCTAAAAAAAAATTTTAAGGAGCAGTATATATGGCAACACTGTATCCACCCGTTTAAAGCAAGGAATTAGATGAGCAACCCTAACCGAGGGAGGGTTGGGCCGGGAGTACCGTCTAGCACAAGGAGCTTCGTATAATTATGGTTGAACTTCACTTAAGGTAAGTTCGTTTAACCATTTAATTATACTCTCTCCTTGTCCTTCTTCTCCTTGACATTCTTAACAATTGTAGATGTTTGAAGACAGGGTTGCGACTTTATAATAACAATAAATGGAAAATGGCAATTTTCCTTATTTTATAAAAAATGTAGATATTGTCTGTATATCATAAATTTAAATTAATAACATAAAATAAATTATCTTTATTTTATAACATTTCCTTATACACATAAGGCCAGCTTGATTGCAGCAGAATTGGCCTTGTAGAAGAATTATGACTGAAAAAGAAAACAATCTGGAATATCTATTCCAGTTTAATTTATAATAAATTTTAATTTAACATCTTATAACTTGCTAACTTACTTAAGAAATACTATTCGAAGTGGGTTAAATTTATCGCTATCTCGTGTTCTGTTTTCTATTAAAATATTCACAAGAAAGGCTCAACCCCTTCTCATTTATTTTTTTCCCATACAAATCCTGTTGAAGTGAAATTCTATCTATATCTTACTATATATCTGAGCTCCCCTTTGAATAAATGTAATATTTGTTGAAGGACAATGTACGTATATTATATAACCTGTAACTCATCACAGCTCAGCTTGTTACTAGTTTTTGTAAATTTCTGTATTCTCAATATTTATTGCAATATTCTGTTGTTAATTAATCTAAAAGTAACTTATTATTAAGTCTGTTTTTATAACTCAACAAAACTCAACCTAAGTAAAAGGCACAAAAGCCCGGTAAGGAATTTCATTATTACTAAAATTTGGTACAATAGAGAATTTATTATTTTATTATTTTATAATTTATAGTATTTGACATAGGAGAGTTCACTATAATTCTTAGTATGAATTTTGGAGTAAATCTTGGAGCGCCATATTTTACAAAATGCTTCGCTAATAGTAACCTATGATGTGTATATGAGATGTCTATGAGATGACTGTAACATGACACAGTAGTATGATTATCATTATATAGGCAGTGTTATTAATAATTTGTTATTTTATTCAAAATAAATAATTCAATTTTTACATTTACTGCCCATGTGAAAAAAAAAACAAAAACCTATGGTTTTTTGACCAAATTGTTTTTTTTTTTGACATCATAGACATTAGAGGAAATACATAAAAGAAAAATCGTTCCCCCATCTAATATAACTGCCATGGTGTCTGGGTCATGTCTACAGAACCCCATTGTTAAGTATATAATAATTTTATTATTTCTCGTTACTAATTTGATCAATTTTTAGGTTTTGACACCGCTTTATGATTTTGTTCAATAGACTTGAAAGACTTTCTCCGACTGTTCTTTGTTTACTTGGCTCAATTTTAGATTGTATGTTTAATTTCCATATTTTTATTTAATGTAAACATTGAATCCTCAATAATTAATGAATAAACCCTCTCTATCTTGTTAATATACGAAGCTGGGGTTTTATCAACTCTGAGTAAAATTGTACACCATAAGTATTATTTAGTTGTAGTAAGTTTATTATTCACTATAACTATATTGTTTTGCTTAAGTTTTATATTGTATTCTATCATTTCCAAAATTATAAGTATATACTACTTTCATATTCAATAATATCTATGCCATCTCTGATCATCTTATCATATTCAATAATATCTATGTAATTTCCTCTCAATGAAGGACTAAAACCCAAATTTTGTCTCATTCCATTGGCTTCTTCCATGGGTTATGTACAAATATATAAATAGTCACTATTTATATCATAAAATTTTTATAAATTTCTTAAGTATTTTTACATAATTTCCTCTTACTACAACAATTTTATGTTTGTGGCTGACATATTTTGGTTTGCGTTTACCATACCTGGTTTTAGTATATGAAGGTAATAATAATAACATGGTAGGTTATCATACCTACCATACTTAATTTTACTGAATAAATCCATCTTTATTTTTTATTTTTTAAATTATTACTTACCATATTTACTAATTCCTTTACATATTACTTATTTTAACTCTTCATAACCTTTTAATATCTTACAATAGGAAAATATTTTACTTAATTTTAATTGTTTAATTTACCACTGTTTTAATTAGTGAAGTTTGTAAGTTTTATATTTTCCCAGATTGATATTTTATGTACCGCTGTAGGCCATTGATGCATTTACAACTCATCATTCTATTTAAAACCTAATGATGCTAACACTTCTTTCTTTCTTGTAACTTAGGTTATATTAAGTTACATAATACAGCTCGAATGCATCAATGTGCCAATGTTTAATTTCAATTAATTAATCATGGTCTAGATTTTTTTAAATGCCTATCAGCAGAAATTTCTCTATATTATTTTCTCGACTTATTATATTAATTTAGTGTATAATAATTATTATATTATATTCGTTTTATTATATCAATAATAATAATTTATTGTTTACCTTCTTTACTGAGTTTTTTATTTATATTTTGTTAATTTTTTTAAAATTGATAATAATCTAAGTCATGAAAAATTTTCTCTTCTTCTTTTTATTACTCTTTAATAATTTAACAAATTTATTGTAATTCAATCTGATTCTTACAATACTATTTTTTTTTGCATATCTGTCAAATCTGGTTTCATTAGCACCGCGTGGAGCCAAATATATCACAAGGGATATAATTTGAATAATAGGTTTGATTCAATATTTCAGATTTTTCTAAACAGCCTAAATGCTTATTTTTTACTTACTTTTTGCTTACTTATATTTTAAGCCTATTTAAACTTGTAACCTTTTGATATTCAATATCAAGGTAAAACAGTTCTCATATCGCATTTTTTCTTACTTTCATGTCATATTATGCATCCATCCATTGCAGTCTATAAAAGTCCACAGCTGCACATAGGCCTACCCCCTCCCCAGAATGCCTGATAGGGGGGTGTCATATTATGTAGCTTTTTTTAATGTGTTTACAAAATAATATGTAATAATATACTGTCTTTAGATTTAAAAATGCATCTATTAAATCTCATTTGTTTGGGAATTAATAATTTTAAGGATTAGTAAACTGACTCTCCCTTAAACACCAGATAATATTGTCCCAGAAATCAGTTATTATTTCATATTTGTGCTGCCAATTTTTTGTGGACCTTAAAGGTTTACATACCATTAATAAAACCATAAGTTTATACTTTACCATAAGTTTTTACTTATTTCTTTCCCTAATCAGGATTTTCTGATTACTAAAGAAAGTTTATTTGTAATCTCCCTGAGATTACAAATAAACTTAATACTTATATAATTTCCGGGTCCGCTGCCCCAATTTTTAAATTATTGGTATGTTGGTAATTGGTATATATTTTGCTACCTTGATGTCCGGTGATCATGTGGGGGTTCACTTATGTTGACAATTTTTGGACTTCTTTTGCCAAACCCTGATATAAGACTTTCTAGTACTTTTACATCTATAACTTGTAACAAGTTTTTCATTATCTTATACTCATAATATTGAGCCCTTTTGTAATAAAAATTATACCACTAATTATCTTTATTTGATTGCTTCTAAATCCCAGTACCGCACAATATTTTACTTTATAGTGACAGCGCTTTAATGTTAATTTAAAACCTGTCTAACCTCAAGGTGATATCGCTAAGGTCTGAATAGTTAACCGTGTCTATCCTCTATGTGATAGCTCTAACAGTTTAAAGCCTGCAGTGATTTTTTCCGAGTCATAGTCCACCTTAATGTCTTCCTTCAAGTGGTATTACTTTCAATTCAAACATGTCTAACCTCAAAGTGATAGCTCTAAGATTTGAATAGACAAACGTGTCTATCCTCTATGTGATAGCTCTAACGCTTTAAAGCCTGCAGTGATTTCTTCCAAGTCGTAGTCCATCTTAATGTCTTTCCACTAATGGTAGCATCTTATATGTGAATTAAGACCTGTCTACCTTCTAAGTGATAGCGCTAAGGTCTAAACAGTTACCATGTCTATCCTCATAAATGATAGCTATATTGGTCTGTACATAGCATTTTAAATAACTTATGCTAGATATTCTTCCCAACAATTTTAAGGCTACAGTAATTGCTACTACCTCTGCACCGCATAATGTCTACCAGAAAATCCTGTCCAACAAGATGTTGATGGCATTTCAGCCTGAGTATTTTTCATTCTCATTTAATTATATATACATGAATCCATGTATGTATTCTAAGTGATAGTTATAACGGTCTGTATATAGCATCTATATAACTCATGTTAGACATTTTTCCCCGCAGTTTCAAGCCAATAGTGGTTGCTTTTGCATCCCTATCTCCTCAGTATTATCCTGTACCTATTTCTTTAATACTCAGCGAAACTACCTGCATATCAAAAGTAATCTTTTCCAATGACTGATAATGGCGACTGCCCGCTACGTAAGTAAATGAAAGTAAGAAAAACATTAATATATATCACTTAAAATTTCTCAACGTATCTCTGTACAATGTATCTCAATCCACATTTATAGGTTAAAAGTACCTATTTACTATTTCGTATTATATGAGTGACGAGGTGACGGGTTATGTTATTAAACGTTAATAGTGAATTTGTTCGATAATTTATCATACTTGTTAATAAATGCACACAGTGAATCTGATTTTATTATTTAATAAGTGTTTCAACTTCATTTATTTTGTATACACGTGCACCTACCTCGAACAATATGATTTTTGTTTACCTTTAATCGGTTGGCTCCATTTTGAATATCTTCCTTTCCCAAGTATATAATCCAATTATTACCAAGCAGATCCGTAATAAATTTATTTGTAGTAGGTTTTGGATACAAAACATTTGATTTTACACTAAACATATTTAATTTTTACAACAAAAATTATAAAAACACACCGTGATGGCTGGCACAAAAAAACGTAATGAAATTGCATTGACGGACGGGTGGATACAATTTTGCCATATATACTGCTCCTTAAAAATTTTTTTTAGCGAACTTGGATAAATTGTGATGCTGGCATGGAATGCGGCGTACTACAATTGTTAAGAAGGTCTAGGACAAAGAGAGATTATAATAGTACCTGGATGACGGTACTATTATACTCTCTCCTTTCGTTGTAATTTCAAAAAAAAAGGGTTGGTTTTTTTGAAAATACATTTAGATACAAATTACATACTGATGAAACATAAATAATATTTTTTGATCTTATTGACATAATAGAAAAAAGTGAACTGGTTATTTGAATAAAAATCATGAGTGCAATTAGTTTAATTAAAATTTTCCTATTTTTAAAAAATACTAAAAAAAGGGCTTGAAATAATAGATTTTCTCACAAAAGAAGGGAACTTAAAAAAGAAGGAAAAAAAGTCGGACCCAAGATAGGACGCGAACCGAGGCATTGCGATTTCGCGACCGCTCGATATCCACTTGAGCTATTACGATCATTAACACAGTGTCAAGATTTACCTTCTTATATTATAGCAGTTTTTCATTGAATACGATCATTAACACAGTGTCAAGATTTACCTTTTTATATTATAGCAGTTTTTCATTGAATCAATTGAAATCACTGAAAACACGGACAAAAAGACATTTTCTAAAAGTTAATTCTAGCTAGATCGATTTATTGCCTCCGAAACTCCCTGGACACTAAATTTTATGAAAATCGTTGGAGCCGTATCCGAGATTCCGATTATATATATATATATATATATATATATATATATATATATATATATATATATATATATATATATATATATATATATATATATATATATATATATATCAAGAATTGGTTGTCTATAAAGTCGGCTTACGGACGATAGTTTAACATTTATTGATGAAATGATTGACAAACATGATTGATGAACATTGACAAAGAAGGAGTGAAATAAAATCTTCAATTTAATTAATAAATTTACTTTTATGCTCAAGCCGACCGTGCCGTTAGCTCGCTCGTGCAGCGCTCTCGCTCCGATCGTAACGTCACAATGAGTGTAACGTTACAATGAGTCATCCTTTTTGGTGCGTGCAGCCGGCGTTCATCGATTTATTAGACATTGTCACACTGTTCTATAAAAAGGTACTCTGTGCATCCTGCCACGTGCCTCGTATTGCTGCACAGATTTTGTTTGCGGTGTCTTTTCTTGTACGTAATACATTAACAACAATAATTACATTACTTGTTGTATTGGACTGTTTCGTTGGCCTAGTGGTCGTAAATGCGGTTGCTGGTCAAGGGTCCCGGGTTCGAATCGCGGCGGGTCGGGCCAATATCAGTATACGGTTTTGCCGGCAAGAAATTCTCAGTAGCAGAAAGCACGTAAAGCCGTAGGTCCTGCGCCTGAACTCTCCGTAGTCCTAGACTCTGTTGAGATTGGCCGCCGTGCTGAAATTCCGTCTGGAGGACATTATTATTATTAATATTACATATTACCTCAATGGGTTTGTTTTGGTTTTGGGCAGGCAAGGAGCACGTGTGCCGGTTCATCGGGTGTGGACGCAATGCTCGCTTCAACTACGTGGTGATGCAGCTGCAGGGACGGAATCTAGCGGAACTACGTCGCGCACAGCCTCGCGGCGCCTTCTCACTCTCCACCACGCTGCGGTAACGTCACCTTCTCCTTCTCTTGCTTTTGCTCCCTCGATAGATATTAACTCGGGTCGGTTATTACTCGTAGTAAGTTACAGGTCGCCATTTACAACCTAAGACTTTTATGTACTCTACAAGACGGACATTACGTTAATACATTGCGCACTACGTTACACTGAATTTTTTGTAACTCCCTTAATCAACTGCCAGAGGCCGAGAAGACAAAGAGGAGAAACAGACTGATCCTACGTACGCAGTTCACGGGAAAAGCCTGTTCGCTGTGAACTTGTTAGACTGTCATAAAGGATGAATACTTAGCTCGAGAGATGCAGAATTATATATGTATTATACGGGTCGAACGTCTTTTTATTGTGGCACCAACAGTCATTATTTAATTTATCTTTTATTATTATACAAATCCAGGACTAGTACCTGCTATGCTATATATGTGATTTTTTAAGAAAGAGATAAAAGAGAAAGGTTAGCACCCTTTCTTTTTTATTAAAATTTTACAGAACGGATTGAATGTAAAATAAAATTGTGCCCTAAAGCCGATGACACATTTTTCGACATGGTATTATTTTATTTTAATCCATCAATTTAATTATGTTTAGAACAAAGATATGGCAAAATTTTAGTAGAGTATTGTCTGTTTCAGGTTGGGTCTGCAAATATTAAAGGCAATAGATTCAATACATTCGGTCGGTTTTCTGCACAGAGATATAAAACCTGTAAGTATTATTATTTTAAAAGCAACATGTTATACCGTTGTTTCTAATTGTATCTCCGTGGCGCAGTGGCTTAGTGTGAAAGCAACGTTCAAACAAAATAAACATAAGTAGAGACAAATTGCGTACCTCCTTTATTCGAAGTGGGTTGACATAGTGAGTTGGTCCACAGAGTAACTTCAGCATTGGGCGGCACCCGTCGAACTGCCGGCGCGTGTACATGCTGGACTTCGGGCTGGCGCGCCAGTACACCACCAGCAACGGACAGGTGCGTCCGCCGCGCGCCGCCGCCGGCTTCCGTGGTACGCGGCACTACCATCACACACACACACACACACACACACACACACACACACACACAAAACACAGACACCACACCAGGTCGAACTACTGCCGGCGCGTGTACATGCTGGTCTTCGGGCTGGCGCGCCAGTACACCACCAGCAACGGCCAGGTGCGCCCACCGGGCGCCCCCGCTGGCTTCCAAGGTACGCGGCACTACCATCACACACACCCACACACACACACACACACACACACAGTCGAACTACTGCCGGCGCGTGTACATGCTGGACTTCGGGCTGGCGCGCCAGTACACCACCAGCAACGGGCAGGGGCGCCCGCTGCGCGCCGCCGCCGGCTTCCGAGGTACGCGGCACTACCATCACACACACACACACACACACACACACACACACACACACACACACACACACACACACGCGTGTTGAAGTATCTTAGCCTCATGTTGGTCTTTGAGTTGTAGGTAGTTGTAGGTGGTAATGTTTATATGGTACTTATATCAAAAAAGAAAACTTTTTTTTGTTGGTATAAGTACCATATTTTGAAATACAGTAGCCTAATGGCAGAGCGCGGACCGCGAACTCAAAAAGGTCGTGGGTTCGAATCCGCCATTCGACTACTGGCGCAAACCACTCGTAACACAAGCAATTTAAGCTTACCACGAGTGGTTAAGGGGAATATTAATAATGTTTATAGCATTGTTAATATTCTTTAAAAAAAAAAAGAATGTGCCAACGTCGTAAATTAGGCCGAATTCTATCACACATATCACATTTCACAATATTTTATAAGTGTCCTAGTAGATGACGCTGAAACTATTAATGTATAAATTCTATATGTAAATAATGCGCCTCCCCCCCCCCCCCCAACAACGTTGATATATTATATATATATAAATATAATGAAATGGAAACTCTTAATTTTAACGTAAGCAATTGATTTTACCATGTAGTGGTATTGTAAAAAAATATTGTATCCCTTAATACCCCATTCAATCAATTAAATGTAGTGCTATATACGATGTGATAAAACCGTAGTAACTAGGATATGTAGCATCCAGGCCTAGTGTTAACCGAGTAGTGACGGTGCAACAATACCCACTTCCGCACGTCGTCACGTGGGTGACGTATGAGGCGACGGACTCACTGAAACCGAAGATATACGAGTAGCAACATTTTCCTGACAACAACTCAAAACAATAAAATCTTTGGTTGGCAACTATGGCCCCTATGTGCATACTAAGAAGGCCTATGTGTATCAGAGGAATTTTGATAGGCTGCAACAGTAACCGTTATTAACATATCACCTGTCAAACATCAACACATTTTTTATTTCAATATTCATCTGCCTACATTGACGATGGGAAGTAACGTCTTTTACCAGTTGATAGTGAATTTGTATGTTCACCTTTGTTGCTGTTTTGGGTTCCTGGTCTAAAGAGAACAGAGAGCCAGCATAGGGGTATTCCAGAGCTTACGCAGTCCTTCGAGGCGTCAACATATCTCTGTGTATGGATGGCATTCTTTGTCTTAAGTTGGTTACAAAGGTCTGTGGGCTGCAGACGTTGTTTACCATGGGTTGGTGTGATCTGGCTGCGCGGAGCGAATAGTATTGCAACGTAAATTATAGCATACTTACGTTTACTTGAAAATCTCATCCTGCTGCTTCACTACTGAAACTGGACCTCGGCCAGTGGTGAAGCAGCAGTGTTAAGAGATTTTATTTTGTATAAGTCAGTAGTAACAATGCAACTTCAAATATAAATCCAAGGATTACAAGACGGCTGAAATGATCGCAGGCACGGTGCGGTATGCGTCCATTAACGCGCACAAGAACAAGGAGATGGGGCGCCACGACGATCTATGGTCGCTGTTCTACATGCTGGTGGAGTTCGTCAACGGACAGCTGCCCTGGCGCAAGATAAAAGACAAGGAGCAGGTAACACTGCTTCATACTGCTGTATTAAAAATTAAATTAATGTAACCATTAGTAAATTCATTTCTTGAAAATTCATTAGAAGTCAAAGTTATTGGAATAAAAATTATTATTTTACGTATATAGAGAATTTGGCAAGATACGCGTGAAATATAAAATGAATGGCATCTCACTCTCTCCCACAATACTATAACTACTACATTAGGAACGCACCTTAATGTTGATATGTTTCTTATGGTGAGTATGGAGAACCAGAGACCCCTTTTATCGGAAATCAGACATTTCTTTTAAGTCCTCAGGGGTGACAACGCTTATGTAGTTTGATTTTTAATAGAGGATAAGTGTAGATGTCTAAGGGCAACAGCATCCACTTACCATCAGGTAGACTGTGTGATTGACACTCAAAGTAGTAGTAGTACGAAAAATAGACAGTAGATGGCCTAAACAAGATTAATTTACTAGAATATTCTGTCTCACACTCAAAGTAGTAGTAGTACGAAAAATAGACGGTAGATGGCCTAAACAAGATTAATTTACTAGAATATTCTGTCTCACACTCAAAGTAGTAGTAGTACGAAAAATAGACGGTAGATGGCCTAAACAAGATTAATTTACTAGAATATTCTGTCTCACACTCAAAGTAGTAGTAGTACGAAAAATAGACGGTAGATGGCCTAAACAAGATTAATTTACTAGAATATTCTGTCTCACACTCAAAGTAGTAGTAGTACGAAAAATAGACGGTAGATGGCCTAAACAAGATTAATTTACTAGAATATTCTGTCTCACACTCAAAGTAGTAGTAGTACGAAAAATAGACGGTAGATGGCCTAAACAAGATTAATTTACTAGAATATTCTGTCTCACACTCAAAGTAGTAGTAGTACGAAAAATAGACGGTAGATGGCCTAAACAAGATTAATTTACTAGAATATTCTGTCTCACACTCAAAGTAGTAGTAGTACGAAAAATAGACGGTAGATGGCCTAAACAAGATTAATTTACTAGAATATTCTGTCTCACACTCAAAGTAGTAGTAGTACGAAAAATAGACGGTAGATGGCCTAAACAAGATTAATTTACTAGAATATTCTGTCTCACACTCAAAGTAGTAGTAGTACGAAAAATGGACGGTAGATGGCCTAAAGAAGATTAATTTACTAGAATATTCTGTCTCACACTCAAAGTAGTAGTAGTACGAAAAATAGACGGTAGATGGCCTAAACAAAATTAATTTACTAGAATATTCTGTCTCATTCCCTCGCAGGCTAAATCTTGTAGATGTATATCTTTGTCTCTTTTTAGTGTTGCTGTTTTGTTTCATCGAGCTTTAAATCAACGACTAAAGAATTTTTCACTTCAAAACGGCGGTGAACTTAGGTGCAATCAATGACGTGTGCCTTGCTGGGTTGTTCCAGGTGGGACTGATGAAGGAGAAGTACGACCACCGGCTGCTGCTGAAGCACCTGCCATCGGAGCTGCGGCAGTTCCTGGAGCACGTGCAGCAGCTGGAGTACGCGGATGCGCCCGACTACTGCATGCTGCAGGCGCTGCTCGAGCGCTGCTGCAAGCGCCGCGGCATCCGCGACTCCGACCCCTACGACTGGGAGAAGGAGGTACGTGCCGCACTCCCGCACCATGCTGCGCCCCCTATTTTACAAGCTGACACTTCTCCATGTGTACTACTAAACTAGAAACAGGGTCGTATCTATAGGATTCGCTTCTTGATTAATGAAATACGACGCAGATTTATTCCTCAAAAGTTGCTCTCTATATGATTACAATGTGAATACCCAATGAACCAATTATAAAATCAACTATGAGAGTTCTCAAAAACAATTAAATGCGTTTGTGATAAATGCGTTATAGATTTATTTAATATTTCTTTGATATATATATATGAATAGAATATAGATCACTACCCCATATCTTCCCGTGGGTGTCGCTCGCCAAGCGTGGCAACTATGGCAATATACCCCCCATGAGCAACGACGCAAATAGACGGTCGTCTATCCCCGACGGCCCCGCTATTCCTGGCTACGGTAGCGATCATGGTAACGGCGGGCAGGGGGTGCTAAGAATCTCCAGTGGAGTTTCGGTTGCCACCTACGATGACTCGACCTGGCAACATACAACGCACGCGCCCTGGGGACTGACGAGAAGATCCTGAAGCTGGAAGGATTATCCGAGGTCCGATGAGAGAGGGAGGACACGGTGATCCTCGAATCCGGCAACTCGTTCTGTCACCGGGCGTCCATCTGTCCCATGGAGGTGTTGAAAATATCGTCCACAAGTCTCTTGTTAACAACGTTGTAAAGATTGTGAATATGCCGACGAGGGTTGCGTACCTTATACTCAGATTCACCAAACGGTATTCGCTGAAGGTCATACAGGTTTACGCACCAACGTCGGCACATCCCGATGAGGAGGTGGAGGATATGTATGAGGATATTTCTAGAGCCATGCATTCCTCCAAAACACACTATACGGTGGATGGGAGACTTCAACGCAAAACTAGGCACAAGAAGGAACGATGAGCTGAAAGTTGGGAAATTTGTTATAGGGCACCGGAACTCAAGGGGCCAACAGCGGGCCGAGTTCATGGAGAAAGGGAGACTTTCTTCCGAAGCGGCCCCTGAAAGTGGACCTGGTCGAGCCCTGACGGTTCGACAAAAAATGACTTCATTATGACGACAAGACTGCAACGGTTCAGTGATCGCAAGGGTGAAACTTTCAGCGATCACCGAATGGTTAGAAGCACATTGAACCTAAACGTTAAGTTGGAGACGTCTCGTCTATTGAAGTCAACGCTCCGTCCCCCTCGTGCTCTAATCCAAAGACCCGAAACCTTTCAGCTCGAGTTACAAAACTGTTTTCAGTCCCTAGAACATTGCAATGCAGTGGACGATATGAATGAAAAACTTGTGAAAACTTTCCATGCGGTCGGAGCTAAGTTCTGCAAGACCCACCGCAGAAGAACACAAAAACTCTCCGATCACACTCTTAATCTGCTGTTAGACGGGAGATGAGGCTGCAATCGTCAACAGATTTGACAGCATACAGGCAACTGAACAGACAGATCTCCAAATGCATGCGGCGAGACTTACGCAACTTTAATACGGCTAGTATTAAAGAAGCGATTGAGCGGAACCAGGGCTCCAAAGTCTTTGCCAGAGATCTGTCTGCCAGAAAGAGCCAACTGTCAAAGCTGAAGACTGAGTGTGGCAGCATCGTTTCCGGGACACCTGAGATTTTGAGTGAGATTGAGAGGTTCTATGGGCAGTACACATCATCGTTGAAGCCACACGCAAGTGTGAGTACGATCCAAGAGCAAGTCTTATCAGACTCTACGACTTCCAGCCTCCCGAACAAGCCAGTTTCCGAAAAGGCTTCAGTACCATAATAGACCACATACATAACCTGCGGCAGATTGTAGATAAGACCGAAAAATACAATCTGCCACTTTGCCTGGCGTATGTGGACTCTTCTACATTTTTATTGAATAAGGGTAACAAACGAGTTCACCTGATGGTAAGTGGATGTTGTGGTCTATAGAAATCTACATTTATCCTCGATTAAGAATCTAAACGAAGATGTGTTGTCGCACTGAGGCGGTAAAAAAATCCTCGGATCTCTACACTTACCATACGAAACACAGCAGTATTAATCTGCTATTTTTACGCTGGTATTCTGTGAGAGCGTAGTCCTTCCCCTGTCGAGCCGACCCGTTCGTGCTATATATAGCTGCAGCGTGGCTCTACCACGTACAATACATATATATACAGTAAATTAATTTTAGTCAGTAAGTAAATTAATTTATTTTGCTATGACGATAGGCTGCTAGGTAGCGCTGTAAGCTAGTTATTAACCAATTTTCAAAGATTTCCTTCACGACATGCCGCAAAAAATTATTTTATAGTCAACCAAATCTAAGAAATACATTTTGACAGCTGTCAGACTTATTGCACCAAGCATATCAACCAAAATATGGGAACGTAAAATATTCGATTCTTAAAAAAATTGATATCGATTATTTAGAGTTGGTAATCATTTACTGTTTGGTTTAATAATACCAGAATAAATTAAATACGGATAATTTAAAACACAAGATTTATCAGTTTCTACGTATTTGTTGTTAGTTACTGCTTATTTCTAGAGGCACAGTTATAAAAAACAATACGTGTGGCACTCGGTGACTGCCGCGGTAAAGCTATTGCATAGCATTTTTTATCAACTTATGCAATTATAATTATTTATTTATTTTATTTATGCAGTTAAGTCTTTGATATTAAATCAAGTTACACTTTTTGAGCGTGGTGACCGATAAGAAAACAATTTTTTTCTCTTATTGAATAAATGAGAAGTTAATATTGTTTAAAATATTTTTAATATCTTACAATACATGTAGGTTATTTAGGAATTTTTATCATTGAGTTAGCAGCTAGTGTACACGCATACGTCTAGTCGCACGCACACAAACACCGTGCCGAAGTCTGCCGAGTGCCGAAGTCTGCCGAACTGAAACGACGTTAGACGATGCACGATGCACGTCTTTCAACGCCACACCTCCGTGCCCGTCGGAGTGGGGAGCGTGAGGTTTTTTTTCGTTACGGAATTTCTGGATGGCAATAGCTTAAAATGTAAGATTGTAACTAAATTAAAAATAAATTTATTCAATCACTATCAGTACAATTAGTTGAGCTGTCATTGTTTGATTTCAATAATGCAGTCAAAATTAATGTCTTTTTTATAGGAAAAGGGTGACAAGCGAGCAAACAGTCCACCTGATGGTAAGTTGTTGCTGTGGCCCATAGACATCTACATCTATCTTCGTTTGCGAATCAAAATGCAGATGCGTTGTCAGCCTTGAGGACTAAGATGGAATGCCTCTTTTCCAGTAAAAAGAGTCTCCGGTTCTCTACACTCACCATACGAAACACAGCAGCATTAAGCTACTATTTGACGCTGGTATTCTGTGAGAGCGTGGTCCTTCCCCATTCGTGTTACAACTACATAATTAATACAGCTGCAGCATGGCTCTACCACAAAAATATCTAATTGAAAGTCATCCATAATATTTTTTTTTTTGTTTTTTCTACCACTTTTGCCTAATTATCCTTTGTGAAATGGGCACATGCTTCAATAAATATTGAAGAAACAGTCCAAAAAGTTAAAGCCGAGTCACAAAATAAGAAGACAAACACAAAATCACAAAATTACGCACAGTAAGCTCCCGAAATGGCGGGATATTGAAATTATGTAGTGCTTTTTATATCGCGGCCTTGTATATGAGTTTTTTTGCCTACACAAATTTACGTTGACAAATTAAAAAAAATAAACTTGTTTTATTCATGATTCATGTAATTTAAGGAATTTTTACCAATTATTGGAATATTTTTGCTGATTATTCGCATAACAATTAATTTTAATCGTTCAAACACTACGGTAATGTACATAGCGACATATCATTGAAACAACGTCAAGTACAAAAAGTTAATACTGGTTATTTTTTAATATTTTGCTTTGTTTGAAAGATTCAAATTTAAATTAGTGATAAAAAAACTATACACGTTGTAATGGAATATAGATAACTTTATAATTCTTCGGATTTACGTAAAAGGTTATTTTAAATCGTGTGAGCACGCTTGTGCAAAGTTATTGCTGAATGATTAATGTGAAACGTCAAAAGGTATTTCTTAGATTTGGTTGACTATAGTCAATAGATGTTTAAAAACTATCACATTCCAAATTCAAATATTTATGAGCGGTCAAAAGCTCCGAACTAGGGATGGGCAAGTGAAAAAAATTATATCGATATATATCGTATCGATATTTTAAACAGTATTGATATATCGCGTGATAATATCGATATATCGTTATGTTTTGTATTATGTGGTAGGGCAAAACCCAAAATGGAATTACTGGATAGTTGGACGACATAAACCGACAACAGGACATTATTGCTTTTGTAGCTACTTTTGTTTCGTAAGATTTTGTCAATTAATAGAACATTTTAAAATATATGGAAATTTAAACAGTTTCGAAACCCCAAAATAAATATCGAATATCGATATATCGAGATTAAAAAATATCGGCCATATATAAAAATATCGACATGGCAATATATAAAAATCGACGACTCCGTGGCACAGTGGCTTAGCAATAAGTAGCTGCGCTGGGGGTCGCGGGTTCGAATCCCGCTCAGAACAAATATTTGTAAGGCCTACAAATAGTTGTTCCGGGTGTGGATGTTTGTTCGTGTGCAATTTATGTTTGTAAACTGCCCTTACGATACAAGAAAAAATCTTAGTGTAGGGGTAACGTTTTTATAAAAAAGATTTAAAAATATTGATACATTGAAATATCGATATTTTCTCATAAAAATATCGATACTGCGATGTGTTGATATTTTTTAACCAAGCCTACTCCGAACTTTCATTTGCTTCATGTATTGATAACATACAAAGTTTGTTTATTACAAAAGAAAAACTACCAAAATTTAAATATAGCACTTGGACACTTATACATAATGAGGTCACGTTCAACACTGTCAACTGTCGGCCGACCCGGTGGACGTAGGTACCTAGCGATGTAAAGGTTACCGGAAGGGCAGAAGCGCGAGAAGACGTGCAACGAGGCACCTAAATTTATAATCGAGCGACCCTTACGAATGTTTGCGTGCGTAGTAAAATAGTAGACGTTAAATATTTTTAAGAATGACAATTAGTTAAAATAATGCATTCTGAACTTAAAAGATAAAGAATAAAAATTCATTCACACGCATTATGAATTTAAAAGAAAATGACAGAATATTTAAGATTTTATTAGTATTATTTTTCCACAATTATTGTAAACAACACGTGCACCGCACACCTGCGTATTGCACCTGCAAGCGCTCGGGTAGCTACTTGTATTTATTAGTCTCAGTACAATTTATAGTTGATTACCTGTGATCCGTGTATTTTGTGATTGTAAATTAATTCTATTTAACTACCTTCCTACATATACATAATGTGATGGACCAATGTACTTAATTTTTAGGTCCATGAGGCCTAAAATAAAGATATTGTATTGTATTGTATTATAGTCGACACTGAGGTTGATTTGTTGTGTGTTGTGTGCAGGCGGTGGCTGCGGGGGCCCGCGCGCGCGCTGCCTTGGCGCCGCCCGAGCCCGTCGACCCCGACGCGCCACCTGCCGCGGCGCCGACCCCCGCGCCCGCGCCCTCCGTCACCACGCATGACCGGGTAGGTACACACACACACATACATATGTACATAAATACCTATACAAATAACGCGCACAATCCGGTGCGGACACACATACACACACGCATACGCATGCGTACATGCGCACGCATACCTACAAGCACATACATACAAATACCATGCACGGCCGGTTACGTACACACTAATACACTAACAATTACAATTAAGACTATCTACTTGCACATTTAAGTTTACGACTGTTGCAGGAAATGTAAGGTTAGGATGACTTGTTTTGGGTCCTTTTTTAATTGCTGCAAAAGTAATTTTATTCAATAAGTTATAAGAAAGTGGTGTATCGAAGGAAAGATAGTGTTTGACTGCATAAATTATTTGAGAAATCACTTTTATATATTGTACATTTACCGTGTAGTATTGTACATTTTCCGAGTTGTTGGAATATCGACTACTTCATATCATCTTGTGAGTGTCGTAAGAGGCGACAAAGTGAAACAAACCAGGAGATGGGCACTAGCGTCTTGCTAATAACGACTGGTAATAAAAAAAACTCCGGTTACTAACTCGTTTGCTAAGCGTGGCAACTATGGCAAATGTGCATATGAGGCGATTTATGGGGAGCCCTATGTTCAGCAGTGGACTTTAATATGATGTGACGGTATACTGTACATGTTTACAATAGCAATTAACAAGTGATATAGTTATTGACTATTGGCCAAATACTGATATGCTCTTCAATTTTAATGTCGTTAAGTTTATTTGCCTTAAAGTGAAATTGATAGCACGAGACTTAACGACATCTGAAAATTGAGCAGCGTTGAAGTATTAGGGGCTTACGTATCCTAATATATCTTTTTAGGTATGATTGTTAAAGTAATGGTGTTGAGTATCGTAATCAAGAAAGCGGTTGCACGAGATGTGAGTGAGACGTTGTGTGTGTGTGCAGACGCGGCGCCGCCTGGAGACGGAGGCGACGAACGCGCTGGCCACGGACACGCAGAGCAACATGCTGCGCGAGCGAGACAAGCGCGCGCCCGCCTCGCCGCGCCACGCGCCGCTCCACGCGCCCGCCCCTGCGCCTCCGCTCGCGCCCGCCGCGCACCTAAACGGATACGTGCGTTACTTTTTAAGTCATTCATGTGTGTGAGTGTGTGTGTGTGTGTGTGTGTGTGTGTGTGGGGGTATAATGCTAAGTGACGAACGAACTAACGCTCCACCTAATGGTGCGTGCCTACTGTAACCCATGAACACCTGCAGTCCTTAAACGGAGGAGAGTACAGATGTGTTATCACCTCTGAGGACTAACACTGGAATTCATAGTCATGATAGGGGGAGCCTAGGAGACGACTCAGCCGTCATGTGTCGAATTCAACCTTTAAGTATTTCATAAATAAAAGAAACCGCCAATTTGACAAATGTCAAGAATTGTTTGCAAACTGTCCGAATTTCGGCAACTAAACAATCCCCTACATTATAACTTCATAATATTGTAACGTGCATTGGCAGAATTTTATAAAAGAAACAAAAAACTTGATTTAATTATTAAAATTGCTATTTTGTCTACGACACTTCTTGCTTATGCGCTTTAATTCTGTAATAAATTTAATTTTTGTCACCGTCAAATCACTTATACAAACAATTAATATATTTATTACAAAGTTTAATTCACTATCTAAGTACTACCTTTTAGTAATACAAAGTACAATACAACGTATAAAATAATCTAAAAATGAATTCACTAATTCATTAGAATTAAAATTTTAATTTTACTTTTAATTTTTATTTAGGAATTTTCATGGAGAAAATAATTAATTAATCGACAACGAACTAAATTCTGTTATGGTATGTATTTCTTCAGTAGGTAGGTGATTCAACATTCAACCTCTTGATAAATATTAAATGATAGATGTCGGAGGAGAACTGGTCGCGCATTGACTATGAATTCCAGTATAGGAGAATACCACACGGCTATACCGTTGCTACACTGGCTTCTCTATAGCTTTTATACCTGCGGCTTTGCGGCGGAAGTATGTTAGAAGTTGGAACCTAGCCAAACGGACTGCTAGGCAAAAAATCCTACCACCTAGTTATGAGTCTTGCCATCTTACATCACACTACCGCGTTACATACAGTTTGTGGGTTTTTAAACGTGGCTGTGTTCCAACTGTCCTGAATTTAATATTAGAAACCCACCACTAACTCATCACCTCAACGATGCCTGGAGCACGAATATTTTTTTATTATGTGCGAGCAGCTATGCAGGTCTAGGGAAAGAGACCGGTATCACTGCGACCTAAAAGATCTATTTTGATCGCTGCTATACTATGGCTATAGTTCACGGCTAAGCCCTATGTCTTCAAAGAATAGAAAGAGTTGCTTAGGAGTGAACAATTTCACTTCTTCTGGGCGGAGTACATCGTTTCCCAGATGAGTGTTACGTTCGCGCATTAAGGGTCCGCAATCAGTTAGGATGTGCAGAGGCGTTTCTTCCGTTATGGAACAGAACCGACACATCCTTGAGTGGCTTAGTCCCAGGACTGACATGTGCTTTTTAAGAAAACGGTGTCCAGTTAGGGCCTTTGTCAGAATGCGCAATTTATTTTTATTTAATCCCAGGGCTTCTGAAGCGAATTTACGATCAAAAGCCCGGATCAAGCTTTTAGAATGTTTTAAGTCTGACGCTGACGCAATTACAGGTTGTCGAATTCTCGGTATTTTTTATATGAAGGCAGTGATGTGTATGCGTTATAATTTAGGTATAAAAGAACTTCTGTTGTGGCTTGTGCTTATATACATAAGTTTAGTTTTGGCAGCATTGAGTACTAAACCGACGTCGTATGCCCACTTCGTCAGTATTTTAAATATTAAATATTATATGATAAATACCAGTTTTCACAATAAAAGTCTACTGATGAAACTAGGCCTCCGCCATAGATTGCCCTATAAGGGGATTTTGCCATATTTGCCACGCTTGGCAGGCGGGTTGCATACTGAAGTTATTATATTATTAGGATTATTGTGTCGGACTAGGGTATGGGTAACATAGGAAGAATTAGTGACTAAGTGTTAGCATTTACTCTTGACGTAATCCTTAGTCTTGATACATTCTAAACAAAGATAGCATCTGACAAAATTCAAGTCTCACATCTTGCGCACACAATCTTCTTAAAATAACTCTCCGATCTTGAACTCACGGAGAGTCAAAATCTAATTTCAATGAACTATAAATTACATTGTCTTAAAATAGATTATTCAGCTTTTGCGTTACCCAGGCACAATCACATTATAATTTTTCATCTTTGCAGTCCACTACGGATAAGCCGACCCCAGAAAAGGAAGCAGAAACGAGAACTACGCCTGCCCCATCTCCCGACCGACACGCTAACAAGGTATAGCTTCATGGACAATTTTTTTTTACACATAATTCATTATTCTATTACAATTTATATTGTATAACCAACATAAATTGCGTCGTAATATGATTGAAAAATAATGATTTCTTCTTATATGTATACAAATATTACACATTGATAAAAAATAAGTAATTACGACATCAGGATGCGAAACACTTCAGTCCCTCCATGGTCATAGATGCTGCAAAGTACTTAAAAAGTCAGGAACGTTATAAAATCCGTAAACTATTTAATATTTACTACTTAGTTTTTAATTCATGGAGCTAGTCGATCAGTCTGCAAGCAATACTATGTTCTAAGTGAGAAAAGTAACAATAAGGGGCTTAAAATAGAACCTTGTGGTACATGCGTTTTCACTATACAACTGAATCTATATACAAATAAATAAAATTGAAATGTCTATTTCAAAGTAATAGCCTTTTACTAAATGAATATGAAAGTATTATACGGTACAAACTTAAAATTTTTGCCTTTGTGTATTTGTTCCGGCTAATCTCCGAAATGGCTGGACCGACTTTGACGGCACTTTCACTAGTAGATCGCTGATGGTTTAAGGAGTAACTTAGGGTAATTTAATTTTAGAAAAATAATTATGGTTCCGCGCAAAAGAATAACATCAAATTCAATAATTTCGACGCGGCCGAAGTCGCGAGAAACAGCTAGTCTACAATATTTATTGGAGACTCCCATGGCGCAAGAAAACGATATTTTGAAATCTGTTTCCTCGGTAACCCGTAGGCTAATTTACATATTTTTTTCGGCAATATTTGTAGCTGAACGCAGACAAGGTTTGTAGACAATAAAAATCTGATGTTGATTTTTTTTCTTTTACTATCTAATCAATTCGCTAATTCACATCTGCGCAATGTCACACCATTTGATTGAATCGTTTGTTGAAGTAAAGATAGTTATGGCTTTAGACTTTTACCCCGCTCTGTATATGACTGTAGCAAAAGGTTTACCTTTGCATCTGAGAACAATTTAGTTAATAAATTCATTAAATGTGAGGTTCGTAGATAAGTGAGGCGTTCATTCAAGAGATCAATTTTCGATTAAATTTAGTTTATAAGGCAGAAATATTTTCTTCATAACTAATTATCTTAGATAAAAGAAGAACCATGTACGTCATGTTTCATATATTAGTTCCTTACATATGAAACTGGCGTTTTGTACGGGAGGAATATGAAGTAATTTTTTTTTTTGTAAAATATATTTAAGTATGAACAGTTGTTATCTATGTACGTTTGCCATTTCATGGGTAGTTCATTACTAAAAAAACCATGGGGGCGAGAATAAATAAACTCTTTGAAGGCGGTTTGGACTGCCGCATTGGAGTTGAATTTTTTTCCTTGTAAGAAGTTGTCCAAATTCCGGAAAAAATGGTAATCTGTTGAGGCAAGATCCGGGGAGTACGGTAGATATCGCAGACATTCCAATTGTAGCTCATCTGACTTAGTGTTTGTTTGTTGTGCAGTGTGTGGTCTTGCGTTGTCTTGAAGCAGCAGTGGCCTAGAGCGATTGACCGATCTCGGTTGTTTAGCAGCTAGTTCTTCCCTTCATGGTTTGCAGTTGCTGACAATAGATATCTGCCGTAATCGTTTGGCCAGATTTTAGAAAGCTGTAGTGAACGACACCGGCGCTAGTCCACCAAACACTCACAAGTAACTTTTTATGAGTCAGTTTTCGTTCATCCATTGCGACGAGCGCTTCTGATTATCGTATAGTATCCATTTTTTGGATAGGATGGAGGAGGAGGACGCAGGACCGTGCTTTGTGGCATTACTTGGGGGAGGCCTATGTTCAGCAGTGGGCTTGTGAATGGCTGTAATGATGATGATGATGATTCATTTTTTATCACAAGTAATGTAATAATTCGATTTAAAATAATATAAATTTTTAAGATATAAACTTTTGTGTCGGTTGAGCAAAGTAACACAGCAGTCGATGCGTGTTTATGGAGTTTGTACTAGGTGGTGGGAAGACTTTTCTGCCTAGGAATCCTACCACATAAAAGCTTGTTATGAAAATAAATGTGGTGATGTGTGCAGGAGGTACAAGAGAGCAGCGCGGCCGGTGGCAGTGGCAGTGCCGGCGCGCGTGACCGCCAGAGCGTACCGCCGGCGCGCGCGCGCCCGCCCTCCGGTTAGTGCCGCACGTACGCACGCACGCACACGCACGCACACGCCCGCACGCACCCGCACGCACTCACGCACGCGAGAAACACACACACACACACACACACACACACACACACACATACACACACACACACATACACACACAGCGCGCGCGCCCGCACACACGATTTTAGCACCTCGTCCAGCTCCACTGAAAACTCACTCAAATACACGCCACAGTTTATTTACTTACAGACTAATGATTAGTTACGTAACGTCGAAAGTTGTGATGCCTCCCATTGCCTGTGTCATGGACTTCTCAGTCTTCATAGCAGGTGGCAAGCACTCTATAAGATGTCTCGTCCGTTTATCTAGTCTACTTATTTTATGTGTAGAATATATGTTACGTAAAAAATGTCTTCCCTATGAGGCAATCTATGCCGGAAGCGTACTCGTATGTTTAGAAATAGACTTTGACAGGCTTTTTTATAATACGAAAGGTCAAACGAGCGTGCGGCTCACTTGGTAGTAAGTGACTACCTCCGTCTGTAAACAACTTTAACACCAGGAAAATTGCAGGTGCGTGTCCGGCCTTTTAAAAAGAGTAGGCTATAATGAATGAGTGAATTTTGAACACATTCATTTTGACAATTTTTAACACAACATTCAATGATGAAATGTGCGGGAGCTAGTCACCTCCTACTTTCTGTTGAGCTGGAAAAGTCAACAGATCAGGAATGTGTCAATTGTGAATAATTCGTTAATTTGACCCGGTTCATTTGAATCGCATTAAAGTATTGATGATTACATTCACATTTTTGAACGATCTGGATTTAAAAAAAAATTGTATTATATTATCCTGTGACCTATGATGAACTGTTTACACAAATTGTAAATGTAAAAGTATTTTGTGAATGCTCTTCTACTTGAACAATTAATTTGAATGATGAGCCGATGGAGCCGAATCGTAAGACCAATCAATACTTGAAGGATTGGGTCAGTAGGAATGAATGATTGACACATGTATAACAAATTATGTATTGTGTATGCAGCGGGTGTTGGTGGTATGGGCGGGGCGACGCTGGCGCGGCTGCGCGTGGTGACGGCGCCGCCCACCTGCGTGCAAGAGCTGGCGCATGCGCACCACCACCCCCACCACTCGCCCTCGCTGCAAGGTACGTACACCTACACACCTACACAACTACATGACTACACATATACACACCTCACACCTACAAAATTACACACTCACATAATAACTACACAACTACACAACTACACAATTGCATACCTACACGCCTACAAAACTACACACCTATACAACTACGCAACTACACGCCTCACACCTGCATACCTATAAAACTTCACACCTAGACAACTAAACACATACACAACTTCACACTTACACACCTGCATACCTACACACATACACAACTACACAACTATATAACTACGTACGACAAACTTGCCGCTTATACCGAAGACTTCTATGTATACTAGTATACCGACGCAAAGCTGGCTCAGTAAATATGTCATGCAATTGTATTTTCATTTACGACAGTTACTGTAACAGACCAACACTAATTAAAAATAACTTATTTATCTTAAATAAACATTATCAAAATCACATTTATAGTCACATCAATATAGAAGTATACTTAGAAGTCTTTGACTCATACCGATCTTTAGTTTCACCAAACATTTTCATGTATTGCAACTGGCAAAGCGTAGCTGAAGTAATTTTCATATTTTACATAAGCATTTAAAAATATAAAAACTGCATGAATTCGATGGATACAGGTGGCTAAAGACCGTGATTTATGGTATTTCTCGGGGGATACCTATGTATATTTACCAGTGAAGTTGTGATAGACTGTAACGATGATTTGACGTTTATTTCCAGGAGAAGCGACCAGTCCTCGCATTATAGCTGACGTGGACAGCGTACATTCGGACACGCACTTCAAGAGAGGTAAGTAACCGTATATTATATTACTTGTAATACCTACTTCATATTAGACCTTAAAGCACAATAACTTCGAGACAATTTCATTACCAAAACAAGCTAAATTATTATAATATACATGTGTCATCTCCACTGCCTCATTTGTAACTATCTACCTTTTTCTGGAGACGACATAATTTATTCTCCTTTCATTGAAAACACTACTATAATTTATTCTTTCTTAAGATTTTCAGTGTATAGCTAAAACAGAAGACAATTTCAGTTTAAAGTAGAGTTATGGAATCTTCTAAAGATATCACAACTCTACTTTTATGATATATTTATGATATCTTACTATTCGCAAATAAAAATAATAGTTGTTATCGCTAACCCTAATGGTACATTTAAATTACGACAGAAGTTCCGACATAAATGTCGGACATTAATTTCTATATTGTTTACACTTGTACGGAATTTTTTTGTCTGAGTACTGTCTATTTGTAAGTGTAGTGTACGGAAATTGTCATGTCATGAAGTCCCTATTGCTTGTCCACTCTTTTTTATTTCATGATTGAATTGTGTCCTTAAGTTTAGGATTTTTTTCTGCTTATTTCTACAGAGGTAGTTTAAACTGTTCTGCTAAACTCTCCAGCGCCGCCTGCTTTTTTACTCTATTTTTATAATCGCTGGATAAAACATTCCAAAGCTCTGGTAGCCGTTCTACAAAAATGATAAGGATTTTTGTAGTCTCCTTGCTCCACGTAAGACTCATTTTGTGCGCTCAAAACGCGGTGTGGTGTATTGAAAATGTCAAACCTGGTCGAAAACTTTTCAACTACATTATAAAATAGACACTTGGACACAACGTATTCATACAGTGGCTGGTGCGACACTAATTATCATGTCACAATAAATTTTACAGTTAGAGACACTCGCGTTTCATACAGAGACACTCGATTTATACACTGATTGTACCGTGTCTAGTGTCGTCTAAACGCACAAGAAAAATATCTTGGATTAAGTCTGGTACACAATGTACAACTACTTTTGTACCATATTTACCGTGCCAGCTACCTGCACGCACAGAGCACAGATGTAGCACAGTTTTTGTACTGATTTGCCGGTCTTGTAGTATACATTGAAGTCTTTGTTGTATTTTTTATACATATTGTACCGTGTGTATGTCGTCCCGTGAGTACCTATCGTAAGAGAACATTGGGATTAGCTACAAAAATGACTAGATAGATGGCGATATAACTATCTCTTTTACGCCTTTAGAATGCCCAGACCGGGCGGCGCTAAGCAGCGTCAAATGTGCTAACGCCCAAATACTCAAACACTGCTCAATTTTAATTGTCTCGTGCTTTTTCTATCACTTTAACTCAAAGTGATTTTGACAACTTGAGACTTAACGGTGTCTTAAAATTGAGTGCGATCTTCATCAATCTGCTGCGATCATCAATCCGATTGCAAAACGTGACAATTAAATCCTTACTATAGTAGGAGAGATCTGTGTCCAGTTGTGGACTTAAAACACTAAAGAAGGTACTTTTTACAACGCCCACCGGATCAAATGAGACATGGCTAAGATATAATAGTTAGCCTCGCTGGTCTATAGTCCGTTCGCGTTAAGAAAATAGTGAGTCATCAGTGCAACTACAGGGTAAAGGTGTATTCGCAGTGGAGTAAAAATTCTTTTTTTTTTTCAAACATTTCATCATCATCATTTTTCATCATCATTACAGCCCTTCACAAGTCCACTGCTGAACATAGGCCTCCCCCAAGTAATGCCACAAAGCACGGTCCTGAGCCACCTGCATCCATCGACTTCCTGCATGTCGTACCAGGTCGTCACTCCATCTAGTGGGGGGTCGCCCTACACTACGCCTACCGGTACGAGGCTGCCACTCGAGAACCTTTCTTCCCCATCGGTTATCGGTTCTTCGAGCTATATGGCCGGCCCATTGCCACTTCAGCTTACTAATCCGTTGGGCTATGTCGATCACTCTGGTTTTACTGCGGATATCCTCATTTCTGAGTCTATCACGCAGAGAAACTCCAAGCATAGCCCTCTCCATAGCTCGCTGAGCGACCTTAAGCGTCCTCATACGGCCAGCAGTGAGGGACCACGTCTCAGATCCGTAAGTCATCACTGGCAACACGCACTGGTTGTACAATCTAGTTTTTAGAGATTGAGGTATACCTGACGAAAAGATATGTCGTAATTTCCCGAACGCTGCCCAGCCGAGTTGAATCCGTCGATTGACCTCTCGGTCGAAGTTGGACTTACCTAGTCGGACTATTTGTCCCAGGTAAACGTACTCGTCAACAACTTCGAGCATAGTGCTTCCAACAACTACCGGCATAGGTGTGACATGGACATTAAACATGATCTTTGTTTTGTCCATGTTCATCTTAAGACCTATCCGTTGGGAGGCACTATTGAGGTCATTGAGCATAATGCTTAAGTCCTCCAGCGATTCTGCCATAATGACTATATCGTCGGCAAATCAAAGGTGAGTGATGTACTCGCCATTGATGTTAATACCGTATCCTTTCCAGTCCAGTAGCTTGAAAACGTCTTCCAACGCAGCGGTGAAGAGTTTCGGGGATATAACATCACCCTGTCTTACACCTCTCTGCAGTTGGATAGGTTTCGAACTCTGGTTCTGTACTCGGATAGCCATCGTAGCCCTACTGTACAAACACTTCAGCACTTCGATGTACCGACAGTCAACTTGGCACCGCTGAAGGGACTGTAGCACCGCCCAAATTTCGACGGAATCAAAGGCTTTCTCATAGTCCACATATGCCAGGCAAAGTGGCAGATTGTACTCTTCGGTCTTCTGTACAATCTGCCGCAGGGTATGTATGTGGTCTATGGTACTGAAGCCTTTTCGGAAACCGGCTTGTTCGGGAGGCTGGAAGTCGTCGAGTCTGCGTGCGAGACGATTCGTAATGACTCTCGAAAATAGCATGTAGACGCGGCTCAGAAGGGAAATCGGTCTGTAGTTCTTCAAGAGAGCGTTGTCGCCTTTCTTAAAGAACAAAACCACCGCGCTTCTGCTCCACGCCTCCGGAGTAGTGCCACCATGGAGGACGGAATTGAAGAGCTTCCGAAGGACTTCAAGTACCGGTTTTCCACCCGCTTTCAGAAGCTCCGCTGTAATTCCATCCTCGCCCGGGGCCTTGCCGTTTTTAAGGTGGTGGAGAGCCATTCTAATCTCGCTCAGACTGACGTCCGGGATATCATCGGAATAGTGTCTGATAAGACTTGCTCTTGGATCGTTACTCACACTTGCGTGTGGCTCCAACGATGATGTGTACAGCTGCCCATAGAACCTCTCAATCTCACTCAAAATCTCAGGTGTCCCGGAAACGATGTTGCCACACTCAGTCTTCAGCTTTGACAGTTGGCTCTTTCTGGCAGACGGATCTCTGGCAAAGACTTTGGAGCCCTGGTTCCGCTCGATCGCTTCTTTAATACGAGAAGTATTAAAGTTGCGTAAGTCTCGCCGCATGCATTTGGAGATTCGTCTGTTCAGTTGCCTGTATGCTGTCAAATCTGTTGACGATTGCAGCCTCATCTCCCGTCTAACAGCCATGAGATTAAGAGTGTGATCGGAGAGTTTTTGTGTTCTTCTGCGGCGGGTCTTGCAGAACTTAGCTCCGACCGCATGGACAGTTTCCACGAGCTTGTCGTTCATATCGTCCACTGCATTGCAATCTTCTAGGCACTGGAAGCGGTTACGAAACTCGAGCTGAAAGGTTTCGGGATTCTGGATTAGAGCACGAGGGGGACGGAGCGTTGACTTCATTAGACGAGACCTCTCCAACTTAACGTTTAGGTTCAGTTTGCCTCTAACCATTCGGTGATCGCTGCCAGTTTTCACCCTTGCGATCACTGAGACATCACTGAACAGTTGGCGTCTGATCGTCATAATGAAGTCAATCTCATTTTTTGTCGAACCGTCGGGGCTCGACCAGGTCCACTTCCTGTGGGGCCGCTTCTGGAAGAAAGAGTTCATCATAAAGAGTCCCTCTTTCTCCATAAAGTCGGCCAGCTGCTGGCCCCTTCGGTTCCGTTGCCCTACTCCAAATTTCCCTACCTTCAGCTCACCGCTTTCTCTTGTGCCTAGTTTTGCGTTGAAGTCTCCCATCAACACCGTGTAGTGGGTTTTGGAGGAATGTATGGCTCTGGAAATATCCTCATACATTTCCTCCACTTCCTCATCGGGATGTGCCGAGGTTGGTGCGTAAACCTGAATGACCTTCAGCGAATACCGTTTGGTGATTCTGAGTATCAGGTACGCGACCCTCGTCGACACACTCCCAATCTTTACAACGTTGTTGACGAGAGACTTGTGGACGATAAATCCGACACCTCCTTGGGACAGATGGTCGCCCTCCCGGTGATAGAACAAGTTGCCGGACTCGAGGATTGCCGTGTCCTCCCCCTCTCTTCGGACCTCGGATAATCCAATAATATGCCAGCGCAACTTGTCTACCTCTTCTTCCAGCTCTAGTATCTTCTCGTCAGTCCTCAGGGTGCGTGCGTTATATGTTGCCAGGTCGAGTCGTCGTAGGTGGCAACCGAACCTCCACCGGAGATTCTTAGCACCCCCTGCCCCGCCGTTACCATGGTCGCCACCGTAGCCAGGAATAGCGGGGCCGCCGGGGACTGGGGGCCGTCTGTTTGTGTATTTATTCATTGGGGGGTATTTGCCATAGTTGCCACGCTTGGCGAGCGGGTTGGCAACCGCAGTTTTTTATTACGTCACAGTTGTTATCAGGAAGATGCTGCTGCCCATCTCCTGCCTGTCTCCCTCTGTCGCCTTTTACGACACCCACGGGAAGATATGGGGTAGTGGATATTCTCAACCGCCACTACACGGCAAACATTTAATTAAGTTTAATGGATACAAATTTTCTTAAAACTACTTAAATCACTAATCAGTTTTGTTAGATTCTCCAGTTACATTAATTATGAAAGAATTTTGTTCTGCAAGTTCCATAATGTCATCCAAATTCCACGTGGTATTTTCTTCGCGTATCACGTGGTCGCAGCACTTCTTCCAACGATTAGCGTCTATTAATACTATTGCGTCATCTAATAATTTTTTTATGTCACTCATTTTGTACGTGGAGTTATTGGCACCAACATAATTTTTTATTTGGGCCCAAACCAATTCAATTGGATTAAGTTTGCAATGGTAAGGCGGTAGGCGAAGAATTGAAATGCCATTACTTTTGGCAGTCTCATCTATTAAATATTTATTATATTGTGGGGCGATTTCGGCAACTTTCATTAATAATTCTTTTTTTTTAAATAAGGCATGTCCATGGATTTGCCTTTGCTTTACAGCCAATCTATTATTTGCTGCTTGTTCCAGCTGGTTGTTGGTATTTTTTCGACTCTTACCGAATGATAGGGAGCGTTATCCATGACAACCACACTTCCTGGTTCTAGCTTAGGCATTATATTAATGAACCAATTAAGGAATCTTTCACCATCCATCTCTTCATGATAGTCTTTTGTAGACTTAGATTCAAACACAGAATACCAGCGTCAAATAACGGCTTAATGCTGCTGTGTTTCGTATGGTGAGTGTAGAGAGAACCGGATACTCTTTTTACTGGAAAAGAGGCATTCCATCTAAGCAAGGCTCAAGGCTGAAAACGCATCAGCATTTTGATTCACAAACGAGGATAGATGTAGATGTCTATGGGCCACAGGTTCCACTTACCATCAGGTGGACTGTGTGCTCGCTTGTCACCCTTTTCCTATAAAAAAAATATAAAAAAAATACTAGTAGACCATCTTCCACGAATCCTTTGTCGCTGCCAATGTGAAATACAATTAACCTTTTACCTTTTCCTGTCGGAGCTTTTGGACCGGCTGATAAGCTATCTAGAAAGGCTTGTCTTTTATTTTTTACCGTTGTATCCAATCATGCTTTTGTCTTTACGTGTCCGGCGTTAACCCACGTTTCATCAAGATAGTAAATGGTTTTATTAGGCTCTGTATTCTTTTATTTGCCTCAGATATTTACGCCTCCATAAAACAATATCTTCTCTTTCGACTAACAATGTTCTGCTATCCTGTTTATTGAAATCGAAACCAAGTTCGTGCATTATTTTATGAAGTGTGGTACGTTTGAAAACAGGAATATTTTCGTCAGCTTGGCAAAGTGTCATAATTTTGTCCAATGTTGGGTAGTCGTTATTAAAATATATTGAGTGAACTTTTCTCCTTATTGCACATTTGTCTAGTTCATCTAATTTATCGACCGTCGATAGTAGAGCTCTTTTTTCACGGGTGATTTTAATGTGTTAGTATCCTTTTGTTATTTAATAATTTTATAAACAGTATTTTCGGACACACCACATGCACTTGCTGTCTTTATTACTGTGCTCTCCACAGTCGCATTTAAATCACACAGTTTAAAGTACTTATAAACATTGTAAATTACGCGTCTCTCTCCGCTATGGATTATTGATCCACTTTTATTCTTTCGATGTTTTGAATGAGTAACACGCAAAATACACAGCGGTTTTGTTCAAAGGCCTGACTTCAACTGGTCACTGTGAACTCGACTTTCTAATTTCTTGCATTTTAATTGTCTGGGGGGCGTGGCCAGGCCAGCGGACAACGATGACTCACTATTTTCTTAACGCGAATAGACTATAGTGGTCGCTAACGCGGTTGCTTATCATGATGTCCCATATTCTAATTCCAGTGGGGCCAAAAATCAACGATTGGATTTTTCTGTCAACAAATTCTCAGTATAGACCAGAGTCAGGAAGTTGACGGTGTTTTACCCCCGTGTCTCGAAAAGCACGTAAAGCCGTTGGTCCAGCGCGTGATCTTTTCGTTCGTGTTGGATTACCGTCCCATCGTGCTATTAGAGTGAGGGGACAGAGAGTGCACCTATGCTTGCGCATACACTCGGGCACTATAATCCTGTCCTGCGCAGTGGGCTAGTCTCCATTGAGACTAGTGACCAAAATTCTGGAGAACATCATTAATAGTTGATGGTGATCATAGGCGGGCGCAGAGCAGCGCGGGCCCGAGCGGACCAGAGCTTCACGCAGTTCGCAGTCATGGACGATGAAAACGTCTCCGCGTTACAACAGGTAACAATAATCATTTCCAAAACAATAATACCGTTACATTTTTTTAATAGGATAGGATGACACA
The DNA here is from genome assembly GCA_907164705.1 of Parnassius apollo. Taxonomy (NCBI): domain Eukaryota; kingdom Metazoa; phylum Arthropoda; class Insecta; order Lepidoptera; family Papilionidae; genus Parnassius; species Parnassius apollo. The sequence goes on along the minus strand of CAJQZP010000220.1, from coordinate 470,171 downwards.
CGAGCACACAGTCCATCTGATGGTGAGTGGTTGCTGCGGCCCATAGATATCTACATCTATCCTCGATTACGAATCAAAATGCAGATGCGCTCTCACCCGTGAGGACTAAGATGGAATGCCTCGTTTCCAGTAAAAAGGGTTCCCGGTTCCTACACTCACCATACGAAATACAGCAGCATGAATGTGAATTTAATATTGTTTTTTTTTTAATATTCCTGTATCGTGGGCGCAGTTCACATACAAACACAAAAGGACAAACATCCAGACCCGGTACAGGTCATACAAACCATACTACTTCCGTGTGGGATTCGAACGCGCGGCCCTAAGCGTTGCAACTTATTGCTAAGCCACTGTGCCACGGAGCCGTCTTTATTTTTTACATTTTACCCGACCACCCCAAAAGGGAGGTAATATTTTTCAAAAGTATTTACAGCCTAAATGAAGTCGCTCGCGTCCGTAGGCTTCGACCACCTAATCCTAGGCCCACCCTACACGTTTCCCCCGGGTGGTGCTAAAAGAGCGACAAAGCCGAAAGAACAGACTTATCTACTCGCCGTGTGGTAGCGGCGTAAAATATGCCACGCCCTAGTTTTCGCACCATGAGGCAAATAGTAAAAGAAATGGCCCCGAGTTCCCGGCGCCCCTTTAATGGGGCAGGGGTGCGAAGAATCTCCGGGAGGAAAACCGGCGACGAGGTTCGCCACCCGTCACGTTCTGTCTTCGGCGAAAAGTGGATTGCAGAGGCCTGTCTGGCTACGTTGAATGTATGTGGGGCAATGAATGATAAATGGATGAAGTATGCGATATGATGTATGATAGAGGAATAGATGTGTTATGTGTAAATGAGACGAAAAGGAAGGGGAAGGATGTCAATACACATGGCATGTATACCGCATACTGGTCTGGTGTAGACGAGATCGAGCGGGCATGCCAGGGAGTAGGTATCATCCTTTCAGAAAGAATGGGCCAATGTGTGAAAGAGTATGAATGTGTAACCCCAGGATTGCTATGGATACGAATGAAAGTGGGCTTAAAGAAGTTGTTTGTGTTAGGGGTCTACGCCCCAGACATGTCTAAGCCCACTTATATCCGGGAGCAGTTTTGGGAAATGGTAAGGATGGTGTTAATGAAGTGTAAGGGAAATGAAAATATTATTATGCTAGGAGATTTTAATGGAAGGGTTGGGATGAGGAGGCTTGGTTATGAAAGGGTATTGGGAACGTTTGGTGATGAAAGTATAAATGAGAATGGTGAAAGCCTCCTCACCGTATGTGTGGAAAGGAATCTTTTTGTGACGAACACTTTCTTTCGTCATAAGAAGATTCACATGTATACTTGGGAAAGAGGTGATGATAGAAGCATGATAGATTTCGTAACCGTGGATGAAAGAATGAGGAGCGCAGTGGTGGATACAAGGGTTTACCGGGAGTCCAACGTAGGGACGTACCACTACCTGGTCTTATGCCGAATTAGGGGTTTATTCAGACTTTGGCGGCATAGGACATCTGTGTCTACCACAGCGTTACAGCGTATAAGAATTGAGAGGTTAAAAGATGAAGATGTGAAAGACAAGTACAAATGCAGACTGAGAGAAAATATAAGTAATTTGGAAGAGTTGTGTGTGAATGAGTTAGACTTGGAGAATGTGTGGCATAATGTTAAGAAAGGTTTAGTGGATGCAGCTACCGGAGTATGTGGTGTTAGTAAGAGAACGAATGAAAGGAAAGACAATACGTTATGGTGGGATGATGAGGTACGTATGGAAGTTGAAGCAAAGAAGAGAGCATGGCTAGATTTACTAGCGACCAAAGCTGGTAATTCTGGCGGTAAGAATGATGAGAATGAAAGAAAAAAGGCTGAGTTTAAACGTTTAAATAAGAGAGTAAAAGAATTAGTTGAAAGGAAAAAGCAAGAAAGAACGGATTCTTATCCGTTCTTTCTTGCTTTTTCTTTTCAACTTGATAGAAGAATATCGGATAACTTTCAGGCAAATATTAAAATGTTCTGGAAACTCGTAAGAAATACCAGGGGACTTTCAAAACAGCCTAGATTGAATGCGATACGAGACGAGAATGGCTGTATCCTGAATGATGAAGTGTTGAGTCTAAAGAGATGGAAGGAATATTTTGAAAGCGAATTTATGAGTGAGGAGAAGTGTGAACTAAATGAAATAGAAATTCCGAAAGAAGATGAAAGAGATAGGGAGATAAGTATAGATGAAATAATGAAAGCAATGAAAAGCATGCAAGTAGGTAAGGCAGCGGGATATGATAGAGTTTCACTCGAAATGCTAAGGGCTGGAGAGGACGTGGTGGCAGGCCTGCTGTACACCTTGTTTAATTTATGCTGGGAACTGAAGCGGGTACCGGGAGACTGGTGCAAAGCCGTGATAGTCCCAATATATAAGGGAAAAGTGTCACAGCAGGACTGTAAAAACTACCGTGGTATCAGCCTTCTTAGCATTGTGGGAAAACTGTATGCTAAGGTACTAATTGAAAGAGTTATGAAAGAAACTGATGAAAAAATTTGGGATGTGCAAGCGGGATTTAGAAAGGGAATGGGGTGTACAGGTCAAGTCTTTTCCATACGCATGATCGCGGAGAAGTTTGTGGCGAAAAACCAAAAAAGTTTTTTGTGCGTTCATGGACTTGGAAAAAGCTTATGACAGAGTGGACAGGGATGTGTTATGGCAAACGCTGAACGCATTTAGGTTGAGCGCTGGTTTGATACAGGCATTAAAGTCTCTGTATAGGGACTCGAGTGCTTGTGTTAGAATCAACGGGGTCTACTCGGACTGGTTTGGCATCCATAAAGGTGTCAGACAGGGCTGTGTAGCTTCCCCGTGGCTGTTCAACCTATTTATGGACAGCTGTTTGGAAAATTTGAAAGTTGAAGAATGCGGGTTAAGAATGGGTGAGTTAACCATCAAATGCCTTTTGTACGCCGATGATCAAGTTATTCTTGCGTCGTCGGCGGCCGAGTTGCAAATGATGGTTACATTAATGAACAGGTCATTAAAAGAAAGGGGGAATGAAAGTGAACGCAAGTAAGACGAAAGTGATGGTTTTTGAAAGAGATGAAAGCAAGACGGTATGTGGAATAAGAATAGAAGGAGAGTTAATTGAGCAAGTGGATGAGTTCGTATATTTGGGATGTGTATTCAGCAGAGATGGGAGATATGATAAGGATATTGAACGACGAGTGAATGCAGGAAATAAAGTAAATGGGGCTCTACACTCTATTGTGAAAAGTCAGAATGTGTCAAAAAAGGCACGTATGGCAATTCACAGTGCTGTATTAGTCCCTACTTTAACGTATGGTAGTGAAAGTTGGGTGTGGCAGAAGAAGCACGAGAGTAGAATAAATGCAGTAGAAATGCGGTCGCTAAGGAGTATGTTGGGGCTGAATCTGAGTGACAGGGTGAGAAACTGTGTGATAAAAGAAGAGTGTGGTTTGCAAGATGATGCAGTGACCAGGATTAAGAAAGGAATGCTTCGGTGGTTTGGTCATGTAGAAAGAATGAATGCGGAAAGACTGACAAAGCAAATATATGTTGCAGAAGTGAATGGAAGAGTCGGAAAGGGACGTCCTAGGCGGAAGTTTGTCGACCAAATTGGCGACATACTAAAAATGGGCCAAATTAAAAGTACCCTTAACCGACGAGCATGTATGCGTAGGTATATGGATGTGGAAGAGGCGAGAAAGGTATGTCAGGATCGTGCTAAATGGAAGTCTGTAGTCTCTGCCTACCCCTCTGGGTGACAGGCGTGAGTGTTTATGTTATTGTGTTATGTTATGGATCGTAACATAATACATATGTATGTGGTGGAGCGACGAGCCTAAGGTTACCGAAGTCCAATTCCCCGGTCGAGCCTTAAACCTATTACGCGAGATATTAACCAAAGTAGACTGTATATGCGAAATGCTTCTTCGTTTACCCAAAATGGCGACTATAGCACGCGGTTTCCCATACAATGCACTCGCTCTTCCCTAAAACGAACTATTATTTGCCAAATCTATGAAAAGAATCCTGCTTGATTAGGAGAAAATAAATTGGAGCGGACACAATTATATCAAGCAGTAACTAGTAAGGAATATTCACTCACCGGGGTGTTGCTTCTGTGCGGCTTGGGCACTAAGTTGCTGCAACTTCTGGAAGACACTCTGGGTAGACTCTCTGGGGCCCCAGCCTTTCTTGTCCGGTGATACGTTGGGAGAGAGTGCGGTGCGCGACTATTTCTCACACGAGGTGAGGCGGGTTTCCTGGAGCTCGACTGCTTCCAGGCTAAAGCGGATATACTAGCGGTGCGCGTGGGCAATAGCCCTTCTATGATACTATTGTCTTAAGCGGTGTGGTTCCAACGACGAGCGCGGCGGGAAGAGAGTGCGCGTCGGCCGCGCGTGCCTTTTTATTCCTTCGGTTGCGATGATCGCGTAATATTCTAGAATCATCTTCTTTTCCCTCCCACCCCACCACCCCGATGAGTCGATAGGAGGGTATGAATGATATCGTTTGGAAAGGGATAAACGATTTGACAAGCCTACCGTCAAATAAAATAAATATGAATGGTTTTCCGCGCAACCATCTCCCCCGCCCTTGAAGGATTTCCTTCAAAAAATAACTAAAACAACTAGAGCTAAGATCAAACTAACAAAATAACTAACTAACGCTAAGATTACCTAAATTCAACTACAATTTCTAATCTAGAAAGCTAATTTAAATTATGGAAGAGGCAAGGGGCACAAACGGACAACAGGACGCATGTAAGATCCAACCGTGGTCTTAACGCGAGCTACCCTAATTACTCCGTCGGAACCGGGAAAGACCTCTTCGACAATTCCTAACGGCCAATGGAGAGGCGGCGTATTCTCCTTAGTGAGCACAACTACGGTTCCTACAGCTAAAGGCTCAGTTGCTGTGTTCCATTTTTGCCGAGACTGCAAAGTATGAAAGTATTCCATCCTCCATCGTTTCCAAAACGATTGCACTAACCGGTCCAATAATTTGTGGCGTGCGGAAATGCTAAGTCTGTTCTCATCCGTATCTACGGCGGGCAAATACTTTAAAGGCGTTAAATTCAAAAAATGTGCTGGAGTTAGAGCCAGCGGTTCCGAGGGGTCACTAGACAACGTACGACAAAGTGGGCGGCTATTCATTACGCATTCAATTTGAGCGAGCACCGTACTTAGCTCTTCGAAGGACAAAATTTGATCTCCTATTACTCGGCATAAGTGACTCTTTAGACTCTTCATATTAGTCTCCCAATTGCCCCCAAAATGACTCGCGGCTGGGACGTTCAGAGACCACTCAATGCGGTTCTCGGCTAGAATGCGAGCGAACTCCGAATTATAATACTTGCTAGCTAAGAGCTCATGTAGTTCTGATAAAATACGTTTTGAACCGACGTAGTTCGTACCGTTACCCGAATACAATTTACTTACAGGGCTACGGCGGGAAAGAAATCTTTTAAATGCACCCATAAAGCCTGCTGTGCTTAGATCACCAACGAATTCTATATGCACCGCTCGAGTAATTAGACATACGAAAATGCAGACGTAAGCCTTTGTGGCCGTAAGCCGAGGCTTGGGGCGTGTCCGAAAGCAAGCTATACATCTGTGCACCCGATTGCGGATTAAATTACGTGCAGAAAGAATCCAATAATTCTGACGCAAGATCGACATCAGCAAGTCGGGGCCAGCGTGCGAATTCAATTTATGATGGTAATCGACTAATAAATTCATGATATGGTCTTTACGCGGTAAAACTATAGGGTGCCGTTGGTCGAAACTCAACTGCGAGTTAGACAAGCGTCCACCTACCCTTACAATCCCATCCTGTAAAAATGGCTTAAGGCGTTGAAAGGCGCGACTACAAGCTCTATTCGATTGTAATCTTGTAATTTCTTCAGAGAAGTGTGCACGTTGAAGTTCACGCAATACTAGCAACTCGGCATAGTTGTAATCGGACGCTAGGACATACGAACGTCGCGGTAAAAGCTTCGCGAATCGACAAACGTAAATTACGCTACGCAATAATTTCGACCAGGAGGACAAGCGGTTCGCCAAAGCAATGATTGGAGAAACCTCGCTCGAAACGTTCGTCACTAGAGCGTGTCTCATCTCTTCCGGTGGTTGTGACACTGACGAAGGTTCGAAATCGGTTATTGGCCATTGCGAGGGATCCAAGTGAACCCAAGAAAGTCCGTGGAACCAAAGCGGGTGGTCCATTATTTGCATCGGGGTGAGTCCATGGGATAGACAATCGGCAGGGTTTTCCGTACCGGACACGTGATAAAAGTTCCGCGTTTCTAACTCGTCTTGGATCTTGGCCACTCGGTTCGCGACAAACGTATCCCAACGGTGGGGTGAAGAATGAACCCAGCATAAGGCGACGGTGGAGTCGGAAAAGGTAGATATCCTTTCTATGTGAACTCTATCCCTACATGCGCTGATAACTGCGGTAATAAGCTTGGTGAGTATTGTTACGCGCTAAAATCGGCGCACTAGCGCCATCTAGTCTCGTACCAAAGAACTAAACTTCTTGAAGTTTAAAACTCGAACTCTCGGTACCTTGCGCGTGTTTACTTGAACATTCTGGATCTTTTGCTAATTTATATAAGTAGGCGCTGCAAGATGCGATCGGGCAGAGTTGAACTCGGCGACACAAGCGAAGCTTCGGAGCGGAATTAAGTGAGTTAGTGTGTTTAATTATTAGTGTTTTTAGTTTTAATTTGTGTAAAGTAAATTAAAGTGTTAATTTAGGTAATTTTATCGGCAATTTTTATTGTCACGAACCTCAAGCTCGTAACAGTACTAATATTGCGCAAAGCTCTAAGCGCGCCAGAGAGATAACCTTACGGGTGGATACTCTCGACTTAGAACTAATGAAGCTAATCGAATTTCTACCATTATTCTGAACGTGGAAATATACAACGCCCCCGTAAGCCTTCTCGCTGGCGTCTGCAAACCCAACGACCGTGATGACGCTATTTCTATCGACGTTTATATGACGCGGTATTTTAATTTCTCTTAGTAAAGGAAGTTCATCTCTAAAACGCTGCCACAACCGAACAATGCTGTCAGACGGCGAGTCATCCCAGTCGCATTCTAATAACCAAAGTTGTTTAATCAAAAGCTTAGCGTATAATACCACCGGAGCTACGAAACCCATGACATCCCATAATCTAGCAACGCATGACAGTATTGTGCGCTTTGTGCACTTCTCTACGGGCGGATTTACCTTAAGGCTAAACACGTCGGACTCTGGTGACCAACACAGACCGAGCACCTTGTGATTTGCACCTTGCACCTTGTGTTTATCGCCGAAAAACGGTGTGATAGTGGGATTGTGTCTAAAACCGGACGCGAATTACTAGTCCACTTCACAAGATCGAATTGACCCGATTTCATGAGCTTTATAACCTCGGCGGTGGTTAGGGTGGCCTCCTCCACGCTATCGACCGAGTATACAAAATCATCCATATATAATCCGCTCTCAGTCGCCCTCTTAGCTTTAGGGTAAGAGGGACCGTCATCGTGGGCGAGCTGTCTCACCGTGCGTAACGCCTGAAATGGGCTCGACTTTAAACCAAAACAAACGCGGTTAAATTCAAACACCATTAGAGGTTCCTTTGGGTTGAAACGATATAAAATGCGTTGGAATCTACGGTCGCATTCACGGACCCCTATGCAAAGAAACATTTGGCGAATATCGGCGGACAGTGCTATACTAAACAAACGAAAAATTGGCTATTATATTAAATAAACTGCTCTGTAAATTTTGCCCACTATAGAGGATATCGTTAAGCGACAGGTGAGTGCTAGTTTTAGCACTAGCGTCGAGCACTACACGTAACTTAGATGTAAGTTTGTCCTCCCTAATGACCCCGTGGTGTGGTATGAAATACGACGGTGTGTCTTCGTAGTTATCTAATTTCGAAGCCACAAGTGATATGTAACCTTCCCTTATATATTCGTTAATGACGCCGTCATAAGCTTCTTTTAACTGGGGTGAAGCGATCATCCTACGCTCCAAGCTGTAGAAACGTTTTTCCGCCATTTGACGCGAATCGCCAAGAGATAAAACATCTCCTTTAAAGGGTAGCGCTACACTATATCTACCGTCGCGATCACGATCGGTCGTGCGGACGTAAATTTCCTCGCATAATCTGTCATCTGAGCTAGCTATGGGTGGGACGTTCACTTCCTCCATCTCCCAAAATTTGCGGACTAACGACTCGAGCGGTTCGACAGCCATACCACAATAAGAGGTTGCCGAAATACTATCCATGATGGGGGCGGAGCCAACGATGACATAGCCCAAGACGGTTTCCAAGGCGTAAGGCGCGGTATGCAAGGAGTTGCCCCTGACCTTATTGTTTAACAAAAGATGAGGGAAAAGCGATGCTCCAATGAGCATGTCTGTGTTTCCAGGAACGGCGTAAGTGTAGTCTGCTAGAGTTAAATTTTTAAATTCAATCATTGCAGAGGTGTCAACCGTAACGGTTGGCAACCGTTCGGTGACCCTATCTACTACTAGTGCATTTATATCAAAGTTAACATTACGATCTATCCGAGAATAAAATTTTAAATTTATATATCCTTGGGTAACTTTACTAGTACCTTCGATGCCTTTGACTACGGGACATGAAAGTGACCTATTTATTACTAAGCCTAAGCGCTGACAACATTGTCGCGTTATAAAGCTATTTTGGGCTCCGCTGTCCAGCAGTGCACGAACGCTTTGTTAGTTCCCACGCGAATCCCTAACCAAAATACGCGCCGTACCCAGTAACACGGTTGAAGGAGGTTGTGCTCCCATATTTCCTAATGAGCACAGAGCGACATCACCAGGTCGACCGTTAGAATCGTTGACTTTAGTAGGGGTCAATTCCTTGTCCGCTTTACTTGATACTTGCTATTTTCAAAATGTAATAACGTGTGATGTTTCCTGGCGCACTTGCTACATACGGAACTAGAATTGCATTTTGCAACTAAATGCTTATCGCTTAAGCAAGCAGACATAGGTTGTTTGTCTTTACTAATTTATAACGTTCGCTTGGTGAATATTTATGAAAAGTCGCACAATTGTATAAATTACCGTGTTTATCTTTACATATGATACAGGCATGCTGAAGTGGTGCCGACGTACCGGTTACGTACGTTAACGACCCTGCTGTTTTAGATGGTTGAGTCGGTCTACGTTCGACGCAGTTTTTAATTTCTTGTTTAACGTTCGGGGAGCGCTGCATCACCTTTATTTGATCTCGTACAAACGATGCTAATGAATGAAAGGAAGACATCTCCGAGCTACGATGCTCCATTTCAAACGCACGCACGGTGTCGGGGTCTAATTTCTTAACTGCAATATGGAGAAACACCACGTCCATAAGGTCATTAAATTTCAAATTCTTAAGTGCAGCCACCGATGCCACAAATTTATCTAAAAACTGCTCTAAGCCGTTGATGTTCGCGGATGATATAGGTTTAAGATCGAATATCTGGTTCAAATATTCGGAAGCTAACATTCTCCTATCTTCGTATTTAGTTTTAAGCGTTTCGAATATTAACAAGTAATTGTTTGCTGTAGGTGTAAAACCCGAGCAAATTGACTGTGCCCTGCCACTAAGTTTACTAATATAATTTTTCAGCGTCCGATAACGATGGGTTATTATGTATATTGTTTTGAAAACTACTGAAGAAGAAGGGCCATGTCTTAATATCACCATTGAATACCGGAATATCTATTGGCGGCAACCTAATTGAGTCACGTGGGCGTGCCTGGATTTCCGGCTTTGCTTCGTTTTGAGGTGGAGACTGTAAGAGTTTCGCCGTTCTTTTCACGCGACACAACATGTCTTCAAATGCTAGAAGCGGTTGGTAGTTCGATATATATTTCGGGTCGATTTGTAATTCCAAATGATTAATTTGGTCTAATATCCTTTCGTAATCCGTCCGCAAAGAATCCACCGTTTTTCGTTTTAATTTTGATTTCATTTCAACTAACTGCCATTTTAAATTATTATAATTAATATTATATTAATCACAATTAATTGCACAACGCTGGAGGATGGACACGCGTGCCGTATTACGTCGTTAAATTGAACACCTGTTACAGCGAGCCGAGGTGAATTTTTATCAAAATTGTCGGGTAAGCGTACAAAACGCGTGTGATTACACTGTTTTAATTACCTAAGCGACTAATAAGCTTTAAATTTAAACCAAATACGTTTTTTTTACGAATTTTAAATAATTTAAATTTTAAACGAACACTATTTAAGTCTATTCCATTAAATTAGAGTGCATTGTCTAAGTAATTAATCTAATAATTCGACCAGAAAATGGTTGAACGACTACTAAACACCAGTCCAAATCCTGCCGAAGTGACCATAAAATGGTGGAGCGACGAGCCTAAGGTTACCGAAGTCCAATTCCCCGGTCGAGCCTTAAACCTATTACGCGAGATATTAACCAAAGTAGACTGTATATGCGAAATGCTTCTTCGTTTACCCAAAATGGCGACTATAGCACGCGGTTTCCCATACAATGCACTCGCTCTTCCCTAAAACGAACTATTATTTGCCAAATCTATGAAAGTAATCCTGCTTGATTAGGAGAAAATAAATTGGAGCGGACACAATTATATCAAGCAGTAACTAGTAAGGAATATTCACTCACCGGGGTGTTGCTTCTGTGCGGCTTGGGCACTAAGTTGCTGCAACTTCTGGAAGACACTCTGGGTAGACTCTCTGGGGCCCCAGCCTTTCTTGTCCGGTGATACGTTGGGAGAGAGTGCGGTGCGCGACTATTTCTCACACGAGGTGAGGCGGGTTTCCTGGAGCTCTACTGCTTCCAGGCTAAAGCGGATATACTAGCGGTGCGCGTGGGCAATAGTTCTTCTATGATACTATTGTCTTAAGCGGTGTGGTTCCAACGACGAGCGCGGCGGGAAGAGAGTGCGCGTCGGCCGCGCGTGCCTTTTTATTCCTTCGGTTGTGATGATCGCGTAATATTCTAGAATCATCTTCTTTCCCCTCCCACCCCACCACCCCGATGTGTCGATAGGAGGGTACGAATGATATCGTTTGGAAAGAGATAAACGATTTGGCAAGCTTATCGTCAAATATAAATAAATACGAATGGTTTTCTGCGCAACCAGTATGAGTTGTCGTTAGATTCGTCTTAATTGTGCAAGTAAGACAGCTTATAAAATTTTTCTCTTTTAAATAAACTTTTTTACTGAGTCGGGCTTTTTATTTACTGTTTGGAATGACACAGGATCCTTCGGCATCCCGAAATGTGCGTACCACGCCGTGCCATGCCGTGCCGTCTGTGAACGCGGGCTTATAAGCTTGCTTATTCTAAGAGGAAAGTTTCTTAAAACTTTGAGGATTAAAGTAAAAGCTCATTTAGAAATTTTTCAGTCGTTTCAAAGCCAAGAGTAGTGATACTCACCACATTTTTTTTAATAAAACTGAGGTTATGAACAAACTTACAGTCCACCTGATGGTAAGTGACCAACTTCAAGCGCGTAACACTATCCCATCTGATAGCAAGTGTAGATGCAGCCGAAGATGGTGAAGCGCGCTGACTCAACAAAAGCCTATTCACTCTTGCCTTGAAAACACACATTGTAACTAGATGAAAAGACAGTTCTTTTCGGTAATAACAGAATAGGGCGGTACATATCCAGAACGACTTTTGACAAAAATTGAGTATCAGCTAGTAAAATATAAAACTATTTATTATAGTTAAAAATAATTTTATACATCTCTATTTATGGTTCAATAACCAGGTGACAAAGGGTGGCGCTCTCACGCTGGTCTCCCTGTGGAAGTCACAATTCGACGACTCGGAGGAGACAACGGACAACGAGTGGAAACAAGAGCAGTTGCAGGTTTTTAAATGTTTCTTAAAATATTTTTTATAGCATTGGGTCATAAACGAGTACACAGTCCACCTGATGGTAAGTGGATGCTGTGGTCCATAGACATCCACATTTATCCTCCACTAATGATTAAAATGCAAATGCATTGGAATGCCTCGATTACAGTAAAAAGAGTCTCCGGTTCTGTACACTTACCATACGAAACGCAGCAGGATTACCTTGCTATTTTACGCTTGACTTATGTGAGAACGTGGTCCTTCCCCGGTCGAGTCGACTATAATATAGCTGCAGCGTGGCTCTACCACATAAGATTTTAAACGAATGTGACAGTTTAAAAATATTTCGATTTCCCAACAACGTTGTAAACATAATAATTAAACGAATTAATATCTTAATTTTCATCTATATTTTATCTATAATCAAGATGTGAATAACCAGTTTTAAATCTGGGCCGATTTGAGAGCGTTACTCAATTGATCGATTGAATTTCACGTACACTTCGAAAGCAATGTCAGGTTGGATTTAGGCTATATTTTATCCTTAAACTCTAAAATAAATGGTTTTGATGATTATGAAGTGGTGGTGGGTCGCTATTAATAGACACATCACAAATTTTCTAAACAAAAAAGCCCAAATCGAAAAATTCAAATTTGTCAAGAACAAAACATGATTTGTATTTTTATGTGCTTTTGGCAATGGAAGGAAAAGGGGAGGTCTCCCACCGGGCAAGGTGTTCTGCCCTGAACTGCTGGAACTTTGATAGCGCGATTTAGGCTTCGATGTGTTTCACTTGTGGTCAACGACAGCGTCGCCACATGCTTATATTTGTTATCTCAGACAAAACTACTAGTACTTGTAAGAAGTTAGTTGTTGACTGACAATCGACAATATTTAAAAAGGATGTTCTTATTATTATAGGTATGTTCCAAAATAGAACCCAGTGTACTGTCCAATGCAAATGACGTCATAAACCGACGCCGTACTGGTGATTCGTTTCAAAACATTTGACAGTATATGACATCTTACATTTGCGTCGTGTTGGAAAAGTGTTGGCGATTATTTTGTCATTTTGTGCTCCAAAGGTCATTATATCCTCTTAAATGGAGATACCAGTAATTATTCTATAATTTTTTGTATTGGAATAAATAAAAACAAATTCTGGCGTGCTTTATTCAGCGTACACACAATTAAAAATAGTTTTAATATGGCCGGATATCTGACACAATATAGCGGCGGCACGCCAGTATAATATGGTGTCAATTAATGACGTCATTTGTATTTGGCAGTATACTGGTAACGCTTCGGAACATACCCTTTATATTTGAATCAATGTCGGACATTAACGGGCCTTCGAGTATTAATTGTATCAAATTCAAATTTATTTTATTTGTGTTGTATACGTAATGAGGCAGAATAGATCTTGTTATCAAATTGAATAAAAATGTTTAGAGGTTGATATGTTTGTGAAGAGAATATTTTTGTTGGTTCAGTCTCCGGAGCACCGCGGCGGCGCAGCGCGCGGCGCCAGCGCGGTATCCAGCTGCTCGCACGCCGCGCGCACGCAGCTGCCCGCCACGCACACGCAGCACACGCAGCCCACGCTGCCCACGCAGACCACGCCGCCCACGCAACAAGTGCAGCCCACACAGCAAACACCGGCTCCACCATTATCGCCCTCCAAGCTAGCGGACCTAGTAAACGAGGTCAGCTTATCCTCATATACTTATATCATCACACTTAAAGTACAAATCTATATTATAAATCATACAATCAAATCAATCAATACAATCACTTTAAAAATCTTAAAAATTAATAAACTAATTTGAAGAAAATTTCTCGCCTTCCCTCAACTACGTGCACTATCCACGTCACTACTAATCCCAACACAACTACACTAAAAAGATCGCATCACGGTCGATAATACGACAAGTGATTCGCCTCTACACTAAACCTCCTCAGGTAAAGTAGACTCTGCGGTAGCAGACCACTAAGTAATCATTTTATTTTATTACGTAGATCTTAGCCATTTACTTTGCAACATAATTTAATCAATACTTTAATTATATATTATAAAAATACAAACTTATTCTCCAATAATCTCGTTTTCTTAAAACTTAGATTTACTTACATGTTAAGTTTAAAATCAACTGCATCTTTCATAACAATTCAACGTAAATAATATTATAAGCCACGCTGATTTTATTAATGTTTTGCGATTTAAAGGTCGTAAGGGATGAAATTTATTTTCCAAATTTGTATGAAATTAAATCTCTTCATTTCACCTCCAAATGACGTTATAAATTAGGCTAAAAGAAGTAAGATCATAGGTAGCCTGTAATTTAAAAACGATATTAGGTATGTTCCGATATACACTATAACCATAATAAGTTATGACGTTAATTCAATATACTATGAAGTCGTTCTTTTTTAGTTTACTGCTTACTGTTTAAAACTGAACGCAATTCATGTATATACTGTCATCCCCATTTTTCGACACTAATTTCAAATGAAAATATTTATCTATACAGTATACTGGCGTCCAGAACGGAACGAACTTTTCACCAGTGAGAGCACTGAGCGGTACTCGCAGTCGTAGACAGAGAAATCTATTGACAAATTGATGCCTTCTTTCGCATTCGCACACGAAAAAGATAGATTTATGCATACATCTTGCATAGAAATGAGACAGAGCGGTGTGATCGTTTGTCCCTTTCTCCATGCCGGTTTTTTTGTTTAGCAAACTACACTTTGATAAACAACTTTGACAGTTCGTAGCGATCTAAGGAGTTTACAAGTAAGTTTAAGTGAGAAAAAAAGTGTTTTGTAAGCTTAATATTGGTGAATCTTGTTCAGTTTAGTTCTTAGAACAATTAAAAGTTTTATCTAAATATGTTTAAAAGTCATAAAAATTATTGTATAACCTAAAACTACGTTATCGTCCTTTCTCACTCTAGGTCACGCTATTAATTAATCTATAGCTTTCTCTGTCTACGTTCGCAGTGTTTATCAGAACACGACCATAGTCTTGTTTGTCAAGTTTATCAAGGTGTCAATCAAGTTGTCAAAAAATCAACATATAGGTTTTGTTTTAAAAGTAGAATAAATGTTTATTTCTTACTTTGCTTTATTTCCAATTCGATTGACTCAAAATAACCCCTGTGTTAACCGTACTATATTACGAGGGACAGTTCTTAATTTGGATTTATTTTAATTATCAAACAGTTTGTGCGAGGTTATTAGTTTATGATTAAATACAATGTTATTTACACTACGGTACAAAGATTTTTTACAACTATTTTAAGTTGACCGTTTCTCTCTTATTTATAAGGCAAAAACTAGTGTTTATTAGATTATTATAGTAATCGCTTCATATCGCTTTTTTCTGCCAACCGCAGCCAATGGGTGCGTTTGGCAGAAAATAAGCGCTTAACGCTAAAATTGGCCAGGACACGATTGCTACTTCAGTAGCGCTGACACAATCCGCCATTTTGCTTATTTAATTTATTTGTTTTGAAGTAAAGTTTATAAGTTTTTTTGTGAAATATTAGTTTTAAGTAATATAATGCATGAATAGACATATAGATGTTATTAAAAATTCATGATTGGTAAGTTGTTAATATGTATACTTTACAAACATATATTTAAATTAGGTTAGGTTCCCCGGTTAAAATTGACTTCGTGTCCTAGAGGAAAATAGCTACTTACGATTTGACAGCGCTTACCGCTTACGATCGCCATTTTGCGTACAAGCGCTTGCTAGCGCTTTTTTCTGCCAAACGCACCCAATAACATTTAATTTTAAGTAAAATGTCAAATGTCAGTTTCTGACTTGATTATTATTTTTATGCTTGACAAACGTAGCGCATTCTTCCGCCAACTCTATTACGTCATCACTAATAAGTTTAAAAAGCAATAAATGTAACGACACCAAAGTTTATATACTATATTAAATATGACATTTTTATTTAAAAAAAAAAAACATGTTTAATCAGGTAGAAATAGTAGACAAGGCAGAGAAAATGGAAGTAACAGAAAAGCCAAAAAGTGAGGGAGCGAAAGTCCGCTGTTGCCTGCACAGCGCCGGCATCGACGCTTTCCCACGCCTGAAGCCCACGCTGCCCAGGAGCTGGACGCTGCCGGCTATCGGTACGACATGTTTTCTCAGAGTTCTCTTTATAATTTATAATATTTTATTAACGGTGTTGAGTCTGATACAATAATAGTGTCATCCGCGTTTTTCAAGGACCTATGTTGGGTCCCTTATTGTTCATATTATTTTTAAATGATATTAGTAACTGTTTTTTCATTCAAAATTTATAATATGGCAAGTAAACAGAACTCGATTATTTGTCTTATCTGCTCATGAATTTAGAAATCGTGTTATTTATTTAGTATTACAGAATATTTGGTATTTTGGTTATTTTTTTATTTTTTAAAAAAAAATGAATTTGAGAGAAACTCCGAAAGAAGAGGAAAGAGGTATCGAGATAAGTATAGATGAAATATGAAAGCAATGAAAAGCATGAAAGCAGGTAAGGCTGCCGGATATGATAGAGTTTCACTCGAAATGCTAAGGGCTGGAGAGGAAGTGGTGGCAGGCCTGCTGCACACCTTGTTTAATTTATGCTGGGAACTGAAGCGGGTACCGGTAGACTGGTGCAAAGCCGTGATAGTCCCAGTATATAAAGGAAAAGGGTCGCAACAGGACTGTAAAAACTACCGTGGCATCAGCCTTCTTAGCATTGTGGGAAAACTGTACGCTGTGGTACTGATTGAAAGGGTCATGAAAGAAACTGATAGAAAAATTTGGGATGTGCAAGCGGGATTCAGAAAGGGAATGGGATGTACAGATCAAGTCTTTTCCATGCGCATGATCGCGGAGAAGTTTTTGGCCAAAAACCAAAAGGTTTTTTGTGCGTTCATGGACTTGGAAAAGGCCTATGACAGAGTGGATAGGGATGTGCTATGGCAAACACTGAACTCATTTGGGTTGAGCGCTGGCTTGATACAGGTATTGGAGTCTCTTTATAGGGACTCTAGTGCTTGTGTTAGGATCAACGGGGTCTACTCGGACTGGTTTGACATCCATAAAGGTGTCAGACAGGGCTGTGTAGCTTCCCCGTGGCTGTTCAACCTATTTATGGACAGTTGTTTGCAAAATTTGAAAGTTGAAGAATGCGGATTAAGAATGGGTGAGTTAACCGTCAAATGCCTTTTGTACGCCGATGATCAAGTTATCCTTGCGTCGTCGGCGGCCGAGTTGCAAATGATGGTTACATTAATGAACAGATCATTAAAAGAAAGGGGTATGAAAGTGAACGCAAGTAAGATGAAGGTTATGGTTTTTGAAAGAGAAGAAAGTGAAACGATTTGTGAAATAAGAATTGAAGGGGAGTTGATCGAGCGAGTAGATGTGTTTGTATATTTTGGCTGCGTATTTAGCAAGGATGGGAGATATGATGAGGATATAGAACGACGAGTGAATGTGGGAAATAGAGTAAATGGAGCCTTGCACTCTATTGTGAAGAGTCAAAATGTGTCAAAAAAGGCACGTTTGGCAATTCACAATTGGTTTGCAAGATGATGTTGTGACCAGGATTAAGAAAGGAGTGCTTCGGTGGTTTGGTCATGTGGAAAGAATGAATGAGGAAAGAGTGACAAAGAAAATTTATGTTCCAGAGTAATGGCAGAGTCGGAAAGGGACGTCCTAGGCGAAAATTTATTGACCTAATTGGCGATTTATTGAAAACGGGCCAAATTAGGAGTACCCTTAACCGACGAGCATGTATGCGTAGGTATGGATGTGAAGGAGGCGAGAGAGGTGTGTCAGGATCGTGCCAAGTGGAAGTCTGTAGTCTCTGCCTACCCCTCTGGGTGACAGGCGTGGGTGTTTTATGTTATGTTATGAATTTGAGTTTTTTTTATAAGAAAAGTAGTTTTAGTTAAGATGTATATTTTTACTCTTTCAAAATAATCAACAGAAAACTCACTATTGTATGTATGTAGTCAGAATTATGAGCACAACTTTATCGATCAAATTGTGAAAAATAGTGTGGGTTACATAATTGGTTAACTGCATTTTTATAACTCTGTTTATTATTAAAATATTGTGTAATTTGTTTGTTATTGCAAAATAAATAAAAAGGAATAGAATACACATTGTTGAAAATATTTTAATACGTCAGTAATATTTAAACAGAATTTCCGTTGTACTGGCGTGTTGACCTTGCTGGGACCGACACTCGGCTCGGACCCGACACGGTTTAACGTGAGTCATCCGTTTGTGTGAATCTTGAATACACAGACAGACGAAAATTGTAAAAACCACTTGATTTTTTTAAAAAAAATATTAGAATTACAAACACGACTTTTGTACATATTCATATATATGTATAGATTATTATATTCTTTCGGATGATATCTTTGGCCTTTGGGTTTGTTTACTATGATAGCCTGTATTCCCTATAGCTAGTCGTTACTACGTGTGAAATTGTTCAGAATATCTTTTGTTGCGGTTATGAACAATACCGTGTAGCAAGTGGTTTGTGGTGCAGGATCTCGCGTGCGAGCGCTGCGTCCTCCGCTGCTGCAGCAAGCGTCGTTCGATGGTGGTGCTGCGGGGACGCTGCGGTACCGCCTGGACGTGATGCGAGGAGTGGCAGCCAGGAGTGACGGGCCTTCGCCCGAACCCTCGCCCCCCAGGGCCTCCAGTCTGCCGGTAGGAATCAAAATTCGGACATGTGCCCTGGAATTTCCAGGATATTCTTCTTTTGATATCTTAACTGAATCGATTCTGCAGAACAGCATCCCGTTTCTTCAAATAAATTAATCGTACCTATCATGATTTCGTGAAGTGTTAATTCTTAGTTAATCATAACAAATGTTAAGAAAAATACCTATTTCTATTTATAATTGTCATTATAATTTCTAATCTGGTTTTGTAAATAATTAATTCAGAAAGTACCAAAAATTTGTACTGAGTATATATTTAATCACTTAAACAAAAAAGTATATTGCATATCACGGAATATAAAAAACAGGAGGAAATAGCAAAATTCATAATTTGTACCAGAACCACATTCGCAAGAAAGAAATGTGTACCAACAATTGTGCACTATTTCAATAATTTTCGCGTGGTTTGCTATGGGTTTGTTTAGATAGATAAAAACTAAAAGGCATTAGGCATAGGAGTATGAACCGTAAGTTCTCGTTGAACGCCACGCAAAAAATCGAGACTTTCCGTTCGAGCCATGGGGGTCACCGGTGAGCCTTACGTAGTTGTTCCATTCAGGTCTCACGGGACTCACCGGTGAGCCGCGCAAGAGGTTCACTGTAAACGGGTCTCACAAGCCACAGATTGCAGTTATTAAACAAAACACGTATGGAAGTGAGCCGCGTGGCCCCTGGACTGCTCCAGTCGACGTGGTTTTCAAATCCCATAGAAACTTGTAGTTGTATCAAAGGTAAAGTTCTAAATACGATCTTAGTGACGTGCATTATTTCTTTGTTTGTATAAATAGCGCGAATAAAACCAAAAGAAAATAATTATGTGTTTATTACATTAAAAATAACTAAAAATTATTTAATCATCGGTTAATCGAACTTAACATGGTACTTCTTTTACAACAAAATCAACTTAAAATAATTAAATTCTTCAAAAACAGAACATAATAATGACGCTTCTTCTGCGAAAAAAACTAAACTATATAAATCATCATTAAATGTAACTTATAATGACACTTGTTTTTAGAATCAAATTAAAAATCAACTATTATAAAAACAACATTATGAATGGATTCTGTTGAAACAAGGTAAGCAAGGAGAAGGTTGGTCTAGACATTTTTGGCAATATGTTAATACCTTTAGTAGTAGTTTTTGATTTAACTTGTTTGTTACCCATGATTGGTATGTTGCCTACGTAACCTTAGCAACATGTCCTCCGGACGGTTCTTGTCAAGCCCTCTTTCTTTTCCAGAGTATGTTTCTTTCTCCTCGGTCTTTCACTATATCATCACCATCACCTTCTTATTTGACCAATTGAATTCCACGGTATTTACTTCCTACTCAGATCTATATTTCTGGCTGTAAGCGTTCTTCCTCGATGGCAACTCCGTTTAAAATGTTCACGAAACAAACAAAACTAAGCAAAAAAACTTACACGAAACTCGAACGTGGAAAAAAACAAGTTTTTCTCAGGTACTAAAGCTTAGAGCATTAATATAATGAAAAGCAAAACAAAGTTGCGAAAAATTATGGATTACGTGATTTTGAGTTGGCCCCAATGGAAAGTCATGATAGGCCCACCGGTGGGCCGCGCGGCGTTCAACGTGTTAACAATAGAAATCATATTTCCATTTTATCAAGGAAGTTTCTAGTATTAATTAGCAATTTTAGTTTGTTAACGTTAGATGTCGCAGTAAAACCGCGACTATTTAAAAACTAATCTCCAGAAATTCTTTATAGATATCATTATCTATTAATCCAAGAAGCTTCCAGGATTGACAAAAAATTTACTGTTTGACGCTTGACGTCGCAATAATAAATTCACGCTATTGTAAGCAAAAATTAAATAGACATAACGTTGACTTTGCCCTACCTAACCTGTACTGCTACGTGAATGATGTTAGTGATGTAGTTACTCTGCCTGAGCGTGATATGACTTATCGATATACAGTCAATATTAAAATTTAGGAAAATATGTGAAATTGCCTCCGAAATTGCCTTAATGTACTACGTATATCCCCGTAATACATATAGCCGGCATATAATTAGTTGTCTTTAAGGAAAATTTGTTAACAACGTATTTGTTTAAAAATTGTCATTTTCACGTTTCAATATTAAATTTTAAACGATAATGAATTCGGATACCAATATAGGTCATGATATTAAGATCAATTTTATTTCAGCTACTTTCCAAAAGGAGTAATACTTAACTTCTTACTTAGCTTAGCAAACCTAACAAAATGTTCATTCATAGGAAATTATACATCCAGTACTTGCATTAATATGTTAGTGGATAATCAGGACTGTGATAAAATTTTATCGAAAACTCTATTATCGGCGTGGTCACAACACTAACGCAGTAATTTTTATTGAAAATGTATTAACAAATGTACCTTAAATCAATGGTATAAGGTTGAATATTACTTGTAATAAAGGCAATTTGATATTTTGTCCATATTTATTCACGTTTCTATGGAAACAAGGAAAAATTACTTGTGCCTTTAGTACAAAACACCTCCTTTCGAAACATTTTTCTTTTTACTTTCGTTAGATGTTTTAACAAAATTTAATCATTTATTAATTTTTAACTTTTTTTATTTTAAGTTTAGGAGCAAGTGTTTAAGAGGGTAGGGCTAACCGACTGGCAAACAGTTTTCCAAGAGCAAGGTTTGATTAAATTAGAAAAAAATATAACAAGAACGGGGAATTCGATTCCGAACCTGTTTTAGAACTGAGTATAAGAAACGAGAAACCGGATCGGTTTCTGTCAGCCTTAATCACACTCTATGATACAGCTGGAAGGATCAGACGTAACGTGCGTATGCCTTGCAGGACGTGTCGCGCTCGGGCAGCGCGGAGGCGTCGCGCGGCTCGCCGGCGCGGCGTGCTGGTGTATCGACGGGTGGGGCGGGGAGCGGGGTGGGCGGCGGCGCGGAGAGCGGGGCGGGTGGCGGCGCGGCCGAGCGCACGGTGTCGAGCCGGCTGGAGATCCGGGTGCGCGCGCACACCCCGCCGCAAGGCTCGCCCGCGCGCTCCACCGCGCAAGGTCAGTGAACACATTCCAGTACTATGCATGCCCAACTTCAAACAAACGATTCTACACATGCCTTCTCGTCCATTTGGAGTCCACTTCTATACTAACTGCTATAATATGCAATTTATTTTATGGAAATATGTCTCAATATTTTTTTTATAATAATATGTACATGAATAATGTCAAATATTAAGTAATGACTAGGGATGGGCCGAATATGGCTTTCACCGAATACCAATATTCGGCCGAATATTCGCTAAAACTTTTACCGAACCGAATATTCGGCCGAACATTATTTGGCAGGATAACCTCGGGACCCAACCAATTTATCTCGAAACTTGTTACCGTAAAGCGCGCGGGATTAGCGCCGGACCCTGCCTCTCGCTCCCCGCCACACCTGACAGTTATTGCATCATCTAGTACTGAGCAAATTGCCGGCACATGCTTATGTTTTGACTATTCTTGTGATAAAAAAGTAAAGTATTTCTTTATCACAAGAATAGTCAAAATTGTTTTATTCTTAGTGAAAATTGATAATTATATGATAAAAATGAGCGGTAGGAGATTTACTATTTGCACTAATTTTAGAGAAACTGACGTCCAAAGTAAAGTGAATCAATGTAATGTAATGTTTCTTTATTTGATTCCAAAAACATTTTATCAATTTTCTATCTGCTATAATCGGAAACATATCTACAGTGCCTCAGAAACATAAATGTATAGATTTATGCATTTGAGGCACTGTAGAGTAAGTAGATTTAACCCATAAATAAAATATACTTTCAACACTAAAAGACATCACATTACTCAATTCGTACAATTTCAATACATTGGACATTATGAAAACAAATGTTCGGTGATTTAGCCGAATGTTCGGCCGAATACGAATATTCGGTAAAACTGCCGAATATGCCAAATACCGATTATAAAACTAATATTCGGCCCATCTCTAGTAATGACGACTCTGTTTGTTTCGACGTTAATGTGAGCATGAAGTATTCTACATAGTACCAGGGAATAAGGCACTACCCATCTATTATGTAAAATAATTTCTTGCCATGTACATCCACTTTGCAAGGGCGATCTTCGTCGATACAACGGGTACGCTTTTTCCCCTGACATCGTTTGTTCAAGGAGCCCTCTTGGATATTTAGAGCAATGCCCGTCCTGCACGCATGGAGACTTCCTGTTTAGCGCGCCACATGGTCCATACGACCCCATAGAGATGAACCATACGACTTGAACAGTGACATGAAAAATATCATGTAAATTTGGACCCTCATTATAGTTACGAAATTCAGCACTTACAACATTGTCAATAGTATCGGGACGAATTTTTTCCTGTGCAATATCAAGTAAATAAGCAATGCCAAATATTTCATTAAACTAAGTTTCCGGATTTTAATTATAATTTTGCACTGCCTCCTCGACCCTAAAAACTCACTGTTACAAAACCTACCAATGTAATTTACATGATTGTCTTGTACTTGAGTAGGTTGCAATATTTAAAATAAATGTACAATACTAAATAGCTATCAATCAAATGGATTTGTCATTTAAATTTATAATTCCGAGTTCCACAGGGATACCATTTTGTACCCTTACTTTTCCAATGTTTTATTGATAACATTCTCTGGATGAGACGTACGCAATGTAAATAAAACTTTGTTCACCAATAGTTTGAAATATAACATTTATGAATATGACTTTAAACTGATACAAAAGCAGTTCATAGAATGTTCCGTGAACATGATGTTATAAATTGCTACTTTAGTAACAAAATTCTTGTAATCACTTAATCTTTATAAAACCTTACAAACAATATAGTATCAAAAGACGGACTTAATACTAAAAGCATTCTCTAAAATACTTACTATTATAATGATATTTTGTATGAAAGATTTGTACCTTTCTCATATCAATTATTCTTATTCTAGCTTATATTTCACAAAATACATTAAATAATTCATAAAAACTATATACTTTTTATATGTATTCACAGTAAGAATACACTCGGTGGTGAGCGGCGGGGAGCCCATCCGGTTGAACCACGAGGAGGCTTCGGTATACTACGACGCCACCGAACACCGAGACAAAAGGTTTGCTTCATCATCGTCATTACAGCCCTTCACAAGTCCACTACTGAACATAGGCCTCCCCCAAGGAATGCCACAAAGCACGGTCCTGAGCCACCTACATTCAGTCAACATTCATTACAGTTTTAATATTATGATACGGTTACCGTTATAAATTACGTAGTATATTCATTACAGTTTTAATATTATGATTCGGTTACCGTTATAAATTACGTAGTATATTCATTACAGTTTTAATATTATGATTCGGTTACCGTTATAAATTACGTAGTATATTCATTACAGTTTTAATATTATGATTCGGTTACCGTTATAAATTACGTAGTATATTCATTACAGTTTTACTATTATGATACGGTTTCTGTTATAAATTGCGTAGTATATTCATTAGTTTTAATATTATGATACGGTTTCCGTTATAAATTGCACGTAGTATATTCATTACAGTTTTAATATTATGCTACGATTTCTGTTATAAATTGCGTAGTATATTCATTACAATTTTAATATTATGATACGGTTTCTGTTATAGATTGACTAGTATATTCATTACAGTTTTAATATTATGATACGGTTTCCGTTATAAATTGCGTAGTATATTCATTACAGTTTTAATATTATGCTACGGTTTCTGTTATAAATTGCGTAGTATATTCATTACAGTTTTAATATTATGATACGGTTTCTGTTATAGATTGCACAGTATATTCATTACAGTTTTAATATTATGATACGGTTTCTGTTATAGATTGCACAGTATATTCATTACAGTTTTAATATTATGATACGGTTTCTGTTATTAATTGCGTAGTATATTCATTACAGTTTTAATATTATGCTACGGTTTCTGTTATAAATTGCGTAGTATATTCATTACAGTTTTAATATTATGATACGATTTCTGTTATAAATTGCATAGTATATTCATTACAAGTTTAATAATATTTGCAGATCTTCAACGCGCAGTGTAGAAAAAAGCCAAAGTCCTGCAGTTGAGAGAACGCGTCTTGATGCAATACAAGACAGGTGAGCAAAATATTATCTAACACAATTTAGAAATTCATTTTAACTATCAACAACTGGTGCAGCAAATAGGACTTCTAAATAGTATGATTTACAAGGAACTCCGTTCCTCGTGTTGTAAACAAACTCTTATTTTTTAAACCTTAAAGCTGCCTATGCACCAGAGCTGTGCGAGGTAGCCAAGCAGTGTGCGTGAAAAAAAAAACACCAATATGATTACTTTATTATCTTAACCTCGCTCATAAAAGCTCTGGTAGAAAAGGGCTTATTGAGGAGAGGTACATACAAAACAAGCGAGAAATGTGTGTGAAGTGGTGTGAACTACGAGTCAATTGATCCCGCAACTTTACAGGGCGCAGGTTCGGCCGCACATGGAATACTGTTCTTATCTCTGGGCTGGGGTTCCCCAATACCAGATCCTTCCATTTGATCGCATCCAGCGCAGAGCGGTTCTTCGAATCGTCGGCGGCTGAGCTCTTTCCGATCGGCTTGACTCTCTAGCACTGTGAAGAGATGATGCTTCTCTTTGCGTATTTTATCGCATTTACCACGGAGAGTGCTCTGAGGAATTGATCGGACTAATTACAAGCGGAGAATTTTACCATCGCTCATCGCGACAATGTTGCTACGATACCGTTTGCAGTTTTTCATGGGCGGCGGTAATCACTTGCTATCAGTTGAGTCTTGTCTCCTATAAAAAAATCCTCGCACCGCTCAACTTCTACGTTAAGCTTTAATGGAAACACAGCCTATGCAAAGAATGCAGATCGTCCCGGAGGAGTAAGATTAAATGGCTCCCAGCCTATTACTACACTGTCTTCTCTTACCCTTTAAACCTTAGTGCCTTGCAATGGCGTAATAGAACATGTAGGTAAAAGAAACGACGGGTTGCATTCCGGGAGTGCCGGCAGAAGTGAAAACTTGCATATTAACGTTGTGCATTTTTGATATTTTGGAATGGTTAGGGAATAATTTTGCACGAATTGCTTTAATTATCACACACAAACATTCGCGCAAGCGTCCTGCGCCGCCTAAACGAAACACAGCAGCAGGCGCAGGCATACATTTTCGCCGCGCCGTAGAAAGAGAGGGGGATACGTCCTCCCCTACGCCGCGCCGGCTGTCTCTCTCTCTCTCTGCATCCGTCTTACGAATTTTCGATCAGGGTCACGTGTCCTGACGCGAGTTTAACATTTTTTACCCATTACAAAAAAAGTGTACAACGCCGCTAAAGAAGTTTTCACTTCAAAAATCCCTATTTATTTGGGCATCCATATATAAAATGAAGTGAACAAGGCACAATGAGGAATATTCTCGTTTGTCGACAGAAGCAGTTCGGTGACGCGGCGGGAGGGAAGCGGGGATGCTTCGCACAGCCTCAGAGACGTGAGTCCATAAGCATAGCATATAACAATAATCGATTTGACATGTAGTAGTGGCGTAATTGAATTATCCATCGTATAGATTATACAACATTTTACAAAAACCCTGTGATTCCTGTTAAATGGGTTATCAGTATCAGTATTCAAACGTATAGAAATTACTTTACTTCAGAAAACTTGATCGTTAAAAAATAAAATAAATATATACTGAATAAATGTTTACAACTCTCAGAAATGAGAGGAGGCCTGTGCCCCGCCGTGGGACGTATATAGGCTGTAACATTTAACTTTAAATGTTTATTTGCATATTGTATGTGGTTTTATTACCTCTGAATTAGCCGGGGAGTAAGAGTATAATAAAAATTTATTGAAATTTTATTTTACTTTAACGGAAACCACAGGGTTTTTGTTACATGTTTTTTTTTTACATCCACACGATCTGGATGCTTGACTGACGATACGACTTAGGAATTTTCAAAACAACGAACTTACTCTGCTTTAAAAGACTGGCAACGCACCTGCAATTCCCCTGGTGTTACAGTTGTTCATAGGCGTCGGTAGTTACTTACCATCAGGTGAACCGTATGCTCGTTTGCTTCCGCATGATCGTTTGCAGCATTCTATAAAAAAAAACTGTGGATATCGTGAGAGGCGACTAACTAAAAGGTGCCGTGTGTCATCATCATTCTCTAAGCCATTTCCCATTATCTGGGGTCGGCGCAGTAAATCTTCTTGTTCCATTCCTCTCTATCAGCCGTCATTTCCATACTTACTCCTTTCATTCTCATATCACTCTTCACACAATCGATCCATCTTTTATTCGGCCTTCCTCTGCCCGTGTGTCCTTCCACATTCATATTCAACACTCGTTTTGTGACATGACTTTCATCCCTCCGCATCACATGCCCAAACCATGCCAATCTGCTTCCTCTCACCTTTTCTACCACTGGCGCTACTTTCAGGCTTCCTCTTATATACTCATTCCTTATCTTATCCATCCTTGTCACACCACACATCCATCGTAACATTCTCATTTCATTCGCATGCAGTCTATTTTCATCCTTCTTCTTGACGGCCCAGCATTCACTTCCATACATGACGACAGGTCGGATGATCGATTTGTAAATTTTCCCCTTCAGCCTTATTGGCATTCGGGGATCGCACGTTGTGGCTGTGACCTGTCGCCATTTCATCCACCCTGCGTTAATCCTATGCTGCACAGCTCTATCTATTCCGCCGTCGCCTTGAATGAGGGAACCGAGGTACTTGAATTCTGAGCAGGTAGGCAGTATAGCGCCATCCAACGACATGGGTACAGGACTGGAAAGACCGCCGAAATCACAGCACAGATATTCGGTTTTGGATCTACTGATCTTCAAGCCAACACTTTCCAGCCTCTGTTGCCACCCCGTCAGTCTGCTCTGTACCTCGATGCCTTCTTCCCCGACAAGCACGATGTCATCGGCAAAGAGCATGCACCAGGGTGCCTCATCCTGCAGGTCCGACGTCAAAGCGTCCATAATCAGTAGGAAGAGGTAAGGGCTCAATGCCGACCCTTGGTGCAGCCCTACCGCCACATCGATACTGCCCGTAGTTCCCGCGGCATATCGTACACATGTACGGGATGCTCTGTACATAGCACGGACTAACCTCACATACTTCCCAGGCATACCTTTCATCTTTAACGCCCACCACAAAACCTCACGGGGAACCCGATCGTACGCCTTTTCAAGGTCGACAAAAACCATGTGCAGATTTTTATGCACGCGCTTATACTTTTCGCACAATTGGCGTAATGCGAAAATGGCATCTGTCGTACCTCGACCGGGCATGAATCCGAACTGGTTTTGTGTTATCTCACACTCTTCTCTCATTCTTTTCTCTATTATTCTTTCCCAGACTTTCATCGTATGTGACATGAGTTTTATTCCCCGGTAACTGCTGCAGTTTTGAACGTCTCCTTTGTTTTTAAAAATGGGGACCAGTATACTACTGCACCATTCCTCAGGTATTTGTTCTTCCTGCAACAATTTACCGAAAAATAAACTCAACCACTTCCATCCATCCGCACTCAGCAACTTCCACACTTCTACTGGTATTCCATCTGGGCCGACCGCCTTCCCATTCTTCATATTCCTAACAGCCATTTTTACTTCTTCCACACTAATTTCTCTCACTAAGCCCATATTCACTGGTGGGTTTTCAAGCATACCATTCCATTCATTCTCCTCATTCATCAATTTCTCAAAATACTCCTTCCATCGCTTCTTTATACTTTCATCGTCAGTCAAAATCCTTCCAGAATCATCTTTTATACATTTTACATGTGAAACATCTCTTCCATTCCTTTCTCTCGCTTTTGCAATTTGAAAAAGTCGTTTTTGACCTTCGGGGCTTTCAAGGGACCGATATAATTTATCTTGCACCTCTGCCCTACAAATAGCAACTTCCTTCTTTGCTCTCTTCTTACATTCTTTATACGCCCCTCTCTTACTTTCTTTTATGGAATCATTCTGGTCTTCTACGCTCTGCCATTCTTTAAAGGCATTTTTCTTTTCTCTCAAAACTTCTCTAATACTTTCACTCCACCACCACCCATCCTTATCTATCATACGCATCCCTTTTGTTTCTCCTAACACCTTCCTTGCCACACTTCGGATACAATCAGCCATTTCCTTCCAGCACTCATTCACACTCATTCCTTCCATATCACCCATCTCTATCATCTTGTTTACAACTAGCTCTCTAAATTCACTTGCATACTCCTCCTTATGCAACAAATGCCACTTTATTTTGGGTGGGGGACGATCCTTATGTTTGTAGAGGCGAACAGTTAAGCAGATGTCAGCCAGCAGAATTCGGTGCTGGGATACTAAGTCTTCACCTGGAAGCACTTTGCAGTTTTTTACACTCTTGATTTGGTTCCGTCTTATCAGAAGATAGTCGATCTGTGTCGCGTGGTGGCCACTTTTATAAGTAACAAGATGCTGATCTCGTTTTTGGAACCACGTGTTTACTACAGCCAGGTCGAAAGCACATGCTGCTTGCAGAAGAACTTCCCCCCTCACGGTTCCGCACTCCGTACCCCCATCCACCGTGT
The DNA here is from genome assembly GCA_907164705.1 of Parnassius apollo. NCBI lineage: Eukaryota > Metazoa > Arthropoda > Insecta > Lepidoptera > Papilionidae > Parnassius > Parnassius apollo. The sequence continues at coordinate 440,926 of CAJQZP010000220.1, read as the reverse complement.
ACTCTTTCATACCCGTCATTCACTCTCCCTACATGTCCATTAAAATCTCCTCCCATATAAACATCCTCACTCTCAGGTATTCCCATCATCATACAATCAAATTCCTCCCAAAAGTTCTCTTTCACACTCTCTTCACAGCCTGTTTGCGGAGCATACACACTTACAACATTCACTACTTTGTTTTCAATCATTAATTTAACAACTATCATTCTGTCATTTACTCTTTTCACATCTGTCACTCGTTCTTTCATTCCACTATCTAACACAACTCCTACTCCATTTCGCTTCCCATCACTTCCACAATAATAAAACTTGTATCCTTCCCCAATCTCTCTTGCTTTATTGCCCTTCCATTTTGTTTCCTGCAAACAGGCAACATTCACTCTTCGTCGTTTCAAAACATCTGCTAACTCTCTTCCTCTTCCAGTCATCGTACCTACATTCCAGCTTGCAAACCTCACTCTGACATTCTTCTCTCTCCGGGCTCGCCTCTTACGTCGCACCCGCTCCGTAAGGTGCGACAACCCTTGCCCACTTCCCACAGGAGCCGGGTGCTGCCCCTGCGCGTCGCCTGCGGGGTACGCCCTAGCCCTGTCATATATCCCACAACTCGTAATATTCATAGGTTTACTGCATGGGATTTGGCAAAAGTTTTACAGTTGGCCGCCTGCCTGACACCAACCCTCTTTGGGTATGCTATTGTTGGTAGAGGAAGCTACCATTTTGGGAAAAGGAAAAAGAAGGTTGGGGGTAGGAGCGCAGGTGTAAGGATACTGTTATCTCGGCAGGAAAGGTATGAGAATAACAGTAGCTCGGGGAGCCGGGGTCGCGTACCCGTATTCCATAACAGGATCACCGGAAAGGTAGACCAGCATGAAAACCCCCTGACTATAAAATAAAAGGTGCCGTGTGTGAAACATCTAATTGTGGAATTGTTAATTTACCTGTCAAGCGTGATTATTGAGACATTTCAAGAATAGGTTTAGAGACATATTGTTGTTGCGTTGTGCCTCACCGACCGAGCTATTCATTCGAAAGAGACAACTGCATCGCGGACTGACAAAAATTCTGAAACTTTTATGTAGTCAAATCATGATCCCGTAATCTCCTTTTTACCCGGCTGCGCCAGAAGCAGTGTAATGCTTTTCGAGAGAGTATGTATGTACACGTACGTGTGTATGTCTATTTCTTTGACATGCTCTGTAACCTAAACGGCTTGATAGATTTTAACATATGGGGTAACGTTTAAATCATCTTAGTTGTGAAAGTGACATAGAGTTAGTATTTTTCTCTTTTCAGTTAACTTTTTTTACGAAGTCGTGGTTTTTCAATTACTGTTTTAACTATTGCGCTTGTTTCAAATCATTATGATTATAATGTTTCTTTGTTTTCTGAATGTGTGATAACGATTGTATTACTGTGTAGTTTTAATTATATTGTTGCGCGCCTAAGTTGATGTCTGGTACCCTGGCACTAGTGCCATCTAGTGTCGGGGAACAAAGTGAGGAGACCTTTCTGGAAAATGCCATTCCTGAAATTTCCACCAACAGCGCCATCTAGTATCGAATAAAAGAACTAAGCTTTCTAGAAAGCCTCTAACTCGAGGGGGCGTGGAAGGCCTATAAAAAGCCCTCGAAAGCCGCGATCGGGCCAGTATTGAATTGGCGATTCAAGCGAAATAAAGTTAATCAGTGTGATTAATTATTAGTGTGTTTTTAGTTTTAATTATTGTGCGGTAATTAAAGTGTCAATTTTGGTAATTCAATCGGCAGTTTTTATTGTCACGAACCCTAAGCTCGTAACAATATTATATGGTTCCTAGTTTCAAAAGTAATTAATAGACACAATGGGTAAAACAGTAACTAATTAAAAACGAACGGAACAAAACTAATTTTATGGGTTTTATCACTTGTAATCATGTGAGTAAAATGTCCAAAACGTCAGTAATTAATAAAGTTTAAATGAAACGCGATAAAATTAGTTTTCTTTCATGGGTAGTTACAAAAATCGTAAATTTAAGAAATCATGAAAAATCCGACTGCGAAGTTTACTGAAAATTGAAAATATATAGATAGATAAAATAAAAAAAAATAAAAATATAGGTATAAACTTCCAGAAGTAAAGATGAATCTAACGATACTCCAATCCGTCAAGCTGTTTAGACTATATACATATAGTCGAATAAAATGACATGCTGGTGGTGGGGTAAAAAGGAAGAAGCTTCTAAAGTTGACTAATTACGGTCTAATTTTTATGAGTAGGCGGTGTGTAGTATTTATAATTAGGTTTGTGTGTGTGTGTGAGTTACAGCGTTCGTCGTCGCGCATCCCTGTGGCGACGTGCGGTACAGTCGGCGGCACAGTGAGCGGTACAGTCGGCGGCACAGTCACGGCGGCCGGCCGGCTGGCCAAGTGCGCGTCGTGGAGCGGGGACGCGCCGCTCTCCTCCGACCCCAACGACCTCACGCCCGGTCAGTGCATCGTATACTGTTATTTCCTCGTTTTTTTAAACGTGGTAAAGACTCACTTTCGTATAATCTTTGTGCACCCCGTAAACTTTCTTGGCTTAAATTGTAACATCATACTATTTCATAGTATTCACGGATCAATTACTTTCGTTACGTCATTGCCTAACTGAGTGTCAAATAACTCGGTACATAATGAGATCACGGTCAAGTCAACATTGTCAGTCGGCCAGGTGAACGTACCTAGCTGTGTAACGGAAGGGAAAGAGCGGAGAGACGCGTTTGTCTTTACCGAGTACGAACAACTATTAGATACCTAAATCTGAAAACGAGCGCGAGCGCCGAGCGCCACCCACTGCTTCCGTATTCAGTACTCCTTTACGAATGAGTGCGTGCGTATAAAGTAGTAGGAGCTCCATATTTATGAATGACAATCAATAAATATAGTGCATTTCCACACATTTTGAATATAAAGGATAAAATGTTTCACTTTTTTTTTCACCATTCGGTTATATTACCTATTCTCAACCTCTTCTGCAAATTTGGCTAGTTATTGCAAAATAACCCTGTATAGTGCTTGTATGTTTAAATAATACTTACGCAAGTACTTACACAAAATATTAACGTTATATATTTGAAAAAAGTTTAAAATGTGTAAAGGTAAAGAGTACATCACTGAGGTATTGTTTTGTGTATATACGTACTCAAGAATCCGAAAAACTTATAATTAAATCGCAATTTTTCAATGATGATGATACGTTGTGATCATGTGCGTAACATATAAGTTTATATCGGTCCCCCTAGCGACATCTTGTGAGCGTAATATTATTAGCCATTATTGGAGCTTTTTTTTAAATACAGAATAAAATTTACAAACGAGCACACAGTTTACCTGATGGTAAGTGGATACTTTGGCTCAAACATAGTAAGCATTAACCTGCTATTTCACGCTGGTATCCTGTGAGAGCGTGATCCTATCCTGGACTCATCGTGCTGCAACCATGATATAGTTGCAGCGTAGACCTACCACGTATAAATAAAAAGTAGTGAAGTGGTTTTGAAGTGGTGCATGTGTGTGTGTGTGCAGCGCTGCGGCGGCGGCGGCAGAACGCGCAGGAGAAGTACGCGGCCGACCCGCAGCGCGACCTCAACCTGCGCTTCGCGCGACCGCGACACCGCCAGCAGCCACAGCACCACCAGCAGCCGCAGACACACGCCAGGTGAGCTATCGTTGGAAATGTACCACGTGTGCCATGTAGTTACGCCCGTGGACTTTTGACAAGCTGTAAGAATGCTGAAATGATTAAAGCATCATTAGCAATCTTCTTTGTCTTTTAGCTTTTTAACAACGGTGGAGCCATGCGGCATGTTTTGCTGTTGCACGTATGGGCCTGCTCGAACCGGTGTGGTACCACGACCTCAATACCATAAAGTAGAAGCTCTGTTTCTGCGTTTCGTCTCGTGATGGCAAGTGGCCAGAAGCTCAATTCCCCACCACCCCTGGTAGTGGCGAATTCCTCGTTGAGCATCCACGACTAAGCTATTCCACTCCTCTACTGAGCGTGGATGTTCAGTCTGACCCGCGTATTCTAGGGGGATGGGATTTCTGCAACATCAGGGGACTTCACTCGAACCTAAATATCGTCCACTACCATCTGGAAACGGCTAAGCTGGCCTGGCTCTTTCTGACAGAGACGCAGGTGTCCTCTCCGGCCGACACTTCGTATCTCTCCTACCTGGGATACAAACTGAAATACTCTTTTGTGCCTCGGGCTAGAGTTTGCGTATACGCAAGAGGTGACAACTGTACTCGACGCTTCGGCAGTCTTGAAGGTTCGGACCTGTCCATAATTTTGCTAAGCGCAGACAGCGACGACCATCCGCGCGTCTACGTGTGAGGCACCCGGTATGGGTCCTATAGCGGTAATGCCGATAAAGACTGACTCATCAACCACGTCTCCCTGTTACAGCAGATCCCGTTCATGGAGATTATCCAGGGAAATCTGTTTATGACTTTGCCTTGGCATATGGTCCGACACAACTGTTTACTTCGCCTACGCGGATTTCAGATGTGGGGAGGATCTGCACCTTCCCCGCTGTTACCTTCCGCTGTCTCTTAGCTCCTTGGACCATTGTCCGGTCCGGAGTGTGGTGCCACTCACGCTAACATCGTGGTTGCATTCTGCAGGCTGCCGCCATGTTAGGCGCTATCGGTCGGCTGATTGGATAGGATACGGTTTTTTTTCCATCCTACCCTTGTGGGCGGGTTTGTTTCTCGCTGGATGATCGACGTCGATGGATGCTGGTAGCTTCTGCTTTATGGTGTTCCTTAGGAGAGGTCTATGTTCAGCAGTGGACTTGAGATAATGATGATAACGATGATGAAATTGGACCAATTTTCTACAGAAAAATCTTTTTTATTTTTTCTGTATTGTTGTTTAATTTAATAATAGTTGATAATATTTTTTGATTTTAATTTATAATTAGATATTTTAATTTAAAATTTATTTTTTTAATGAAAGATAATTGTGTCAGCCATAAATCAATAAATATAACTGGTTCTAGGGCTATTGAGTCTGTGTCTACTTTACATAAACGGGATGCGGACCATAGGCATCATCATCATCTATCCTCGACTAAGAATGAAAATAAACATGAGTTATCATCCCTGAAGACTACGAGGAATGTCCCGTTTTTAGTAAAAAGGGGGTCCATTTCTCTACATATAACCATGAAAAACACAGCAACATTGAGCTGCTATTTTACGCTGGTACTTTACGCCGATATTCTGTAAAAGCGTGGTCCTACCCCGGTGGAACCGACCCAGTAGTGCTACAAGCATAATACAGCTGCTGCGTGGCTCTGCCACGTGTAAAGATCATCAGTCATCGGTAGTTTTGAAGCATGTTGTTTGTGCACTGTCAGTAGGAGCAGCGCTCGTGGCGTGCCGGCGCTGATGCTGGCTTCTCCCCCGGGGTCCGGTGCGTCCGGCGCGTCCGGCTCATCGTCGTCCGGCTCGCCGCCACCCGCGCCGCCGCCCGCCCCGCCCGCCTCCGCGCCGCACAACGCCGCGCGCGCGAGGCGCTTCCGCCCGCTCTCCATCGCGCCATAGGTACACGCACGCATACACACGCTCACGTACACGCACGCACACGCGCACAAACACCCCATTCGCAGTCTTCCCAACTACACCAACACAGTAGGAAACAGGAGGTCCTCGAAAACGACTCTGACTAACCATTTGGAGCTCGAGATCCAATGGCCCCTTCAAAGATAATGTTGACTGAATTATTTTAATGTTAATTGTATGTACAATAAATTCAATTAAATTACTCTGATGATCTCTTATATATACGCGAATGCTACGCGCAGGATAAAACTAACTTTACAAATTAACTCAAAATTGCGCCATGGCGCTACAAAATTGGACTCGCCGAGTGATCAGTGAAACGTGCGCCATCTGCACGCCACACTCACAGGTACATACAGCGTATTGACTCATTACTCACTCAGCAAGTGAGTGAGAGAGGGTATGAATGTGTTCGTTGTTTTTTTGCTTTTTTTTTTCATTGTTCGTTCCTCAACATCAACATCTTACACCTTTCGAATTTTCCGATCCTGTGCGCAGTACACTGACGTATTATGTCGCAATTGTGCGGCGTAGCGCAGTTACCCATGTCTAAACTGTTGGTTGGTCCGGTTTGACATTTGACATTGCGCTATTTTGTTTTTGTAGCTACAATGGTTTCTGTTGGAATATTTAAATAATTTTATTTTACTCTACAATTATATCTTAGTACCTCTTTAGTATTTTTTCAATATGACCGGTATTTTCTCAGAGCCCCCGCAATGGATTTGTGGAGCGTTGGGGTTCCGCGAAGCACATTTTGAGTATGCCTGCCCTAATGTATCTAAAAAACATCCTGCTTAGTAAACAGCACAACTTCTAGTTTAAGATATTCTCTTTAATTATTTATAAAATATACATCAATCGGAGCCCCTTATGTGAATTACTATATTATGTTGTTTAAAAACATTTACATAATTTGGCATCATATGCAAATGTAAACATATCTCAGAACTGGCATGGTATTTTACGCTGTTTTAACCCCTCTGGTTCCTTGTGAAGTAGTTATAACAACCTTTTTATTTATTTAAATGTTCTTTTCCAGGAGCTGGGCACCGACTGTGACGTCACAGTGGAGAATCCTTTCTGAGAGTTATCTGACTTCGTGCGCAGTTGTGAAGTGCACACTATATATATATATATATATATATATATATATATATATATATATATATATATATATATATATATATATATATATAACGAAGATATCAACTTTGTACCTTGTTGTGCTGAATCGCTAGCGAACAGAAATGTGCGCAAAGTCTAAGAAAGCATATTCCAAGTTGCACTAAATTTTTCATGCCAAAACTCAAACAAATATTTTAGAAGTAAAAAATGGATCCTAAAGCCTCCGCTTCTATCGTCGTTGTTATAAAATTAGAAAAATTAAGTTAAAATTAAGTAAAAAATCACACTATAGTACAAATTGTTATTGAGTGATTTGAAAAGCTTCAACAGTGTATTCTACACTTCCAACTGAATACATATCTCGAACGCAACGATAATTGTGAAGTGTGGAGCACAGAGTACTTTTTAGTGTGGAGGGAACGGACCACAGAGTACTTTGAATAAGAACAGATGATGCTGCAGCCATTTGCTTTCTTACACCGTGTGCACGGACTGTATTTATCGAGGTCATTGCTTATATTAAGCCAAAAGTATATAATTATTTTTATATGCCTACTTATCGTAATAAAAACGTGATTAATATTTACATTATTATGTTACCTAAAAATTATATATTAAGTATATTTTTGGCTTAGTATCACTAGAATTGTGGCGGAAAATTAAAGTGTACTGGGCTATTTTAAACCTTATTGCCAATAAGGACGTTAATAGCGTAATTCGATTACGAAATTATCGCACCAATATAGAAAGCATGAGAGTGTTGCCATACTTTTTCTATTTATGAAACCGGTAATGAACTGTATATATATAACCCATGGAGCTTAGAGAGAACGAGAACGATTGCCGTAGAAAATAGTGTCCCAGAAATATGGCACCATAAGTGCAGCGCTGCGATCGCGAAGTTCGGTCAATAAAAGTCATTTTCAGTCTATTTTTCCGGTCAGATGCTAAACCACTTGCACATCCACGCACAATAAAATATTTCTCCATTTTTTAACATTTCTTTTTGTCAAAAATTACATAATTATGGAGTATGAAAATTTTCGCACCAATGCCGCGAAGAAAATTTGTACATTATTCAACTAACTTCATCTACTTATACTCATAAACAGCTAACTTCGCAGTCACAACTCACCGACGGCGCCGCTATAAATTCTGCAAATTTCAAGGACAGGCGGACTATACTTTAGTACGTAGTGATCGTTCTCCTGTTCTCTAATCTCCATGATATAACCTGACCTAATGAGTCGTCAGATGTCGCTAGTTCCGACTGAGGGAGGATAATTGTTACACAGTATATACCTATATACACAAAACAATGCCGCTTTGTACTTGTTTGTTTTTTTACACGCTTTTTTGTGGTTTATCCATTTTTATCTAATTAATATAAAATATAACTAATATTTTAGTTAATGTTTCTTACCCTTATATTTTCCTAACAATTTTGAACTTCCACTCCATTGAATCTGTCAAATAATTCACAAAGTGGGACTGCCCTGGTGGCAGAAAAAGTTGTAGATTATCATTAAAATAAAGTTAATTGAGATGCCTGAAATAAAACCGACATTCATATTACTAACTCCTTCTCCTGGTGCTTTCTATATAGGCGATTGATGTTTAATTTAATTTCGTGCCTGGAGGTGCTTAATGGTTTTTAATAAAGTCTAGATCTCTATTAGATAGAATTCTACTTAATTAATCTAAAACGACGTAAGCGGCGCGGGAGGAGGCGGAGTGCTTGAAGTGTGAACAAATTTGTTGCGGACAAACTTGTTGCAGCTTCTAGTCGTTTGAAGAAAGTACCGATTGCAGATGTTCACGAGGCTAAATTACTTAATTCGTCTTATTTATATATTCTAAAAAAACTATTTACTTAGGCAATAAAAATTGCGTTTGACAGATGTTGAAAGAAAAGAAAAAAAGAGACAATTGGCACATACAATCAAAACAAGCAGATTTATATGTTATATAGATAGGAATAAAAAACGCAAGAGTATTAAATAACAATACTTAAGTCACATGATTGCGATCTCTTATACATACACATATGAATATATTCGGACATAAACCGGATATTGTTGAATTTTGTCAATCTCGACACTGTTCATACACAATAAATGTAAGTCACAGAAGGAATAGTTGGAAACAGCATTGATCCTGTGAGAAATTCGGTTGACTTTAAATACTCACTTTAAGTAACATTGTTTAAATTTTAATTGCATGCATCACAGATCAATGGTTTTTATGTGCTCGTGCTTGCAACGTCTCGATATATTATAATACATGGTCAATAAAGAATGTAATGAATATGTGCCATGGTTGCCATGGTGCGTTCGAAGTATTTTATTTTCAAAGAAGCTATTTTGTTTTTGTACATTATACATTTTATATTTATTAAAAGCAACCTAAAAGGTGCGTGTTACATACATACTCTTTGTTTGAATCTTTTGTGTGCGTGTTTTTTCACAGCCATCAACAAAGCAGCACTGATCTGCAAAAACTTTAATGACTCTTAATCAATGTCAGATATCGGCTGATACCAGTTGTTATAGATTCGTTATCAGCTATGGAAATTATAATGCCATATCCGGGGTTATTTAGAATATTTTATAATCGAATACCTTTATCATGTTGATTTCTAATATTTACGCTAATACTACAAATAAAATAAAACTAATTTTACGGATTTTATCGCATTTAATTTTAATTTATTATACCCCGAAATCTTGGGCACTTTGCAGCACCCATAGTAACATGGGTCAGAAACGTCTTAAATAAAAAAATTAAATGCGATAAATTAGTTTTATTCCATGATTATTAAGCTATTGCATAGCTTCTATCGCGGGCCTTGAGCGCGGGGACCGAATCCAGAAATTCCGTAACGAAAAAAACCTCACGCTCCCCACTCCGACGCGCAGGGAGGTATGGCTTTGAAAGCCGTGCATCGTCTAACGTTGTTTAAGTTCGGCAGACTTCGGCACGGTGTTTGTGTGCGTGCGACTAGACGTGGTGTACACTAGCTGCTAACTCAATGATAAAAATTCCTGAATAACCTACATGTATTGTAAGATATTAAAAATATTTTAAACAATATTAACTTCTCATTTATTCAATAAAAGAGAAAAAAATTGTTTTCTTATCGGTCACCACGCTCAAAAAGTGTAACTTGATTTAATATCAAAGACTTAACTGCATAAATAAAATAAATAAATAATTATAATTGCATAAGTTGATAAAAAATGCTATGCAATAGCTTTACCGCGGCAGTCACCGAGTGCCACACGTATTTTTTTTCATTTCATCATGGTTTTGTTTTGCTGGATGTATGTGAGGGAAACTTCGTTATTTTTGAGTAATGGAGGAAAAGTATGAAATAAATAAGCGTGTCTTAGTGTATTTTGGAAGTGAAATTGTCGTTTATCGTGTGCATGTGGTCAACTCTTCTATTACGCATTATCGACATAGAATATTTATTACGTAAACTATTGTAATAGAAATACAAACCTTTTTTTTTTCAATATAGATTATAAATAATACTTATTAAAGTTCGGATAATACCTCCGGCTACAATCAACAACACAAAACAAATGTATGGTTAGGTAGCGATCACCTAATTTCCAGGAGTTATTATCATCCATAAACTCCTTGATATTATAATAACCCTTTATGTACAATCTATGTTTGATAAAGCGTTTGAACTTGCACTGATTAATTTCTATTATTGTATTAATAAACGGACATTATGATTATATTTAGAAAACATTGTCTTCTTTGCAATTTGTTGTGTGGGTAAAAGCTTCCCACAATCTTGACTAAGCCTGAAATGATAATATGTGGTAATTTCATTTAGTATAATATCGCTCATATCTTGCTGTCCGTATCTAATTCGCACATTATCTGATATTGCGACAATTTCGTTTTCAGGATATTGATATGTACTGTAAGAAGTGGACTGCATTAGTTGATATTGTAAAATTTTACGCTGTATAAAAGTTTGCCTTTTGAAGTTAATATTCGCATGTTACAATACGTGAGCCATTTATTTCGCTTTAGTTGGTAATATTACGGGAATTATGTATTTCTTTTTGCAACACTGGTGACGTCAAAATTTAATTATCATAAAAATAATTTAATGTATCATCAAATGTCTAAAAAGCATGTAAAATTACTTAACATCAACTTGAAAATGTTTAATATTTAATCCCTCGCTAGCATGTATTGGCAAAATTTTCGCTTTATGTTTAAAACAATCGCTTATCATTTATAGTAAATATTTCTTTGTGAAAAATCATATTTGCATATTACCAGTAAAATGTAAATACTCTTAATCATTTTGTATATTATGACTTCATGTCTTAGATTAAACTGTGATTTATGAAACAATTCGTAATTGTTTATGACGAGTCTCTCGTGTGCCAGTGCAAGAGGTGAAATGGCTCTTGTAGTGATGAAATATTTTCAAACTTGACCTGAGACTTGTCGGTACACATTGTGATACTCCGCAACGTACGAAAGTAGTTTTAATATTGAAATGATAACTTGTTGTACCCTTATACTATTAAAGTAAGAAACGGCTTCACATGCGCAAGTCTAAGTTATTACGGGCATTTAGGATCAGTTGGTTGGATGAAAACTTTGCTCTCTTTATTTACTTTGAACACTGATTAAAATAAACGCAATTTGTTGGTTCGCCCAGTTAGCACTCCAATAATATCGAGGCTCTGGTTTTATATAATATGTATAAATATATTACTGGCAGATATTTGATATATATACGTTATGTAGATGCCATTATGAAACTCTAGTCTTTCGCTGCTTAGTGATTAGTAAAGTTGTATGAAATAATTAAATTAATAATGTTTAATTAAAAGTATCTAGTGTTAAGTATTATGATATTAATTATGAGAGAATTTGAGCGATATTTGCGTGTACCGAACGTTTGAAGTTTGGCCGGTGCAGTGTTGCCACACGTAAAGCCAAAATTGAAACGCGCGGTAAATTTTAGCTGATTTAATTGCTTGGGAAATCGCCGTGTATGGTTTTCGAAGATAATTCATTTCACACATTTATTTCATCGTCTTTATATTGGACATTAATTTCGACAGCCGTGCACGGGAGTTCCGAACACATTCTAGTCTACGAACGGCTTCCGTCGCATAGATTTATCGATGAAAAAGAGAAATGAGACAGTTATTTTTGTCAGAGAAAATAAAAATTATGTATAAAATTGTTATTAATTGTAAGCCCTTTTTACTTTCGACTTGTGGTTGCTCGGCGTTTCTGAAGAAGGCGCAGTGACGCGGGCTGTATGTTGCGGCGATGCGCTGAATTGTTTAAGAATGCACGCTCGATTACGTTTTATTTTGCCATATTTTTTATATTTACCGAAATATGCACAATGAAATTTAAATAAAAGGTATTTGTCCTTAATTTGCGTTTTCTTTACTTACACCGCCCTACTGTTTAATTACAAAGTTCAAATAAACTGATTAAAAACATCAGAATAGCATAGTGCATAACTGTGGTCAGTCACACATTACTGTTTACACGTTACTGTTATTCACACATTACTGATTACAATATTTTGTATATGATGGAATCTAAATCCATCCTCGATTAAGAATCAGAATGAATATGAAGGTTCATATTTTATCATGATTATTACTCAAACTACCTATTTAAAATCGAGTATGACCACATACGAGGGTGGATTGAAAAGTACTCGGCCTAACCAAGAAAATAAACACATACTAAATCAGTTATATTTTTATTTTTCTACATAATCACCATCAAGTTCAATACACTTTTGCCACCTCCCCTTCCAAGCATTTAGACCGTTGAAAAAAAATGATTCTTCCTTAGAGTCAAAATATGCGTCTACAGCTGCTTTGACCTCGTCGTTTGTCGAAAATCTTTGACCTCCCAAGTGCTTTTTTAGGTTAGGGAACAGAAAGAAGTCTGATGGTGCCAGATCAGGTGAATACGGCGGATGCGGTAACAGTTCAAAGCCACAGTTGTGAATTTCAGCCATTGACTGTACTGACGTGTGAACACGGGCGTTATCTTGATGAAACAGGACTTTTCTTCTGAGCATTCCTCGACGTTTTTCTTTTATTTCCTCTCGTAAATGACGTAGTAAGGTGCAGTAGTAATCAGAGTTTATAGTCTGACCCCTTTCAAGATAATCAATCATAATCACACCTTTCGAGTCCCAGAATACTGAAGCCATCACCTTATTTGCCGACAAAATCGACTTAGCCTTTTTAGGGGGTGGTGAACCAGGTCTTCTCCACTGTTTTGATTGTTGTTTTGTTTCCGGTGTACAGTAATGAACCCATGTTTCGTCCATAGTAACAAAACGATTCAAAAAATCATCTGCATCGGCTTCAAATAACTCCAAACAGTCGCGTGAAATAGTCAATCGCGTCCTTTTTTGTTCAACTGAAAGCAGTCGCGGAACCCACCTCTCAGACACCTTGTGGAAACCCAACTCGTTGACAATGATGTTTTGAGTTCGTTCATAAGAGATGCCTATAATCTCGGCTATCTCTCTAATTTTTAATCTGCGGTCTCCCATTATTAAATCAAGTACTTTTTTAATATTTTCGTCAGTAGTTGACGTCGAAGGCCTTCCAGAGCGGGGTTCATCTTTCACACTCTCTCTACCACGCTTAAATTCTGCTATCCATTTTTTGACGGATGAATATGACAGAGCACAATCGCCTAATGTACTGACCATGTCATCATGGATGGCTTTTGATGATAGCCCCTTCTTATGGAGGTATTTAATGACGGCACGCTGCTCGATTTGCTCCATTCGCGGAAATTATGTCCGATTACTTTGTTAATAAATTTATAAAATCACAACTAATTATCGCACACGTTTCGAACTTCACACAATGAACTAGTCTGAACTGAACTAAATAATGTGGGTAGATTTGATTTTTAGAATTGAATGGATCTGTGTTAGGCCGAGTACTTTTCAATCCACCTAGGTATATTAGGTACAGTAGGTTTTTTTTTCAAGTTCTTAAACTAATGTACCTAGGCTGCACTAAAAGTATCGGGAATGGAATATTTCCACTGTTCCTGTCATATTAAAATCTTTTTAATTGAAAACTCCTTGGTTTTAAAAATCGAATACCATTTATTTATTTAAAAAAAGATTCTCGGTCTTGTCACAAGGTTTTGTCAAACTTGTTTAGTCGTTGAGAAAATGGAATTGACTCGAGAAAATTCAAGAGCGATGATTTATTATGACTTTCGAAGTGGTTTAACACAAAAACAGTGTGTTGACCGGGTGATTTCTGCATTTGGTGATGAAGCCCCATCCAAAACCACAATTTATCGCTAGTTTGCTGAATTTCAACGTGGACGTGTCAAGCTCAGTGATGATCCCCGTCAAGGTCGTCCAAAAACTGCAGTCACGGAAGATCGACATGTGACATACCGCGAAATTCAGGCAACTTTAGACATTGGCATGACTCAAATACAAATAATCTTGCATGAACAATTAGGTGTAAAAAAGTTGTTTTCCCGATGGATACCTTGGTGCGTCAGAACTCTCGAAAGATTCCACGCAGGATCCTCAAATGCTACAACATCGTATCAGGTGACGAATCCTGGATATACGCGTACTGTTAGGAGGCCGATCCCGTTTGACTTTTTAAAAAAAGAAACACCAAATAAACCTAAAGGTTTATTGCAAAAAAAAAGTTCACACCAAATTAATATAGTCCTTGACTTCCGAACTCTAATAAGTCTCGGAATCTATGTCCGATCTACCCGGGGCTCTGAGTCTAACTGAACTTTAAAAATGGAAAGAAACAATATATAACAATATAATTGCTGACTATAGCTATATTAAGGAAAAGTACCGTGTGATTCAATGAATGCTTACTAATATTTTATTGCTTTGTAAAAAGGGATATAACAAAAGAACAATACAACAAAAGAACAATATAACAATATAATTGCTGACTATAGCTATATTAAGGAGAAGTACCGTGTGATTAAATAAATGCTTACTAATATTTTGTTGTCTTGTAAAAAGGGATATAACAGCTCCCCCCTTTTGACTGAGCTTTTTCTAAATTAAGATAAAGCGAAGATTCGAAATAGAAAAGCGATTAGAGGTCGGAAGACATTACAAATTATGAAAATAGGAAATTAAAATTTGTGGTAAAATATTGCAAATCAATCTCATAACAATGTAAAAACTTTCGAACTAAATTTTACATAAAGATACAATAGTATTATTCGTTAACTAAGTTATACAAAAGAGACAGAGTAGAATTCAAAAATAATCAATTTAAAATTAAGGAATAAAATTATACAAAAATGAATTATTTAAATCTAAAATTAAAAGTATTTTGAATGAAATAGTAAAATTAGAATTTACTTGTATTAAACAAGGTAGTAATTTCAATTACAATTACATAGATTGCATTTAAAATAGCAATTACAAAATATAAAGTGACAGAGTAGAAATTAAGATTATATGATAATAAAATCGATTATTTGTATTAATACAAAAATTTTAAAACTAAAATTGAATAAAATTAGAAATTAAGATTTCTTCGAGAGGAAGAATGAACTTTGTCTACAGTTTTATAAGGCTTATAATTAGTACAATTTGGTAAAGATTTAAGCGAGATATTATCTTCTTCAGATGTCGATTTATCGGTCATCTCAATTGAATTTGAAATTTTGGAGTTATGTTTCGATGACTTTTTATTATTACATTGATTAAATATTTGTATACAATATCCACTGCTATCGTGACGATTTCTGCAGCATTTAAATAATTTATAGGCAAGGTATAAAAATAGTAGTACAATTAAAACATAAGTAAATGTTGAATAGTATGAGCCATATTTAATAAAATGTGATTCTTTTTTGAAGATTATTTAATTCAAACTCTAAACTATCCAGTTGATGATTTGCATATTTTAAAGAATCCAAGTTAACTTTGCTTAAAGAGATTGGCGTTAAATATGGTAAACTTTTATTAAATATGTCCTTTTTGCAACAATCATCTTTCGTTATATCAAAGCTTATATCTATTGTTGATTTGATCGAAAATTGGTAAGTACTTGTTGGCAATAATTGAATAGTTTTGGAATAACCAATACAATTTTCGGTTAATTTGACAATACCTGTGCCAATAATAGAATGATCAGTAATGTCGTCATCACATTTGATAGTTAATTTGTTTACATTAGATTGTACATAGATCCATCTATTATTTTTTAATTTATGCCAAATATTGATTTGGCCAAATAATAACTTGGCGTTACACTCAGAAGGTAGGGAAAGAATTACTTCTGTTAGTAATTTCGATTCACAATTAGGATTATTTACACTAGACGTTATAGTTAATAGTTCACAAATAGAGTAGTTATTATTAATACATTTACAATGATCCAAGTTATTAAACATAGTATAATGAATTTTATCGTCACTGAAAACAATATAAGAATTAGCAGGTTCGATAAGTGCAAAAGTTTGCATATTATGTGACTCGTCGTGAGGAGTCGGTAATGGGATATTTTTATAAACAGTGAATTTATCAGGTGTTATCAGTGGAATTTGCAAACTGAAAACAATCTTATTGTTATAATAATATGAACTAAGTTTCGAGATGTCAATCAAAGAATGAATATTATGTATGTTCAATTGCATTGGAAAATCTAAACGTTTGTTTAATTGATTAATATGCTTAGTTAATTCATTATAAAGACTTAAAGGGCTAATCACGCTAGGATGCAAAACATTTACCTTGGAAAATAAAATAGCATTTATAGTTGTGTCTAGTAAGTTAGAAATAGCAAGTAAGGAGCCTTCAATTACGTTTAGTAAATTATTTATCCTAGAAATGTGAAGTAGTAAGTTATCGGTTTTTGTAATTTGTGACAAAATTTCATTCATTTTATTAATTTGGGAATTCAATTTTAATTCGTTTTGATTTAATTTATAAATAGTGGCATTAAAATTATTTATAGTGGATTTAATTATATGAATATTATCTCTGAATAGATTAAATAGTTCCGTTTCACTTTTCCGACAGGATTCTATCGCGGCATCATATTTTCGCGCATCATCTGCGTCTAGAGTACCAAAGAAAAATTTAAGAATTTCGCCTCCAAATTCCAAAGATCTTTTGACTTTGTTTGGCGATGGGTTATTATTGATTAAATGTGCTAGAGATTGCAATTTGACGTAATTATATTTTATTAAAGTCTCTATAGGAGTAGAAAAATCTTTACACGGGGAAAATTCGTCAGTATTTATTTTGGAACAAAGGTTTAAAGTATCATATAATAAATTTTCTATTTTATTGAGATAAGGATCTAAGGATATAAGGTCTATATATGTTATGACTTTCCAATAATCGTTATAAAAA
Organism: Parnassius apollo; assembly: GCA_907164705.1. Taxonomy (NCBI): domain Eukaryota; kingdom Metazoa; phylum Arthropoda; class Insecta; order Lepidoptera; family Papilionidae; genus Parnassius; species Parnassius apollo. Next base: position 423,799 of record CAJQZP010000220.1, on the reverse strand, counting down.
TTAATATGCGTAATAGGTTCAAAATAAATTCCAGGACTATGTGATATAGGTATGATCCTCGATTCAGCGTGGCTTTGGTTTCCATAGCATAAAGCTCTGAAAAAATATACAAAGTTAATTAAATTTAGGGAGTTTGAATAGCAGGCTTAATTTCGTTTGTATGGTACTTAACATGTTTACGACCTATTTGTAACGTTACGTTATGCTTATTATTTATTTTTATAATTTTATATGGGCCCTTCCATATAGGTGATAGAGCCTTACGGAGCCGGTGATGATGTTTTATATACACTAAGTCGCCAATTTTATAAGAAGTTTCACGTGAACTAGCGTCATAATATTGTTTCGATTTTTCTTTGCTATTAACTATATTTTGAATGGCCTTTTCTCTACTAAAACGCATTCGATATTGTAAAGCTCGAATATATTCATTATAGGTTGTATTATTATTTGTTTCATATAGAGAATTTGGAATGTTAGGTTTATAACCATATAATAATTCATGAGGGGTGAAATTAGTGGTGCAATGTGGAGTGGTATTATAAGCTAATATTGCGGTAAATAGATAACAATGCCAATCATTCTGGTTTTCGTTTACGAAAGATTTTAGGTATTCTTTTAAAGTAGCATGTGAGCGTTCTAGGGCTCCATTTGTTTGTGGGTGATAAGGAGTGGTAAATAAGGTTTTAACTTTTAGAATTTGAGTCAGTTGTTTAAATAAATCGGACGTGAAACATGTACCCAAATCTGTTAAGATCGTTTTAGGAAAACCGAAAAGAGACATAAAATGTACGAGATTTCTGGCTATTTCTTCACTGGTAGCTGTGACCAGGGGATAAGCGCTTGAAAATTTAGTTAAATCGTCTTGCAATGTAAGGATAAATTTGAATTTTTGGAAACCTGCGTCGGGCAAAGGACCAACGATGTCGAGAGCTAATCGTTCAAAAGGTCTAGTAGAAGTGGAAGTTATCTCCATTGGAGCCTTATTGGACATTCTCAGCGGCTTATTAATTTGGCATAATTGGCATTTCTTAACGTAATCTACAATATCAGAGCGCATACCCTTCCAGTAGTAGGCGGCTTTAATTCTTTTATACATACGATTTGATCCTGGGTGACCCGCAATAGGTGAATCGTGATTCTCTTTTAAAATTTTAGGGATTTCGATGGGAGTAGGGTAAATTAACCGATTTTTATAAATATGAATTTTAATATTTGTGCTATGGAAAATATAGGCAATCATATTATATACCTTAATATAACCTAACTTAGAAAATGGGTCTGAAAAGTCTGACAAGGCGAGATCTGTGATATCGGGATTTTCGACTAAAATTTTATCTCTAAGTTTTATCATTAAATTGTAGATGTCTTTAAATTTGGTTTCTTCATAATGGTGAACTTTGGTATATAAAAAATAGAAGTATTTATTCTTATCTTTAACACATTGAATTGTAAAAGGTTCGCGTTCGGAATTCAGCAATTCCTCCGGCTTATCTAACTGCGATAATATTTCTTCACAGTGAGGTATAGATGAATCGAAATCTAAAGAGACCGGACACGCGATATGTTTTAACTTAGACAAATGTAATCCTTCAGTGCATTCTATAATTACTGTATTTGAAATAGGAGTTTTATTGGAGAATTGATCCTTAAAATATTTTTCATAACTAGAGTTATTTAAGGTGTTAATGTCTATGGAATAATCTTTAATTTCTACGTCTGTATCAGTCGTATTTAAAACAGTGATGTTAACCATTTTATTTGGTTTTACCGATACTATACAATTAGCGACGTAAACACCCTTGCTTAATGTGTGATCTAGAACTAAGGCTTCATTATTCCGATAAGTCTCGAGCGAGTAGTTTGATATAGTGCATTCAATGACTGCTTCTGAGCGTGCTGGAACGGTGTAGGTTGGCTGGTGAAATATAATAGGAACTTGGTGACTGCAAAGAGTCATTATCTTAGAACTATAATCTATATTAGCATTAAAATATTTAAGAAAATCTGTACCGATAATACCGTCGTAATTAAGGTTTATGCTATCGTTAATGACATAAAATTTGTGCTCCTAAGTTTCATCACTTAATAAAAATTGCAAGTAGATTGAGCCTATTGTTTCGCTATACGTATCCGTATCATTTATACCTTTGATTCTTACCTTGTCCTTAAGAAGTTCATGTTTCGTTTTTAAACATGAGTGTTTTATGACACAAACGCTTGCACCGGTATCGATAAGAAGTTTGAGACACTTAGGAGAATATTTTGTTAATAAATTCGTGTATGGTAACGAAACCTTGCATGTATTTATGCTCGTTTCAAAAATAGGAATAGAATTAGAATAAGACTCATTAAAACTCGGCTTAACCTCTTTGGGCTGCTGAGATGTAGATATAGTAAACGACTTAGTAAGACTCGGTTGTACCTTTTCGGTCAACTGAGGTGCATGAGAACTAGTAAGACTCAGCTTCACCTCCTTGGGTTGCTGAGATGTAGATATAGTAAACGACTTAGTAAGACTCGGTTGTACCTTTTCGGTCAACTGAGGTGCATGAGAACTAGTAAGACTCAGCTTCACCTCCTTGGGTTGCTGAGATGTAAATGAATTAGAATGACTCGGTTGCTTGTTAATGCATCGCCGAGATGAATTAGAATTAGAATAAGATTTAGCATTATTTTTGTAAAAGTTAGCAGAAATAGTATTATTAATTGTTTTCGTGTCATTACCACAGTACGATTTCGGCAGACACGTATCCGAAATCTTATTTAGTTTAAAGAGTTAGAATTATCGATAGTGTCGTCGTTATTACATGTCATGTGCATAGGCACAGAGTTAGAACTAGAATTAGGGTTAGGGTTACGGCTTACAAAATTAGAATTATTATTTGAGCTACGATTTATATAGTTAGAACTAGTATTAGGGTTACGATTAAAATTTTTACTAAAATTTTGACGATGTTGCATATTATATTGTCGCTTTCTACATTGATCAATAGTGTGCCCTATGTTTTTGCAATAGTTGCAAATTAATTTATCAGAATTAGAACTAGATAAATGAGAAATTTGTTTATTGTGTTTAAAATTAGAATGGTTCTTATTTTTGAAACATTGCGTAGCGACATGACCTACTTTATTACATATATTACACTGCTTCATTGAATTTTTTGAACACATTTGAAGATTCTGTAATTTTTCTTCATCTATGGCTAATTGAACAGCTTCGTTTAAAGTTTGAGGATTTCTACACCTAACAATAGTAGAAATAGCAGGGTTTAACCCTAATAAAAATGTGTTTAATGCTAGGTCCTCCATGGCGGCTATTCTACCTGGAAGTTCGTCAGGAATTTTGCAGCTATAGTGTATATCTGACTGAATTTTTGTTAAAATTTGTTCTAATCTTAAAGAAAATTTAGTAACGTCGTCGGAAGACTGTTTGCAATTTTGCAAATCTGATAATAAATGTGTTGAGTGTTTTTTCTCCCCAAAAGTAGAACGAAGAAATGACTTTATTTGGTTCCACGTTTCAAAACTTTTTAAACTACATGCGACCTGAGCTTTTCCCTCTAGCTGTGAGATAATAAATTTGCACAAAATAGGCTGTTGTTCTGCCGTAGCTAACGACATTGCATTATCACAGTTGGTAAGAAAAGCGGGGAGAGATTCCTTCTCCCCATTATAAGATTTTATAAATTTCGTCAAAAACGAAAGTGTGATTTTTTCTGACATATTGTCTTTACTTTTTTCTGCTTTAAGCGACATAGAAATAAAATTAAAATTTGAAGTTATATAAGATAATCACAATAAAATGAAGTAAAAAGGTTATAGTACAAAACAGTGTAAAATAAAGGTAAATTTTATAAATTTAATTTACAAAACAAAACGACTTAAAGGAAAATAATAACTTCTATACGTTGCATTTACTCGTAACAATGGCTCGGTGACACGTTACACTCGTGGCGGCTGGCGGGCGGAATCGCTGACACGGTGACTTCGTCGCGTCGTGGGAAATGGTAGGAATGAAAGATGTAGAATATTCTTCAGAAAATGTTTTTATGTTGGTGAGTTAGACCCAGCTGGTGCGGGCTCCTGGTGGAGGCTGATCGTCGGCCAGACGGGTGATTTCAGGACCAGATGTGAATGGAGCGGGCTCACGCTTCAGAGCGGAGGCTGATCGTCGTCCAAATTGTGGTAGGCGCAGGCTTAGGCACGGCTAAGGCTTAATGTCGACCTTGGTGATTTCGGGGACCTCGGATTCGGATGCCAAAGTCTTTTATGACCTTCTGTTTGGCATCCCACTTCTGACACCAATTTGTTAGGAGGCCGATCCCGTTTGACTTTTTAAAAAAAAGAAACACCAAATAAACCTAAAGGTTTATTGCAAAAAAAAGTTCACACCAAATTAATATAGTCCTTGACTTCCGAACTCTAATAAGTCTCGGAATCTATGTCCGATCTACCCGGGGCTCTGAGTCTAACTGAACTTTAAAAATGGAAAGAAACAATATATAACAATATAATTGCTGACTATAGCTATATTAAGGAAAAGTACCGTGTGATTCAATGAATGCTTACTAATATTTTATTGCTTTGTAAAAAGGGATATAACAAAAGAACAATACAACAAAAGAACAATATAACAATATAATTGCTGACTATAGCTATATTAAGGAGAAGTACCGTGTGATTAAATAAATGCTTACTAATATTTTGTTGTCTTGTAAAAAGGGATATAACAGTACGAACCCGAAACAAAAAACCAGTCACGAGTTTGGGTGTTCGAAAATGAGTTAAAGCCAACAAAAATTGTTCGCTCACGGAGTGTTGCAAAAAAATGGTGGCCACGTTTGTCTCCAAAACCGGCCATGTTACTTGAGGGACAAAGAACGGTTAATGCAGAATGGTATGCTAGCATTTGTTTGCCACAGGTCGTTTCTGAACTCCGTAAAGAGAACTGCAACCGCCGCATCATCCTCCATCACGACAATGCGAGTTCTCACACCGCACACAGAACAAAAAGAGTTTTTAGAGCAAGAAAACATAGAATTATTAGACCATCCGCCGTACAGCCCCGACCTAAGCCCTAATGATTTCTATACTTTCTCTAAAATAAATAATAAATTGCATGGACAGAGATTTTCATCACCTGAAGAAGCTGTGAACGCCTACAAAACGGCTATTTTGTAGACCCCAACTTCCGAATGGAATGGTTGCTTCAATGATTGGTTCCATCGTACGGAAAAATGTGTCAAATTTCACACATTTTTAAATAGTAATGTTGTGTCACTTCCTTGATTCCCGAAATTTTCAGTGCCGTCCTTGAAAATGTACCTAAGTATATATTTTGGGTTTTTAATTAACCTTCTTCACATATAGCTGATGTAATGCAGCAACGTTCCAGGAAGTCTGCAGTTTGTGGTCATATCCTAGACGGCCCCAACCATTACATCAGATTTGATAGACCACAAATCCTCGCGAAAGAACACCGATTCCTACCCAGGATGATACGTGAGGCTATTGAAATTAAAAAACATCCTAATTTTGATAGAGAAGGAGGCTGGTTACCATGCTGAAGTCACCTGCTTGGGACCCTATAATCAATAAAATTAAAACTAAACCCAAGCATACCACTGCAAGACTTCAAGACACAGTCATATCATTTTGCATAGATCGGACCATACACAATTGAATAAAATTATTATTTACGGATTTTATCGCGTTTAATTACTTTAATTTATTTTTACTATCCCGACGTTTCATACACAATTATTAAAAAAGCTGAAGGTACCCCGGGTGACATCTCAGTCCCCCGTGCATGGGTGCTGGAAAGTACCAGAAACGTCAGCAATTAAAAATAATTTAAATTAAACGCGATAAAATCCGTAAAAGTAGTTTTAATTAAAGGTTTTTTTATATTTTTTGTGCCTATAATCTACTAATTACTACATGCTTAACTTTACTTTTGAAATCTTATTTTATTAACTGTTATATAATCCTACTATAACTATCATTTGTTTAAAGCTGTATTCGACCTCTGAAAGAAAGTGTTCGCCAAAGGGAAGGCATATGTGGCACTGAGTGGAGTAAAAACACTTGAGGGTATTGCATTATCTGATCTAGAGCCAAATAAAATATTACACAAACCTCACGATGAACCAGCTTTATCAGAAATGCAGAGACTGAGAGGTCTACACACAAGAGACTGACAGATCTAAAGCTTACTTATCGTGAGGTTTTTTGTAATGTACATTACATTTGCAAATATATATCAAAATTGGACTACTCTCTAATAAATCAATCCTATATTGCCACCCTTCGGTAATTTCTTTTCCAAATTTATATGGGAATAGTTTTGAGGTATACCCTATCCAATAAAAAAATGAACGAACTACTCTGTAAAAAGTTATGCGTATATGGACATACATTAAAAAATATATACGCGTCGACTTGAGTACCTCCTCCGTTTTTTCGTCGGTTGAAAAGTCAAAAGATCGATTACAATCGATTGGGCATCCCTAATCTGCCTCAACGTATACTAGCCATCTGCGCAGAACAGGTATAGAGCACGCGTGTGTGCGGAAACACAGGTGGACTGTCTATTGGGATGACAGATAAGGCAAAGGACCAACGGCTTTATGTGTTTTTCGAGGCACGGAGATTAAACACTACCAACTTCCTGACTCCAGGCTGTTACTAAGAATTTCTTAACATAAAAGCTCCACAACTGATTTTTGGCCAAGTCGGGATTGAACCCAGGACCACATGATCGGCAGCTGCCCTCCTTACGACCACTAGACTAAAGAGGCACTGAAGATTGAAGAATTAGGATTAACCTTGGAAGATAGAGAAATCAAACATAAGCCACAGTACCTCAAATCTGTAACTATTTTCTACAACATCCGTCATAAAAATCCTATTTCCTTATCCTGCTACTTCATCTCCTCCTACTAGACATTCATTCATTTCGTTATAAAAAGGTTTGCATAAGGAGTGCGTACCCGCGTGCCACTATTAGCATATATAACTATCCAAACTATCCATCACCACATGTCGTCCCGAGAGTGTAGCAAGAAGCAACAGAGGGAAACGGAGGACAGGCAGCAACGTCTTACTCAAAATAGACGTGTCAATCGTGAATGATTCGCTTGTTTGAGCTGGTACACTTAAAAGTATTGATGGTTCATTCATCTGTTTTTTAATGTCCCGGTGGAACCAATCACACAATATTGACGGAACCTTTTTAACTCGTGATTGGTATGAATTTTGAATAAATTGTTTTCACTGGAGCCCAAAATAATCCATTTTAATGATTGATCCGAATGTCTATTGTTATGTCTAATTTTAGTCCATTTCGTCACACGTACCGGTGTACGTGTGACGAAATGGACTAGAATGATTCGGTCACGAGAAATGAATTATCGATTCATTTCTAACTCATAACAAGACAAAACCGGCCAAGAGCGTGTCGGGCCACGCTCAGTGTAGGGTTCCGTAGTTTCCCGTCCGTCACAATAAGTATTCCCATATGAGTTTAAAAGTGAGTCCATTATGTTCGCGCTCCAGCAGCAACTGCTCCCGGTAGTGGTTGTTTCCATCCATGTTCAAAATGATTTTCCTAGAAAGTCCTTATAAAGTTCTACTTTTCAGATTTTTTTCATATTTTTTAAACTTATGGTTCAAAAGTTAGAGGGGAGGGGGACATTGTTTTTTAATTTTGGAGCGATTATATCCGGAATTATTGACATTATCAAAAAATGATTTTAGTAAACCCCTATTCATTTTTAAATACCTTTCCAACAATATATCACACGTTAGGGTTGAAATTAAAAAAAAAAATCACTTCCCAATTTACATATAGGGGGGCTACCCTAATAAAACATTTTTTTCCAATTTTTATTTTACCACTTTGTCAGCGTGATTGATACACATATTGGTACCAAATTTCAGCTTTCTAGTGCTAACGGTCACAGAGATTAAGCGAGGACGGACAGACAGACATGGCGAAACTATAAGGGTTCCTAGTTGACTACGGAACCCTAAAAATAATAAATAAAACTCAGTCTACGTTTAAGTAGCCACCCCGTAATACCTTAGCAAGCGATAATTAGCGATCTATTTGTGTTATTTTTTAATTACCTAATAAACATAAGGTAAAATTAATAATGTTGTACAACTGACTTCAATATAAATAAAATGAGAACAATTGTATTCAATTATAAGTCAATTAAACACGCATTATTAAGGATAGTTAGTAGTTACGTTGTACCAGTTCTGGCTCACTGAGTCAGAAGTGGTACAAGTACGACGTTCGTCGACTCACGATTCTATAAAAAAAAGGTTTTGGCATGCTTCATGCATGGCATGAAGAATTCGCTAATTTTTTCCAGTCTGTATGTAGCCAGGAGCCACCTTAGTTAAGGACGACGGAGGCTGCTACTGCAGCGGCGGGCGCGTGGCCTCAGCTGAAGCCTCTGCAACCAGTTGATGTTCTGCGTGCGCTTGCCACCTCCACTCGAAGTGTTTTTATGTGTGTTACCTCAGAACTTTTTTCCAGGTGAACCAATTTTGATGATTCTTTTTTTATTTGAAATCTGATGCTTCTCATGTGGTGCCACATAAGTTTCATTAAAATCTGACCAATAGTTTTAAATTATAGTAGTTACGTTGTACCAGTTCTGGCTCACTGAGTCAGAAGTGGTACAAGTACGACGTTCGTCAACTAACGAATCTAAAAAAAAAAAGTTTTGGCATGCTCTGATCACGAATCTGCGGTCTATTTTTACGTAGGATGCACGGTTCCGCAGATGTGCAGATCAATTAACTCTTATCTAATTGATATCCGGTGCGGGCCTCCACCATCATTAGCGCCCCATTATTCTTATCTACTTATCTATTGTTCATTGAATACCGTCATTATCTATTCTTCCTCAGCGTGGTGCTATTGTATTATACTCCTTTGTTCCTATCTACACTAATCTGACTCATCAATAAAACACATTACCTAATTTTGTTACAATTTTTATTTACAAAATACAAAATCTTATTACTTATTATCTATAAAATAGGAGCGAAACATCTCATCCACTAAAATATCGTTGTACAATGTGTTCCCTGTAAATATACTCGTAAAACTATGCATTGAACATCCCTGAAACTTATATAGCAAATACATTAAGCAATATTCGCCACAAACTGAAGTCCACTCATTCTGAATCCTATCAACATTCCAGTTCCATCTTTTACAAATTCTTTTTAAAAACTCTAGATGATATCGTACAGGTGCCCGTCCGAATGAATCAAAATATTGACCGACGTCATTCGTATCGATATATAAAGCTACCCAATGTGACCCTGGTTTATCATCTGTATCCAAATTGCATATTATATACGTTGGTAAGTGGGTGTACATGGGTAGTTTATTGGCAGCATAAACATTATTTTCTAGAGTGGGGTAAATCTTTTTCAGATGTTGTTGTACATCTAGTGTATCCATGATATTACTGCTATTAGTAGATTACTACAGTACAATCTACTCAATGACTAACATAGGAATGATCAATTATAGTGATTTCTAAATATTAAATTGCATTCTTTGTGTTATACAAAACGTATTTGAATCATCAATACACTGAACAAGACACGACACGAAGGACGAAGGAATGTTGAGATAAGCAACAGAATGTGAGATAAGCTTGTGGACGCATAAAGTTATTATCAATTCCACTGCAGAAATTCTTTAGATTAGAATTATCACTTACTGGTACTATATAAGACCAAGCAACTGCAGTCATTGAGTTAGTGTATGGTCGTTTGACCGCAGTGGATCTATCAATACTACATTTGTGTTACTTAACGCATCAAAGGCCATGGATGTGTTTATTCTATTGACAAACTAATTTTTTTTCTGTTATTTTCTTACGTGTGTATGATTTAGTGTTAACAAATTATATTTAAATATTGTGTGTGTATATGATTAAGCCGTGGTAGCTCAAATGGTTAGCGCAAAATGTAAATTTCACAGTACGCAACCCGGGTTCGATCCCCGCCGGCACCAATTAAATTGTTAATTACAATTTTAAGTGCTGATTTATCACGTGCTCAGCGGTGAAAGAAGTCTTTTGAAGTTTCTGTGAAGTTTCTGGTTTAAATAAACATCAAGTTGACTAAAAAGTGAATGCAGCCAATTATTTACAGGTGCTACTATTGTAGTAGATATCAAGTTAGTTGAATCTTGATTTAATACTTTTGCCTTTATGTGGAGTAATGTATGAGACAAATCTATGTAGTCATCACCTGTCCCAGGAACTTGAAACTCGATAGGTCCATCATCACCAAGAGATGAAATTGGTTTATAATGAATCCACAATCCATATTCAATGCTAGTTTGTGTAGACGGTAGTGCAAATCCAAATTCAAAAAAAAATCCAATTCTGACTTAACGCACTCAAAAGAATGATTATGAAGGAAAGACATATTTAATTTGAAAATATATCTTTGATATTTTTTGGTTTTAGACCAAGTTTTTTCGCAGCTTTCACTTTAGCAGTTAATGGTGGAATGAACGAGGTCAATCGTTTTCTTTTAGTTTTATACCCAGATCCTGTCATGTTAAATTGATCAATTTTCTCATCAGCCTTTCGTTTTAAATTCGTACTAACTTGCTTTAGACGATCTTTTATTGAGGCTTCCATAGGACGTGCTTGAACCATATCCGATAAAAGTCCTACTCCAGCGCCTAATGCCTCCTTATCAATCACTCGAGCACCACTTGAAAGTAAAGGTAAAACTGATCTAAATAACCCCCCTAAGAAGCTGCCAATACCATGACCGCGTTGGTATGGTGAACCCTTATAAATTACTCCAACTCCTGACCCAGCTTGATGTGTATAATAATTTTCATATGGACATTTACGATGATCACGAAGAGAATTCATTATTATAATTTTCGGAAATGTAATTTTATACACACGGTTCCAAACTGGAATGGTATTTTTTGTCCTGTGCTCGATCTTATAACTATTTCCAGCGTATCGAACTCTCTTCGCATAACAGGTAAGTAGTGAGGTTGAGAGAAAACGTACATTTTATTTGCACCATAAATGTATTTTGTAGGATCTAATGAAATGACTCTTAGTAAAGGAGTCATAACATCACCCACAATCTGAGGATCGATAATGTCGCAATATAGAAAGAATTGAGATGGTAACCCTAAGTGTAAATTAGCAGGACACTTTCCAAAATTTCTCTCTAGGAGATTTTTATTTGGTTCATAACCTAGTTGTAAACTTAATTTGGGTGATAATGTTACGGATGTTATATTTTTATCCAAAACAGAAAGAGACACAAATTTTCTTATTTCATCATAGCGAAATTTCAAGTTCTCTCCGATACCATTTAACACCTTAAAATATGCTCAACGTTATCATAGTTGGTAGCCGGAATATGTTTTTTGTAGTACACTGTGGATGGTTTATCTTCATTAGGCATTAACATAGATTTTGTAATGTATATAACATTTTCATGATCTTGAACAGTAAACATGGTACATGGATATTGAAACTCGACAACTCCAACCGACCATTCACCTTCTAATTTAATATCTTTCGGTAATTTCGTTGAAAAATTTGTGGTCTTGTTATCAGGAAAGTATTCCATTGAACTATTGCTGAGCAAAGTTAAATAAAAACTTTCTTTATTCATATTTCTTTTAAACTAGAAGCTAAAATCCAACTGTTAAATTTATCTGCATAACCTTTCCACTTCACTAATACTTCTTTTCTGTTACCTGAATAACGAGTGTCAATTATTTTATCTATTTTATATTGTGAGGTGGGGTTGTAAGTGATTTTCTGTAATTCCCTTTCATAAAAAGTACCAACTATTGGTTCATTTTGTAAATCTGTTATTGTATAAACAACCCATGGAGATCTAACAATTATTGAAGATATAATAAATATTTCATCACTCCAATTTGATTCATAACCTTTTTGGAAAACATGTTTATATTTAGTTATTCGAACATATTCACCCATATTGAAATTTGGTTTAGGATTTTCTAAAGAGAGTTTGTTTGACCGTCTTTCATAAAGATTAGTCCAAACTGCCATAATATTGTCGGAATTTACATCACATGGGCATATCTTAATACTAGTGTGAAAGCTGTGATTATAAGAGTATATTAAATCTTGTAAAGCATCTACATATCTATAAGTATTATTATGAGTGAAATAACGCCACATTTTCATTTTTAGTGTTCTTTGAAATCGTTCAATAATACTGGCCTTAATGTCAGGATTGTTAGTGGTATAGTAATTAATCTTTTTGGATTTAAAGTATTTTGTACATCTTTTGAAACAAATTCTGTACCTTTATCAGATTGTATGTGAGTAGGTGTTAAATTACTTTCAGTAAATATACTTTCAAAACATTCTTTAGTTGTTTCTGAGTTTTTCTTTTTCATTGGTCTTGCAAAAGCATATTTACTAAATACATCAATAACATAAAGTATATATCTGAAACCATCATTATATTGAGAATAAGTACGCATATCACTTAAATCAGCTTGCCACAGTTCATTAATATTTGATAGAATGTACCTATTACGCGGGAATTTTTTTCGAATGGGTTTATGTAATGTGTATGTTTCTTGTGATTTTAACCATTCCTTTACTTGCTTTTTATTCATTTTACCCTTCATGGCTTTTAATAATTTATCAATAATACCAAAACCAGCGGTATTAGATGGATCATAATAAATCCTGCTAATTTCTTTTAGTACGGGGTCCATTTTTCCCACTCAAACCTTTTACGTATTTTAGTTGCAAACTTTTATCTCTACTGCTCGGTGTAGAAAACTCTTGAACTTCAATCTCAGAGGGTTTGTTCAAATCTTTTGCTTGAAGTTGGTTAATAAACTCACATCTCTTTGGATTTCCAATATAAGTAAGTGGTACTTTAATATCTTTTAATGCTTCAGCAAATCTATCCCACCCTACTGGATCACTTCTTTTTAAGGGTCTTAGTGAATCATTTATTAAATCAACAATATTACTTCCAGGAATTTTTTCATTATCAATTATGACTGTACCTTCATTATCCCAATGTATTTTACTTTTAGTTGTTGCAACTAAGTTTAATAATAACTGTCCTTTTTTATTATAAGTTTTTGGTATTAAACTGAGTATTTGAGCTGGTGTGTAAAGTGGATTTTCATCATTTTCTTTACTTTTAATGGATCGATTCTCCTCCAACAAAGATTCAGCATCAACTGAAGTTTTTAGATCTCTATCTTTATTTTTAAAACCAATTTTAGACTCATTTGAATCTTCATTAGATGTATCAGAATAAATTGGTAATCTGAGTGGTTGACGATCCTCTTCGGTAAAATCAAGGTATCTTTGCAGTGTTTGTAAATATAACATCCATTTCTTTCGGTCTTCTGTCTTACTATTTATAATATTTTGCATTTCAATATCCAATCGAGATAAATTACTATTAACCTTATTTTCTTGTTTTAATTTTTCAAGCAATCCAGGTTCGATAAGTATCATTTTCTTTGCATTTTCCATGTTAACTGGCTAGTCCACTCACTAATCCACTCAATATTGCACCTAATATTATTGGTAAGAAAGCCCCTCCTTTTTGTATAATTATATTTTTAAAAGGTACTTTTCCTTGTAAAACCATAACGTTTTACAAGGAAAAGTACTACAATACACTCACAAATAGTTAATTTCTTCTTCATCACACGTTTTAAGTAATGCTCTTTGATATTTTGGTTTAAGCGCATGCAAAGCGTTTAACAAATGTTTATGCGTTGTGAGTCGACGATGCATCATTTAGCAATGTTGTTTGATTCTTGGTGTATTTAAACTCTTTTGTGGGGACGTAGACTGTACAAAAACCATTAAATGGGAAGACATTTGTCTTGATACGACAAAAATCATTGGTATTCTGTTTTGAATCTACCATTAAATATCCATGCGCCTCTAGAGTTGCATCCCTGTAGGCATCTTCAATGAATTTTGGGTTATCTGGTGACACTTGTCGCGCTAAATATCTTATTTGAGTTTTATCTCGAGGGTTTTTAAAATATATTATATAACTTGAATTTAAAGATATGTCTCTTTGCCCTTTACCCTGACGAAATAAATTTTGTGTTAAATAAAATACACTAAGATTCCTGTGATGACTACCTTTTGTAAATATATCCACAATTCTTCCATCGGACTCTCTCATTAGATCATCAATAATAACGAGATGTGGGTTTTCACCATCGAACATATTAAGATTTGGAATTCCTTGATGATAGTTAACATTTGGTAAATTAAAGGTTGCATTTCATCAAAGCACCATGTGATCTGATTAAAATCACAATTACATATTTCTGTAACTGATTTTATGAAATTTGTTACAAAATTTGACTTCCCACATCCACTTGGTCCTGCCACAATAGCAGTAAACGGATGGATAAAGTGAAACATTACACACGTCTAAAGTTCTAACGGGTGAAATAAAAAATGAAAGTGTTGGTGTAAACAATTAATATATATATTGAAAAAATTATATAAAACAGAATGATCTGTATACTATTTCTAAGACAATTAGTACATCATAATTTTACAATCATCTCAACCTCAAATAAATACACACACACGCAAATATAAACAACAATTAACTTAAATTATTTACAATAAAACAATGATTAAATATGTAATAAACTCTACGTCATATTATACTATTATCATTATTTTACAATCCATACAAATTTTATTTACATGTAGACATAAAAGTAAAAACTATCAACACTTAGCGCAGTTTATAAAGACCCCAAGCTAATGTTTCAATATTATTATCTAAAATATGCCTCTTTGTGTCATTATATGATAAACCAATCTTATTTAATTTTTGTGTAAAAATTGTGTTTTTAATTGATTTAAATCTAAGCATACTATAATATTGCACATTTTTATTAAATAGAGATGACATCCATGGTCATCTTTTTAGTGATACGTTTATTTACCCCTTTTGCCTTGGCTATAGTCTTATTCTCTAAGTTAAAAGCGTACATTTTGAATCGTAAACCCACAAATTCTTTCATGATTTTACCATTATTTTCATCTTTAAAAAACCTAATTTCTTTTTATTTAATTTTGGATATTCAAAAATATTATTTGTATCATAAGCTGGGGTATCAAAGTATGATGAAAGGTCAGGTTTTATATCAGTGTAAAAATCATCTGTAAATATATGATATCCGTATCTGTATACAATAATTTGATTTTACTAAACTTTTTAACCATATAGTTATAATGAAAATCATACATTAATGTTTTTGAAATATCTAAAATGCAAAACCCTAAATAAATTGGTTTGTTATATATTAACTTCGTTTTTCGCAACTGAACCGCAACTAGGTTTTCCGAAAATACTGAAAGACTATGAAATTGTGGTTTAGCGATTAGATCTTGAGCATTTAAAGCTTTGCCCTGGTTATCCCAGTGTGTAACTAATTTTATGTTAACCCTTTTTCCAATATTCTCCATAGTCTTACCGAAGACTGAATTATTCATTAATTTATGAAAATCTTTTTCGAAATCTAATTTTGCTAACGTTCTTAATTTTGTGTTTAGATCTATGTACATCTTCAACCAGGGAGACTGTTTAAATTTTAAAACTCTATGAATTTTAGTTAATTTAACCCCCATTTCTATGCACTGCTTTAAATTTCTGTAATGAATTACATATTTATCTTTATTATTTAAATTTGGGACTAGTTTATTCTCATTAATATTGCCTGCACAAATGTTTTCTGGACATAAAGGAAAGTCCGAATGTAAATCATGAAGTTCATCTGGATATTCCAAATCAACTTCTAAAATAAAACCGAAGTCCGATGTCTCAGACACATTAAATTCTGTATTCGGATTTACCCATTCGAATCCACCAGTAGGAAGACATTGAGACATAGCCCACCCATATAAATTGTTGGCATCAAAATATGTGATATATGAATTTGGTTTCCCTGCATCATAATCCCCATATATTTGTTATTAGCTCTAGCATAACGATTACTACATTGAGATACACCACCCCTGATACCTGATCTAATAAATGCAATTTTCTCATAATCTGTTAAAAGTTCTAATTCTATTTTTGTATATTTTAACATTGCATCCCAACTTAAACCGGGTGCTGTGTAATAATGGGCAGGGTCTAAATCATAAGTATTAATACATAACTTTCTAAAGTTTTCAAATACATCGGATAAAAGTAAAACGTCTGTTTTTAAATACAGGTTTGAATAATCTAGCATATTACAACACCCAAAGTGTTCCCAAACATCTATAGCATGATTGTAATCATCATTTGAAATATGGGAATCTGTGAGCGAGCTATAAAATTTTTTTTGTTCAGGGAGCGATGTTAGGCTTAAACTATCATAATTAATCATAATCTCATATGGATAAACGCCTTTCCGTTTTAAACGAAAGAAATCTTCATCATTAGGATAATTTCTACGTAATTCTTGCAATTGATCATTACTGAGATTTTTCGCTAATTCTTCTAATTTACATGATAAAAACTTAAATGAATCTATGAATCTCAATATAATTTCGTGGTTATTCATTTTTAATTTTTTTGGAAAAGGATATATATTTTTCTTTATTTTGAGGGATAACTTCGACTTCACCATCACAAAAGTTTAACGCGTGAACAATAAAATGAGCATCATAGTGACTAAGGTTGTGTAAAAATATTGGTATAAAACGAGGTGTTCTGAACTTCGAGCTACATGATTCATGAGCAACACCTATAAAACTACCGGTGTACCAATCAAAATCATAAAAATGTTCTGCTAACTCTGTTTCACAAATATGACAAATGGTTGCATTTGAAATTTGGTTTTTGTCTTCATTTGTTAGTGGAAGTGGAGGATATTTTTGAAGTCTATTTATTATTTCTTTGAGATTGTTAGATAAACTTTCCATAAACACTTGTGCACAGTTGGGTCCGCAATACGTTACATATTTTGATAATTTATCATCATATGAACATTTTATATAATAACCAAAACTATGTACTTCATGTTTCTGAATATTGTGTGTGAAAGGTTTGGAAGGATCGTTAGAACATGATTCTATTGGTTTTAAAAATGCTTCAAAATCAGCATAAACTACGAATGGTATCTTCAACTTTTTTTCATAACTATCAAATTTAATTTTATCATTTGAAATGGGTTGACCAAACCAATTCTTTTTTTTTTTAAAGTTTCACTGTTTGGTAATTCTGTACAAATGTGGGTACAATCGTATTGTTCATGGTTATTTAACCTCTCCTGAGATGGAAAATGAAGTAGACATGCTTCGCAAATGTATATGATGTGACCGTCTTTTGAAATTTGTTTACTAACTAACGATAAATTTTTTATGTAACAATAATGATTTTTTGTATCCTTGGAAAAAAATAATAAATTGATATGTCTATCTTTACGACACTTTGTTAAAAATAATGGATCTACTATAGAATTACATCGTTTTTCTTTATTATATTCTATCCCAAAAACATTAATACTAATATCATTTAATTTCTCTACTTTAGCTATGTCAGAAATTTTAACTGGAAAGGAAATACCATCAAATTTAAGTTTATTTGCATGTTTAACGTACGATGATACCCGATCCACGTTTTTACTTACGGGATATAACGCCGAGAGTAACTCCCATTTAAAACAAAAATAATCCTTGCTTTTTACATTTATAACAGCCTTTTTTAATTTTATGTCACGAAGAAGATCTATGTATGAAGTACCGCGTAGGGGGTTAAATTTATTAACATTCATGTCTATAGATTTTATGTTTTTTAGACTCCATCCACTATCTTTTTTTTCAAATGCACTAATTTTAGCAGTAATTGTATCATTTAAAGATGAAAAAAAAATATTTAAGTCATCTCCTTGACAAATAATATAGTTAAGCGTTTGAAAATCGAACGTATTATGAATATCTTTAGTTTGTTGAACAAAATCAGCATGCAATATGAAGTTTACTTTAAAAATTGTGTGTTGATGAATACACTCTTGTATTAAAAATAAAATATCATCTTTAATAGAATTTAAAAATAGTTCAGGAGTTTCAAAATTTACCAATGTCGAACTATCTACTCTACTCTTGATTTTATAAGTTAAAATCCTATTTCCAAAAGCAGATTCAATAACACTAACGTTTGATAAAGAATTATGTGAATTTAAAAGATTATTTTTGTGAACATTACTTTTAAAATGATTAGCTAAATACCGTTTCTTGATAAATATATGACACGTTAGACATTCCACTTGATCATCGTTACTGATACTGTTCTCTGCAGAGGTAGGCGCTTCTGCTTCCGTTGTTGGTTTTTTGATGATCTTGGGTTCTTTGCTGCTCGTTCGCTTCGTTCCTCTTCCAAGTTGTAGTGGTTGACTACTAAAATGTTTAAATTTATTAAAAACTGTATAAGACATTGTGTAAATTATGATCGAAATGAATGTTTATTTTACTTACTTAAACTGTGCTTCAACCATCGCACAGTGATTATACAATTCATCATCATACGATGAATCGAACAGTTGATCCTTCTCCATTTCATCACAAACTTTAGACAACTCCTGATTTAATTCGCTGTTGAATAGTTCCGTATTCTCTTCCATGGTTGTGGAGAAGAAAGCACTGGTGCACACTTCACTGTTGGTAGACCAACTGATACCCAAATTTCAAATAATGTCCGATATTTATAGTCTAGCAAAGGATTAGAAATAGAATATAATGAGTACACAGAAGTAATTTAAGTAAACATAATCACATTCACTAATGATCAGCTAATGACTGTCATTGTTAAAAAAGTATTTTTTAACTTTTTCACTTTCTGCTATTGTCTTTGTAATATTGTATACGAGGACGTTTGTGTTGTCGTAGATGCTATCCTTATTAGTCTTTACGTATTATTTAATCCTCGTGGAAGCATGTTTCCAATGATCAGTAGTTGGAATCTTGGATAGCTTCTTCATATCGTACATTTCAATTTTGATGAGATGCGTCGCTTGGTCTCCAATGATACACCATCTCTAGCGGCTCGTGCTACGGTAGATGATAACAGCTTCCTCTTTTTTATTTTTGATTCAGCTTCAAAAAAATTATCAATTGATTGCGATTTTCTTTTTCCACCATCGCATGTGTTATTATTAATGACGATGTCATCACTCTCTTCTTGAGGGGAGAGTGGCGAGTAGTAATACTGTTTATAGGTATTTTCATCGAAGCTCAATGATTTCTGCATCAACACAGTTATGTTAATATCAATTTGTTAACACTTAATCATAAAAGTTAAAAAAGTTAAAGTTACAGCCTATTAAAGTCCACTGCTGAACATAGGCCTCCTCTCATTTCTGAGAGGGTTTTAGGGCTAGGAAATGTTCGCTGCGCTGCCTCAATGCGTGTTGGCAAACTTCACATGCCTTCGAAATTTTCTCAGACATGCAGGTTTCCTCACGATGTTTTCCTTCACCGCTGAGCACGTGGTAAATCAACACTTAAAATTGCAATTAACAATTTAATTGGTGCCGGCGGGGATCGAACCCGGGTTGCGTACTGTGAAATTTACATTTTGCGCTAACCATTTGAGCTACCACGGCTTAATCATATACACACACAATATTTAAATATAATTTGTTAACACTAAATCATACACACGTAAGAAAATAACAGAAAGAAAAGTAAGTTTGTCAATAGAATAAACACTTACATCCATAGCCTTTGATGCGTTGAAGTAACACAAATGTATTGATAGATCCACTGCGGTCAAACGACCATACACTAACTCAATGACTGCAGTTGCTTGGTCTTATATAGTACCAGTAAGTGATAATTCTAATCTAAAGAATTTCTGCAGTAGAATTGATAATAACTTTATGCGTCAACAAGCTTATCTCACATTCTGTTGCTTATCTCAACATTCCTTCGTCCTTCGTGTCGTGTCTTGTTCAGTGTATTGATGACTCAAATACGTTTTGTATAACACAAAGAATGCAATTTAATATTTAGAAATCACTATAATTGATCATTCCTATGTTAGTCATTGAGTAGATTGGTACTGTAATAATCTACTTATAGCAGTAATATCATGGATACACTAGATGTACAACAACATCTGAAAAAGATTCACCCCACTCTAGAAAATAATGTTTATGCTGCCAATAAACTACCCATGTACACCCACGTACCAACGTATATAATATGCAATTTGGATACAGATGATAAACCAGGGTCACATTGGGTAGCTTTATATATCGATACGAATGACGTCAGTCAATATTTTGATTCATTCGGACGGGCACCTGTACGATATCATCTAGAGTTTTTAAAAAGAATTTGTAAAAGATGGAACTGCATAGAGAATATAACCACTAGAGAGCGTATAGGCAGATTTCTTCTAAGCATACGACTCACTACTGCGGGCCGGGGGACGAGGAAGAACGCGTGGCTGCAAATGGTCAAGTTGCGTTGTTATGGCTATCTTTAGGGTTGCTCTTCTTAATAAAGGAAAATATTCGTTATCGATAAAATGGATTTTATCATTATGAAAAATACTCAATTAAAATCATATAAATAATATTTAATCAAAGTCAATCAGTTACAACGAAAACATGTATTTATTATATTATTATTGATTTTTAAAATGAATAATTTTTTATATTTATTTCGAATTAAAGTTTAAGGGTCCTGATTGTTCTTTGTAAAAAAATATAAACAAGCGTCTACAAATTTATAAGTTATGCATCTTGTTAATTCAATTAAATGATTTGTTTATTCTATTTCATATTGATGAAAATGAATATCCGGGAATCAATAATACCTAATCAGAGATTTTAAAACCGTTCTTATAAAATAATTTGTATTATATTTCGAAGACAGCACTTTTGAACCACTCTCATTGATCGCCCTCTTATTAAAAATTTTACAGCGACGACAAATATCTATTACTGTCTTTAGTGTCCTTTTGAAATTGTAAGCCGTTCTGATTTGGTACACCAATCTAACTAATTTAACTAGGTAACTATAAACTTTAACTAAGAAAAAATACCGACAAACTGAGAACCTCCTCTTTTTTATGAAGACGGTTAAAAGTAGATAAGTATTTTTTCACAGTGTGTGAATTGAATAATCTTAATAATTTTATTATTTTCGATATCGACTTTCAGCTATTAAAGGTAACAGTAAGTACTAATGTTTACGATAAACATACAAAGGGAAAGAAAGGGATAGAAGCATTAGAATTGTCTAATAATAGAACGAGACTTTTCCAAAAGACATCAACGCGAGACTCAACCATGTCGTTATTTACCCGGCCACCGTTTTAGATAGACCCCTGCGGTGGCTCATAATCTGAATTAATCAACAATAATTTTCGTATTTTTTACTTAGCAATGAAAAGTTACTCCATTATTTTGGGACATCTGTCCTTGAATGTTACCCACACCACTTCACCGCGCATTTTGATGCATTATAATTGCATAAAAGTTATAAAAATTTGCATTAATTTAGCGTGCACACAGGTCTAACACTTGGACAATACTAAAATGGTTAATAGTACCATAGCCGATGCATAGGCGACAAAATACTAATAGTTTTCGAGCGCCGGGGCACTGTATGCGCAGTCAAGTGGTTATATAGTCTTTGTGGAACTGGAATGTTGATAGGATTCAGAATGAGTGGACTTCAGTTTGTGGCGAATATTGCTTAATGTATTTGCTATATAAGTTTCAGGGATGTTCAATGCACAGTTTTACGAGTATATTTACAGGGAACACATTGTACAACGATATTTTAATGGATGAGATGTTTCGCTCCTATTTTATAGATAATAAGTAATAAGATTTTGTATTTTGTAAATAAAAAATGTAACAAAATTAGGTAATGTGTTTTATTGATGAGTCAGATTAGTGTAGATAGGAACAAAGGAGTATAATACAATAGCACCACGCTGATGAAGAATAGATAATGACGGTATTCAATGAACAATAGATAAGTAGATAAGAATAATGGGTCGCTAATGATGGTGGAGTCCCGCACCGGATATCAATTAGATAAGAGTTAATTGATCTGCACATCTCCGAAACCGTGCATCCGTACGCATAAAAATAGACCGCAGATTCGTGATCAGAGCATGCCAAAACTATTTTTTAGATTCGTGAGTCGACGAACGTCGTACTTGTACCACTTCTGACTCAGTGAGCCAGAACTGGTACAACGTAACTACTATAATTTAAAACTATTGGTCAGATTTTAATGAAACTTATGTGGCACCACATGAGAAGCATCAGCTTTCAAATAAAAAAAAGAATCATCAAAATTGGTTCACCTGGAAAAAAGTTCTGAGGTAACACACATAAAAACACTTCGAGTGGAGGTGGCAAGCGCACGCAGAACATTAACTGGTTGCAGAGGCTTCAGCTGAGGCCACGCGCCCGCCGCTGCAGTAGCAGCCTCCGTTGTGCTTAACTAAGGTGGCTGGCTAATAAGACTGGAAAAAATTAGCGAATTCTTCAGCACATTCACTATCTGACAAAACTTTCCGTCCTTCAATAGTTTTCTTCTTTCCGATATACCTTGCCTCAATCTTATATACTCTTTAAAAGGCTTTACGTTCTGATGCTAAGTTTGCGCGTTTACCACTAAAAAGAACCCCTTCGTCGTATGTCCTCAGTTTCAAGGCACTCGTTACTCAGGCACGGAACATTAGTGACGTACAGTTTCGTGATTACTTGAAAGATAATGCCAAATTGGTCTCTAAAAAGCTTAGCGTGCTCAGCAGAGCGGGACAGTAATTCATGACGGCACACCGCTTGCAACTTTACAAGACGCAGATTCAACAGCACATGGAATACTGTTCCCATTTCTGGGTTGGGGCTCCCCAGTGCCAGCTCCTTCCATTTGATCGCATCCAGCGCAAAGCTGTTCGAATCTTCAGCGACCGAGCTCTTTCCGATCAGCTTGACTCACTGGCACTGCGAAGAGATGTTGCATCTCTTTGCGTATTTTATCGCAATTACCACGGGGAGTGCTCTGAGGAATTGTCGCGAAGCATCGCGACAAAACTCGCGATACAATCGATACCATCTGGATGACTGGCGATCCACCACTGCGCGATTTAAAAGAAGTTTTCTTCCTCGCACTACTTCCTTGTGGAATCAACTACCACCATTTCGGACCGATACAACTTAGGAACCTTCAAGAAGTGCCTAATCCTTTCTAAAAGGCCGGCAACGCATCTGCGATTCCCCTGGTGTTGCAGTTGTTCATGGGCGACGGTAATCACTTACCAACAGGTGAGCCATATGCTCGTTTGCCCACTCACCTATGAAAAAAATTTTGGAGTCGTGAGTTTTCATACAAGGTAGAACCACGCTGCAGCTATATTATGGTTGTAGCACGAATGGGTGCTCGACCAGGGAAGGACCACGCTCTCACAGAATACCAGCGTAAAATAGCAACTTAATACTGCTGTATTTCGTATGGTGAGCGTAGCGATCTGGACCCTTTTTTACTGGAAACGAGGCATTCCAACTTAGTTTTCAGGAGTGACAACGCATCTGCATTTTGATTCCTAACTGAGTATAAATGTAGAGGACTATGGGGCAGAGCATCCACTTACCATCAGGTTGAAAGTGTAATCGTTTGTTACCTTTATCCAATAAAAAAAAACACAGTAATCCAGTTAAGAAAAGAAATCGCCGAGCGATCCGCACAGTCCACGCGCGCGCGAAATAAAGTAATGGACAGGTCTATGCTCGGGGTTTAAAGTAACCCACATAGCCCTATGGATTAGTAAGCTGATGTGGCAATGGGCCGGCCGTATAATTCGAAGGGCCGTTAACAGGTGGGGAAGAAATTAGTTCTCGAGAGTATATGGAGTAACAACCTGGTAAGGCATGAAAGTCAATGGATGCAGCTAACTCAGGACCGTGCTTTGTGGCATTCCTTGGGGGAGGCCCTTGTTCAGCAGTGGACTTGTGAAGGGCTGTAATGATGTTGATGAAAGCAGTAAACACTGTTCTTAAAAAAAAGGATTATTTAAGGTAAATCTAAAAACTTAGTTACTACATTGATTTATTTAGTTATTATGTAGAAACTACAAAATCATTTACGATACATTTTGAGAATTTATGTTAAATATATAATGATGTCATTTTTAATCCTAATTCTCCTTCCTTTTTCTCCTTGTAGTTATGAAAATTTGCCAGAATTGACTAGCTGGCAAGCAGATTGGCAAGCGCAGATTCCGACTTCTCGCCCCCGTCGCCATTCTCAGTATTTTTCGTCTGATTATACTGTCATCTTTCGGAAGCCAAGAGTTCTAGCATTTCCCATACTCGAATCTCACTATACCCATGGTGAGAAAAGAGGTAATGGATTCTTTACTAATTAATACATGTGTATAGTTTTAACAAGCAAGTACAGCACACCCTAAGTGAAACAGCAACTGAAACTTTTAACAGTCACTTATTTTATCATCAACCTTCTACCAACTTAACAATATTAAATGCTTCGAGTTTCCTCTTATATTGAATAACTATAATTAAAAAATCTTCATTTCTTTTTCTAAATAACATAAATGTTTTATTTACTCTTTAACTACTCTAACTGATCCTCATCATCTTTATCAGAGACTTCATCATTTTTACCATCAGTGTGATGTCGACTAATATGCTTCATGAGAAAACAATTTCTTATAGTTTTATAATCACAATGATGGCATTTGATTGGTTTGTCGCCGGTGTGCGTGGCTTCATGACATGCCAAGCTGTCTGTTCTTGCAGATTTGTAGTCACAGTATTGGCACTTCATAGTTTTACCTAAATGGTGAGAGGAGGAATGTTTCTGAAGATAATACTTATTCTTATATGCGTAATTGCAGATCTTACATTTGTACTGATAATGAGTCTTTTGATGCATAACAAACTGGCATTTGAACAAAGTGGTGAATCTGCACACGGAACAATAAAGTGTTTTGTTAGACTCACTCCTCTTGTTGTGTAGAGTGATTTGATCTTTTGTTTTTGTAGAGAAATTGCAGTTGGAGCATTTGAAGGGTCGATTTTGTTTATCCGTGTGATGTCTCTGAAAGTGACGTTGGACTGCAGCTTTGAATTTTGACGTGTAGTTGCACATGTGACACTGGAAAGGACGATCTATATCATCGGACTCTTTCACAGGTATATTGCTCCATTCCAAGCAGTTAGGGTCGAACGTGTAATGATTAGACTTCTGGTGATCGTTGGCATAATTGACATCTTTGGGTTCTTGTGAATACTCAGGTTCATCGAGTAGTGGCGCATTGAGTAGAGTAGGTGGATAGCTGTAGCTTTCAAAATTATAATTCGTATGCACTTTACGTCCATTGGTCTCGCCAACGTGTTCCTTGTTGTGTCGCTTCATTTCACACTTGTACATGGTTTCAAAATCACAATTTGCGCATTTCAATAAACCTTCTTGCTTACTTCTCTGTTTGTGAATATTCAACCGCCACCGCACAGCAGTGGAAAAATCACAAAAATTGCATGTGTAACCATAGTCCATCACGTCGTTGTGAACATTGGACAGGTGCCGGTAGATGTGGCCCTCATATTGTGTTACAAAATCACATTTATCACAATTGAAAGTGACTTTACTGTGTTGTCTACTATGTTTCATAAAATTGTGTCTGTAAGCCGTTTCATACGAACATTCCGTGCACTTGAATTGTTTTTCAATTTTGTGTTTACGCTTATGAGAATTCAAATTTGATTTAAACCGTGACACATATTCACACTGATCACATTTATAAATAGGGATTTCTTTCTTACTCCCATTAGAATCTTCATTTTCCGCTTGATGCTTACTACTTTTGTGTCGATTGAGTGCCATGGGATACTTTGTGGCATAATCACAGAATTCACAAGCAAAAGGCTTTGTTGTATTGTGACTGAGCATGTGGATTTTAAGACAGTTTTTATGAGAGGTGGAATAATTGCACATATCACAACAGAATGTTTCCCCTTGTCGCTTTTTTTTCTTTGGTTTATCCTCACATTTATTCCTGAAATAATAATTATTTTATCATTACCCACGGAAGATACATATATCTATATAGATATATATCTATATATATATATATATATATATATATATATATATATATACATATATATATATATATATATATATATATATATATATACATATATATTATAAATATATATTATAAATATATATTATAAATATATATTATATATATATAATGTATATATATATTACCGTGTAGTGGCGGTTAAGAATATCCACTACCCCATATCTTCCCGTGGGTGTCGTAAAAGGCGACAGAGGGAGACAGGCAGGAGATGGGCAGCAGCATCTTCCTGATAACAGCAACTGTACGATAAAAAAAAAAAACTGCGGTTGCCAACCCGCTCGCCAAGCGTGGCAACTATGGCAATATACCCCCCATGAACAATTACACAAATAGACGGCCCCCAGTCCCCGGCGGCTCCGCTATTCCTGGCTACGGTGGCGACCATGGTAACGGCGGGGCAGGGGGTGCTAAGAATCTCCGGTGGAGGTTCGGTTGCCACCTACGACGACTCGACCTGGCAACATTTAACGCACGCACACTGAGGACTGACGAGAAGATCCTGGAGCTGGAAGAAGAGATAGACAAGTTGCGCTGGAGTATTATAGGATTATCCGAGGTCCGAAGAGAGGGGGGAGGACACGGTGATTCTCGAATCCGGCAACTTGTTCTATCACCGGGAGGGCGACCATCTGTCCCAAGGAGGTGTCGGATTTATCGTCCACAAGTCTCTCGTCAACAACGTTGTAAAGATTGGGAGTGTGTCGACGAGGGTCGCGTACCTGATACTCAGAATCACCAAACGGTATTCGCTGAAGGTCATACAGGTTTACGCACCAACCTCGGCACATTCCGATGAGGATATTTCCAAAGCCATGCATTCCTCCAAAAGCCACTACACGGTGTTGACTTCAACGCAAAACTAGGCACAAGAGAAAACGGTGAGCTGAAGTTAGGGAAATTTGGAATAGGGCAACGGAACCGAAGGGGCCAGCAGCTGGCCGACTTTATGGAGAAAGAGGGACTCTTTATGATGAACTCTTTCTTCCAGAAGCGGCCCCACAGGAAGTGGACCTGGTCGAGCCCCGACGGTTCGACAAAAAATGAGATTGACTTCATTATGACGACCAGACGCCAACTGAGACAAAATGGTTAGAGGCACACTGAACCTAAACGTTAAGTTGGAGAGGTCTCGTCTAATGAAGTCAACGCTCCGTCCCCCCTCGTGCTCTAATCCAGAATCCCGAAAACTTTCAGCTCGAGTTACACAACCGCTTTCAGTGCCTACAAGATTGCAATGCAGTGGACGATATGAATGACAAGCTCGTGGAAACTGTCCATGCGGTCGGAGCTAAGTTCTGCAAGACCCGCCGCAGAAGAACACAAAAACTCTCCGATCACACTCTTAATCTCATGGCTGTTAGACGGGAGATGAGGCTGCAATCGTCAACAGATTTGACAGCATACAGGCAACTGAACAGACAGATCTCCAAATGCATGCGGCGAGACTTACGCAACTTTAATACTTCTCGTATTAAAGAAGCGATCGAGCGGAACCAGGGCTCCAAAGTCTTTGCCAGAGATCTGTCTGCCAGAAAGAGCCAACTGTCAAAGCTGAAGACTGAGTGTGGCAACATCGTTTCCGGGACACCTGAGATTCTGAGTGAGATTGAGAGGTTCTATGGGCAGCTGTACACATCATCGTTGGAGCCACACTCACGTGTGAGTAACGATCCAAGAGCAAGTCTTATCCGACACTATTCCGATGATATCCCGGACGTCAGTCTGAGCGAGATTAGAATGGCTCTCCAACACCTTAAAAACGGCAAGGCCCCGGGCGAGGATGGAAATACAGCGGAGCTTCTGAAAGCGGGTGGAACACCGGTACTTGAAGTCCTTCAGAAGCTCTTCAATTCCGTCCTCCATGGTGGCACTACTCCAGAGGCGTGGAGCAGAAGTGCGGTGGTCTTGTTCTTTAAGAAAGGCGACAACGCTCTCTTGAAGAACTACAGACCGATTTCCCTTCTGAGCCGCGTCTACGTGCTGTTTTCGAGAGTCATTACGAATCGTCTCGCAAGCAGACTCGACGACTTCCAGCCTCCCGAACAAGCCGGTTTCCGAAAAGGCTTCAGTACCATAGACCACATACATACCCTGCGGCAGATTGTACAGAAGACTGAAGAGTACAATTTGCCACTTTGCCTGGCGTATGTGGACTATGAGAAAGCCTTTGATTCCGTCGAAATTTGGGCGGTGCTGCAGTCCCTTCAGCGGTGCCAAGTTGACTGTCGGTATATCGAAGTGCTGAAGTGTTTGTACAGTAGGGCTACAATGGCTATCCGAGTACAGAACCAGAGCTCGAAACCTATCCAACTGCAGAGAGGTGTAAGACAGGGTGACGTTATATCCCCGAAACTCTTCACCGCTGCTTTGGAAGACGTTTTCAAGCTACTGGACTGGAAAGGATACGGTATTAACATCAATGGCGAGTACATCACTCACCTTCGATTTGCCGACGATATAGTCCTTATGGCAGAATCGCTGGAGGACCTTAGCACTATGCTCAATGACCTCAATGGTGTCTCCCAACGGATAGGTCTTAAGATGAACATGGACAAAACAAAGATTATGTTCAATGTCCATGTCACACCTATGCCGGTAGTTGTGGGGAGCACTATGCTTGAAGTTGTTGACGAGTACGTTTACCTGGGACAAATAGTCCGACTAGGTAAGTCCAACTTCGACCGAGAGGTCAATCGACGGATTCAACTCGGCTGGGCAGCGTTCGGGAAATTACGACACATCTTCTCGTCAGGTATACCTCAATCTCTGAAAACTAAAGTGTACAACCAGTGCGTGTTGCCAGTGATGACTTACGGATCAGAGACGTGGTCCTTCACTGCTGGCCGTATGAGGACGCTCAAGGTCGCTCAGCGAGCTATGGAGAGGGCTATGCTCGGAGTTTCTCTGCGTGATAGACTCAGAAATGAGGATATCCGCAGTAGAACCAGAGTGACCGACATAGCCCAACGGATTAGTAAGCTGAAGTGGCAATGGGCCGGCCATATAGCTCGAAGAACCGATAACCGATGGGGAAGAAAGGTTCTCGAGTGGCAGCCTCGTACCGGTAGGCGTAGTGTAGGGCGACCCCCCACTAGATGGAGTGACGACCTGGTAAGATATGCAGGAAGTCGATGGATGCAGGTGGCTCAGGACCGTGCTTTGTGGCATTACTTGGGGGAGGCCTATGTTCAGCAGTGGACTTGTGAAGGGCTGTAATGATGATGATGATGATGAATGTATATATATATATATATATATATATATATATATATATATATATATATATATATATATATATATTATTTTTGAATTATTATCCATCATATGTATTCATATGACTGCCTTATTAGAATAGTGGCCATAAGCATGACTGTTAATCATGTAGTCCTGCATTTGAATCCTGGGTCGAACCTAAAATCAGTTATTGGGTTTTTCTGTCAAGTAATTCTCAGCAGCAATCAAGTGGCAGAGTTTGCAATGTTTCGTCCCCAAGCCTCGGAAAGCATGTACTTCCTATCGAATTAGGAAGGTGGAGGAACAGAGTGCATCTGTGTTTGACTCGTCCACTAGAGCCAGTCCTTTGTAGATTTGAACTAATAGACAAGCCTCCATGACTAACCTTCTGTCTGGAGGATATTATTATTATATTATCAAGTTCAGTATTGAAGTTTACTTCAAATAACATACTTACAATTGTAAGCCCTGCTGTTCTTCACACTCAGTACCCAATTGCTCCTCATCTAATGGCACATTCTCCTCATCATCCTTTTCAGTCTTGATCCATACGCTGGTAAACATATTTGCTGGATTTATTTCCTCATTCTGTTCTTCTTCCTCCTTCTTTTCAGTTTTAATTGCCACATTTGCAGCCTCCATTTAATAAGATTTTCTGAAATCATTAGATATTCTCTAAATTTTATGAGAATGCCATAGAAAGTATTGTATTCTTTTACATGTGCCCTTAAAGTCAACTCACAACTTATTCTTAAAATCTTTTGCTAAATTATTTTAGAAATGGGCCATGGGAAGAATATTTCAGATATAATGGCAAGGTCTATGTTTAACAGTGAACTGGTGACAGGAAGGCACATCTTGCATTTGGTTCTGCAATCGCCAGAAGAATGAACTAAAACATAAAATAATAATATATTCAACAATAACTTTTTCGCTGCCTAGTTGTCAATTCTGCATTGAATGAGGATAATAGAATATCGTAACCTGCTTGGCAAGCGTGGCAACTATGTCAAATATCCCCCCTACAAGGCAAAGCATGTTCAGCAGTGGACTTTAATAAGCTGTAACGGTAATGGTAATAAATAGAATATCCCTTCAATTGGTCAAGTGACTTATCTTCGTTTAAATAAAAACTGCTTTGTTCCCATTTGAGAGCCCATATAAATATAAACTCAACCCAGTTGAGCTAAGTTTACACCTCATTGCAATGCGAGACCCTCTGTTTCTCCGCTCTCATGCCCCTGTTCATACAGTGGCGTCAGTACAGTTTGCATCTTTGTTACTGGTACACGCATCTTAATTTTCGTCCCCTATTTGTTTAGTTTTTGGATTATTTTCATTGTTATGTCATCTGCACCAAGTACAAACTTATCTCAACTGAGTTGTACATTATAAGGCATCATTATAATTTTCATGGTAGTCCTCAGTGTGATGAAACATTTATAACCTTCTCTGTCTGAAATTGGTTGCAGGTGTTCAAGGGTGGAAGTAGTTACAATCAATGAACTAATTGGCTTGTCACTGAATAATAATAAAAGAATGACACGTACAATGATAAATTCCAGGAACACAAAAACAATTCAACATAAATGGTAACAATCCTCTCCAAATAAATCATAAAGAAAGCTAAATTCGTTCTTTCTGATCTATTTTCAGAGATATTTATGTTTTAGTACATTTTTTGTAGCAATTAGATTCATATTGTACCATTAATGCCATTGAAAGATCGTAAATGGCAAAATATAAAAAAACATACTATTTGATGGGTTGTTTTGCAAAAAAAGTTAAATTAATTAAACTTCAATGTTTAAATAATACATACAAACAATAACACGGCTGAGTACAATTATTGCTTTGCCTCTTGTTTATATTATAACAACTTGAATGTTAGAGTGCAACATTATAAATTAAGAGAATATGTTATATATTCGAATTAAATATTATAAATAATAACTTGAACCTAAACAACACGTTAAAAATACATTTATTATTATATCATAGATAAATAAATATGTAGCAAGCTATATTAAATTATGAGCATAGATTTAGAATTTTAGAAACTGCTTTTTTTAATTAACTGGCTTTACGGCTCTGGGTTCTAGCCCTTCTGAATTTAGAATCTGCTTTATTTTTTAATCACAGACTAAATTAGTCTAGCGATATGCGATTATTACTAAAACTAAACGAATTAGTCGATTGTTCAGTTTCGTCGATAAAGTTCGATAACAATCCATATTAGTCGATTGTTATTGTCTAACGGCGGGTGAGGTCAACAATGAATGAACGGTTAACGTATAAACTTACTACTAACTACTAATTTTTAATACAGCGCACGTATGATACATACAACTAAATAATTAGCTACAAAAGATAGTAAGGCGGTCGTGCTCTGCACTAAGTCTGAGCGCCACTACTTACGTTACGATTGCAGTGTTATGTATGCAATTGGTGCCAATACATTATAATTGTTTGTTTTATAATATTGTTATCAAACTAACGATTGCAGAACATCCATTCGTTCGTGTATTAGCGAACTTTGAAATGCAAGTAAGAATTTTCTAACTACATAAAACTAAAACACTAGAATAAGAATTAAGTAAAAAAGTTATAATTATTCGAATTATGTTTTTCACAATGTATCTTAACGAGTTACTCGCATGCATTACATAGCGGCGGATTGCAGTGTGCGTTAGTAGCTTGTCGATTGTTATTCGAATAATCATTGTGAGGAACTACTAAATTGACAATCTAAAGCGCAATAGCATAGACATGTGTCAATTATGCATGATTCGTTTGTTTGAGCTGGTGCACTTAAAATTATTGGTAGTTCATTCATTTGTTTTTGAATGTGCCGGTATAACCAATCACAAACGATTGATGGAACCTTTTTAATTCGTGATTGGTGTGAATTGTAAATGAGTCGAAAACCGACCGAATCCCGAATGATCTGAATAAACAGACCAATCGAATAAACAATGCAGATTGCAGAGTATCAAGAGTATTTATTATAATATTGTTACATAAATTAAAAAATATTTTACATTTTATTATATTAGTTTGTCACATCTATGAGTTAACAATATCATTTCGTATGGTTTACTAAAAATAACACTTCAAAAGATTTTATGGCAAATGATTTATTTAATATGATAATTTTCAACCACCTTATGTAAGTATAAGATAAAAGTTTAATTTTGTAGCAAATAAATGTTATAATCCTTATTTTCAGACAAAGATAAAAGTTTAATTTTGTAGCAAATAAATGTTATAATCCTTATTTTCAGACATGTAATTAGGAATGAAATTTAGGAATAAACAAATTTATTAAATATTTAAAGTATATTGAATAAAGTTATCAATCAAAATCAAATCGAATCAATTAAATCACTTGAGTTTTTTGTGTTTATGCAATCTAGCGTCGATTGTACTTACCACCTTGAAATTCAATAAGTTTAAGTTCAATAAAATGACTTTACTACCTACATAATATATAGCGTGACGAAATTATTAGAAAGATTCGGTCACTAGAAAAGAATAATTGATACACGTCAATAGCATAATTTTCGATTCAGTCGATTTTTTTTGTAACGATCACCCGTCGCTAACTTAGGCTTGGATAAAAATATAGATATTTTCTTTAAATATATCGATATATATCGTACCGAATTTATATCAATTTCGATATATATTAAATTTTTGGATGATCTATTAATCGACAAAACATCAAGCAACAAAAGCAGTTATGTGTTGTTGTCCTTTTTTGTCTCGTCATCCAACGGTCCAGTAATAAAATGGGGCTTATCCTACTACATCATGCAATACATGACGATATATCGATATTTCTCTCGCAATATATATCGATACTTAACGATTTCTTATATTTACGCGAACACTACACATTGATTAAAACTACTTTTACGCGATGATTTTATCGCGTTTATTTTGAATTTGAATTATTTTTATTTTTAATTCCCGACGTTTCGGTGCTTTCCAGCACCATTTTTTTATTATGTACGATCAGCTATGCAGGTCTAGGTAAAGAGACCAGTATCACTGCGACCTAGAAGATCTATTGTGATCGCTGCTATGGCTATAGTTCACTGCTAAGCCCTATGTCTTCAATGAATCGAAGGAGTTGCTTAGCCGTGAGCAATTTCACTTCTTCTGGGTGGAGTAGATAGTGTCCCAGATGAGTGTTACGTTTGCGCATTAAGGGTCCGCAAACGGTTAGGATGTGTAGAGGCGTTTCTTCCGTTACGGAACAGAACCGACACATCCTTGAGTTGCTTAGTCCCAGGATGGACATGTGCTTTTTAAGACAACAGTGTCCAGTTAGGGCTCTTGCCAGAATGCGCAATTTATTTTTACTTAATCCCAGGGCTTCTGAAGCGAATTTACGATCAAAAGCCCGGATTAAGGTTTTAGAATGTTTTAAGCCTAGTGTGTCATACTAGATCTTAAGTGATTTATTGTGATAAAGTTTCAAGGGTCAATCGGGCTAGGCTTCTTGAGATTCCACAAAATGGCTCGGGTCCAAATTGTGTGCACTTTGAGCCCTCCCGTGCAAGTTTGTCGGCAAATTCGTTGCCTACAATACCCTCGTGACCCGAAACCCATCTTAAAACGACCCTGTTTCTACAACCCAGGGCGTTTAAACGGTTCACGCAGTCTCCAACTAGCTTTGAGTTCACTAAGTTTGATCTCAGCGCTAGCAGTGCTGCTTGACTATCAGAGTTTATGTAAATTTTATGGTTGACGTAGTATTTTTGCAGATTGATTTCCGCACACCGAAGTATGGCGAAAATTTCTGCCTGGAAGATAGAGGTGTATCTACCCAAATTCATACTAAGTTTGAATTTGGGTCGTTCCCCGTAAATTCCAAAGCCTACGTCGAGGCCCATTTTAGACCCATCGGTATACCATATGAGGCTACCGACCTCACAGATAACCTGGCCATTCAGCCAGTCTTCTCTGGAGTGTAATTCCGCTATAGACTTTTTATCAAAAGTGTATAGTGGACGCATGATATCTGAGATCACGCATAAGACCGGTGATTCCTTAATTGAGTCGAGCATGGATCTCAATCTGTAGGAGAGCAAGCTCAGACCGCCCTGGGCGTTAATGCTATACAAACTAGCCCTCGCCTCCTTGTCTAGATAGAGATCAAGGGGCGTTAGGCATAGAAGTGCATTAAGAGCCGCTCCAGGCGATGATCGCATAGCTCCAGGTGCCATTAGGCAGGCAGTCCTTTGTAGACTATTTAGTCTGTCCGCAGTCGTCTTTTGGTTGGCCTTGTTACACCAGACAATAGAGGCGTAGGCTAGAATCGGCCTCACTATGCTGCTGTACAGCCATAGGACCATACTGAGACGCAAGCCCCAGTTGTTCCCGACCAAACGACTGCACGTACCTAAAGCAATTTTTGCCTTATGGCACACGTAGCTAAGGTGAGAGTTCCACGTTAATTTTTGGTCGATTGTTACGCCCAAGTACTAAACTTCCGTGGAAAATGGTACTTCCAACCTTGACAATTGTCCATCGTTCTGGAATATATCCCCATGCAAAACTTGCTCTGAAGGTTTTCAACAGATAAGGAAGAAGGATGTCGATACCCCTCTGTAGTTGGATGGGAATTATTCCATCCTCCCCGCTTAATTTAAATGGTTCAAAGGAGTCAACAGCCCACTGCACCAGGTTTGGCCTTATTATCTTTGCAGCCCTACGCCAGTCCTCATTGCAGGGCCTTCGTAGGGCTCTGAAAGAGTTCAAGGCTGAAGTCTTGTATGACCCTGGGAAATGGGTTGACGCTAGTAACTCCAATGTTTCTGTTTCACTATTAGTGAAGTTACCATCCGGCTTTTTAAAAAGCCCGATCTGATTAGGTTTAGCTTTCGATAGCATCTTGTGTAGTCTTGCACTGCGAGGCAAAGACTCAACTTCCTCGCATAGCTTCCTCCACGATGCTCTCTTGGCTTTCCTAATTTCTTTATTATATTCAGTTAGGGCTGCACTATAAATATCCCACTCTTTGGTTTTCTTAGCCCTATTAAATAGTTTCCTGGTCTTTTCCCTAAGGTCTTTCAGCTTAGAATTCCACCAAGAATCTTTTCGTGTCGAGGTCTTGGTTTTGACGGGACAACTGTCCTCGAAGGCTTCACAGATACCTAGGATTACTGTCTCCGTCGCTAACTCTAGACCTTCAATTATTTTGATGCTTTTGGGAAACGTTTCCAAATTCCTCCTTAGGTTGTCTCTATAGATATCCCAGGAGGTCGCTTTCGGATCCCTAAAAGTTACGGTTTCAAAGGATGGTGATGCTCCAATCACAAACTTAATGTGCTTGTGATCAGACATCGAGTTTTCGCTACTAACATGCCAGTCATTTATCCGCCTGGACATGTTATTGGTAGCAAAGGTTATGTCTAACACTTCTTGCCTAGCACGCGTTACAAAGGTTGGTGTACAACCTAAGTTTAGGCTTACCAGGCGGTTGGAGATGAGAAAATCATAAAGTAACTCACCTCTTTCGTTGATGTTGGTGCTTCCCCAGGCTGTGTGGTGAGCATTAGCATCACAACCCACCACAAGTTCGGCGTTGTGTTTTCGGGCGAACTCCGCCACTCGCTCTAACTCGATGCTAGGATCTGCGTTCTCGCCGGGAAGATAGGCTTAGCAAATGATTACTCTGGCCCTGTGCATCCCTTAACCTCCGCCTTATCTTTCTTCGAACCGCTCCCACTTCCCCTCCCCCCCGGCCTGGACGACACCAGCGGAGGCCGTAGGACCGAGACGAAATCTATGCCTTGGGTCTTCGTCACTCTCACCGGTGGCGTTCCAGCCTCACCCCGAGAGGTGGAGGGCTGAGGGGATTGTGGTTGGGGTTGGGGCGGTTCGGGCTCCATTGCCGCGTCAGAGCCTCCCCTGACTTTAAAAGTTATCATCTTAAAGCCAAGAATGACTCTGCCGCCTGCCTTCCGAAGAGCCTCCGCCGATGTCGTCCAGAGAAAAGGTTACTAGGCACCCATTCTCCTCGTCCCCACAGTGGAGGATTCTCCAGAGTTCAGTATGGAGCCCTTCATTTTGTGCCCTCAACAGCACAGCCGCCTCCTCTGGAGAGTCGGCTTCGCTGCGGGGCAAGTAGGTAATGGCCAACGTAGGCTTAGGCAGTTCGCCCTCGGGTATTACCGAGAGCTCTGCCTCCGGCCAGGGCTTTAGTTTTCCGATTTCACCCACAATCCAGTCCTGGCTTGCCTTATTCAGGAACGTTACCAGAATCCAACCTGGCTTGTGTGTGAATTGCGAATTCCTATACGCGCGGAGCCAGCTACGACACTGAAGCTGAGCTTCTTCTCCTCCGTTGCCGGCTTTTTCTTTTACCCTCCCTGGTTCGTTTCCGATTGTGGTTCGGCTGCAAACGCGCCCTCCACTTCACGGCTCGTCCCAGGTTGGGGCGCACTGTTACAGGGTATTAGTGAGGCTAAAAGAGACTCTTCCAAACCTGCAGCTAATTCCATTAAAGGAGACTTCTCACTGTCTTTAACAAAATGTCGGTTTTCATCCATTTTGTTCCCACGAGTAGCTAGGGAAATACTTGGTCACCCCCGGCAGAGCCCCGCATGCCGAGGGAAGGGCTAAAATACTACCCGAATCGCCCTGGTCTCGGGTAGGCACCGTTTGCGACTGGACTCCCTTCAGCCACGCATCCATCGGCACGGTACGCTTGACACCTTGGATTGGGTTGGGATAGGAAAAGGTGGAGGGATAAAAGAAAATAAAAAGAGGATCGTCCGAGTGTTGTCTGTCTGTTTCCTATTGAACCAGACCAAATAACAGGCGGCTACCACGTGAAGGAAAACTCCTCAGACTTGCCCTGGGGATCAACACGACCTGCGCTCTCCCCCCAGAGCCATACGCCAAACTGCTCGCCGGACAGGAGAGCAGAATAGGTGTTAATCTAGTCCTATTTATAATATCAAAAGTTAGGAGTAGACTAACCCCCGCCCTTCCAGCACCCATGGTCACGGGGGACCGAGCCTCAAAGGACTGAGGTGACTGACGTCCCAATGTCATTGTTAAACCCGGAGTACCTTCAGCTTTGTTAATTATTGTTTATGGTCCGATCTATGCAAAACCGATTCCTATCAAGGATGATACGTGAGACTATTGAAATTAAAACTAAACCCAAGCACACCACTGCAAGACCTCAAGACATAGTCAGTTCAATTTGCATAGATCGGACCATAAACAATAATTAACAAAGCTGAAGGTACTCCGGGTTTAACAATGACATTGGGACGTCAGTCACCTCGGTCCCCCGTGACCATGGGTGCTGGAAAGCACCCAAAACGTCGGGAATTAAAAATGAAAATAATTCAAATTCAAATTAAACGCGATAAAATCCGTAAAAGTAGTTTTAATCAATACTGTGTAAAAATGCCGGTGCGATATGATTTTTCGCTTGTCCATCCCTAGAATAACTAGTATACATCATAGACTTAGGATAGTGCGCCAGTACCTAAGTTCATTTCATACCCTCTAGCTACTCTAGCGCTGTTGTGGAGAGTTTATAAACTGTTATTTACTATAATTTATAGATGGACACTTTATCAACTATTCTCCATGTGAGACGGTTCTCCTCACCTCTCATGACACTCCATGTTATTGTATATATATGAGAGATTGTTTACACAAAATAAAAAACAGATTTCTGAAATCTGTTTTTTATTTTTCACTTTTATTCTAATTACTAACCAATTTTGTTTATTATTAAGTTTTTTGGTTGGGATGCTTGTTTTTTAAGCCATTTCTTTATTTCATTCGGGATTTCCGTTTTTATAGATTTTTTCTTCTTCACAATACATCAATCACATTGCGAAGTAGTTGGGAGATTTTGACGACAACTCAACCCAGCGATCAGTCGATGATAGTAACTCAAGTTATTAAAGCGCCCAAGCGAACAAAATAACTTGACAATTATCTTGATATCGAATCACTTGTCTCGTCGTTTTCACTAAGATTTCTCATGTTCAGATATATAATACACAAGATCGCATCACTTTTATGTAGCATCATCCACTACAAACCATTATTTAAACTACAAAAAGGAGCAACAATTCGTCAAAGGGTCTACGACTAGCGTAGACAGAGTACGACTAGTGTATTGTCTTCGGTCTCTACTGCACATTTATACTTCATATAAGTTTGTGCTAGACATGGGCGTTATCAGATTTTTATGATAACGGTTTCATAGCCGATATGAAGTTTTCATATCATCATATTGAGTTTCACATCGATATCAAAAATCGTTCTCATTTTTCGTCGTACCTCGTCGAGATCTATGCGAATCAAATCGTAGGGCCATCAGAACCGTAGTTGTACCCACAGAGTACTTTGTATATACTGAAAGTCGTACCCAGAAGTGACGTTAGATGTGTTGCATTTGGATAAACCCTTAAGTCGAGTTTAAGCTTGGGCGTTTTCAGTTTTTATCTGCAACGGTTACATAACCGATATCTAGTTTTCTAATCGTTATTGAAAACCGTTTTCAGATATTGATATCAATAGTAATGGTTTGCTACTGAATGTGCAAACGACAACCGAACCATAACCGCAAACTGTACTACCAGTGCAACACGTATTTATGAATTACATAGATTATTCTAGATTAGAAGTCAGAGGTTCTAATGTTATTGTTACCTTAGATGTAATATTTAAACATGTATGTTAATATATAATTTTTGTATATATATTTGGGCTGCGTATTTAGCAGGGATGGGAGATATGATAAGGATATAGAACGACGAGTGAATGCGGGAAATAGAGTAAATGGGGCCCTGCACTCTATTGTGAAGAGTCAAAATGTGTCGAAAAAGGCACGTATGGCAATTCACAATACTGTGTTGGTCCCTACTTTAACATATGTTAGTGAAAGTTGGGTGTGGCAGAAGAAGCACGAGAGTAGAATGAACGCAGTAGAAATGCGGTCGTTAAGGAGTATGTTAGGGCTGAATCTTAATGACAGGGTAAGAAATTGTGTAATAAGAGAAGAGTGTGGTTTGCAAGATGATGTTGTGACCAGGATTAAGAAAGGAATGCTTCGGTGGTTTGGTCATGTGGAAAGAATGAATGAGGAAAGAGTGACAAAGAAAATTTATGTTGCAGAAGTGAATGGCAGAGTCGGAAAGGGACGTCCTAGGCGAAAATTTATCGACCAAATTGGCGATTTATTGAAAACGGGCCAAATTAGGAGTACCCTTAACCGACGAGCATGTATGCGGAGGTGTATGGATGTGAAGGAGGCGAGAGAGGTGTGTCAGGATCGTGCCAAATGGAAGTCTGTAGTCTCTGCCTACCCCTCTGGGTGACAGGCGTGAGTGTTTATGTTATGTATTATGTATGTAATTTTTGTATATTCAATGTTATGCAGTAATAAATTATACCGTCACTGTTACAGCTTATTAAAATACACTGCTGAGCACATAGGCCTCCTCATTGATTCTATCATAGGTGGAATATTTGCCATAGTTGCCACGGTTGGCAAGCGGGTTGGAAACCACAGTTTTTTTGAAGTGAAACTTTTTACGGGAGGGCTTTGATTGAAATGCTTATCCGCAACCTTTTTGTAAGACGAAAAGTGGTGGGGGTAAACACTACGTACGTACCGGGCGATCATTCGAGTCGATCATTCAAGTCGCAAACGCAGGGCATTACATACCATAAAGTATATAGTAGTACAATTACAAGATTACAACGGTCTTTTGTTCAAATACTAATCTTATTTAAGACAGTTACCAAGGTACACGTATTTATTTTAGTAAGATTGAGCTGAGCGCACTTCAGTAATAGTGCATCTACTATGTTGTATAGGTAAAGATATTTTATCGAACAAACATTGATTGACTCTCAAGGTGGTATGTAGGATAGATGCTAGATGGCATAAATCTAAAAAAAAATTTGCTGCCCATCTCCTAATTTGTTTCCTTATGTCACCTTTTACGACACCCACGGGATGATAATACCCAATTATGTGTATATAATAAAATTACGACGAATACGTTTACCTGGGACAAATAGTCCGACTAGGTAAGTCCAACTTCAACCGAGACGTCAATCGACGGATTCAACTCGGCTGGGCAGCGTTCGGGAAATTACGACACATCTTCTCGTCAGGTATACCTCAATCTCTGAAAACTAAAGTGTATAACCAGTGCGTGTTGCCAGTGATGACTTACGGATCTGAGACGTGGTCCTTCACCGCTGGCCGTATTAGGACGCTCAAGGTCGCTCAGCGAGCTATGGAGAGGGCTATGCTCGGAGTTTCACTGCGTGATAAAATGAGATCTCAGAAATGAACATATCCGCAGTAAAACCAGAGTGACCGACATAGCCCAACGGATTAGTAAGCTGAAGTGGCAATGAGCCGGCCATATAGCTCGAAGAAACGATACCCAATGGGGAAGAAAGGTTCTCGAGTGGCAGCCTCGTACCGGTAGGCGTAGTGTAGGGCGCTACGCCTACCGGTAGCCGCCTAGTGGGCGGGCCCACTAGATGGAGTGACGACCTGGTAAGACATGCAGGAAGTCGATGGATGCAGGTGGCGCAGGACCGTGCTTTGTGGCATTACTTGGGGGAGGCCTATGTTCAGCAGTGGACTTGTGAAGGGCTGTAATTATGATGATGATGAATAAAATTACGTTCATTCTATCCTTATTTATTTCTATAATTTAATTAACCATTTTTTTTAAATTGAGACGAAGAATCAGAGTCTGATTTCAAAGTCTATAATTAAAATGTATTCTTAAGAAGTAAACATAATTTATATACATTTATGTAAAATTATTTTAGTTAGTTTATGATACCGTCGCAAAAACAAGAAACAATGAATATCAATGAAGGACATCGCATCGGTTTAGTTCGTGGGCCGTGTTGGCATATCGTTCAGGTGTTTGCGTTTTACGTTTTACAAATATAAGCCTTGTGCCTAATGAGCTAAAGATCATTTGAAATTTGATAACTCTCACAACTACACAAACTTAAAATTTAGGCAATTTTAACTATTTAAAATTCGACCTTATTACTTTAGCTATATATTATATTTCGCAATGTGCACCATTGTGTGATAACTACCAAAACATCGCAACGATATCCATATTCCCTTCATCTCCTTCTATAGGTACTTATTTAAACTATCGTTGCAAGAACGAGAAGCGATGGATATCAAGGAAGGTCATCGGTTAGTGGGACGTTTTCAGTTTTGAGATATCGTTCCACAGTTTGCGTTATGCGTTTCGGTTTCGTTTTCGTACGTTGGTTAGGTATATGGTTTTGGTTGGATATGTGATAACGGTTTTGTACTTAGGTTTATCGATATGATATGATATTTGATAACATAACGTTATTAGTTACGTTTTGATATATCGGTCTCATGCCTAGTCGAGTTACATCACTATGCCCAAGTAGGAAAAATCTACTCTACATTTATATTCAACTGTGGGGAAAAATAAATACAAATATAAATAAACAATTTTACATAGATAAAGGCAATAGAATAAATAATTTTATTGGCACAATTTATACATACTATTAAAGTACATTATGCATACAGAAGTTGATGTATTTGTCAGTAATTTTACTCTTATCGATCCTGAAATATACCAGTTATGGATAGAGGGATGCTCTTGTAAGTATTTATTTTTAATATCGCCCTGGACAAAGTCTAAAAAACTTTAGTATTAATGAACTTAAATTTATCACTGTCTACAGGAAAAATATTTAGGACAATAGTCGGAATTATTTCTATATTATTAACCATTTTTAATAATTAGGTGTCTTGGGAAGGGATTGTACAAAAGTGTTTATTCATACACATTTAGGGTACTTACTGAATTGAGTCCAGAGAATCATGAATGTGTAGCTGGAAGTGGGCACATTAAGTATCAAAGATTTACTATTTTCATCAAGATCCATAGCATTGGTTCTATTGGTTAGTAGAGATTTTTGGCTCAAAAGAAAAGGCCTTATATTATTTATAGCATATAATTTGTTGCCTATCTGTCCATGTCTTCAGATCCTTTTTCCAGGAATGCATAAAGGTAATAAGTTAAAATTAGTACTTATCAAATATCATAATTTTAAGTTAACATAATTTAAAAATATGGCCAATATATTTAATACCAAATATATTTCGATATTCACACTCACATAGACTGTAGGGTTTTTTTTACAAATTCTCGCAGTTCAAGTTATTGTAACTATCTGAAAACTGTTTAGATCATGGGTTGGCTCGACCGAGGAAAGACCACACTCTCATAGAATACCAGCGTAAAATAGTAGCTTAATGCTGCAGTGTTTTGTATGGTGAGTGTAGAGTTCTGGAGACCCTTTTCGCTGGAAACAAGGCATTTCATCTTAGTCCTCAGAGATGACATTGCATCTGCATTTTGAATCTTAATTGAAGATAAATGTAGATGTCTATGGGCCAGTTGTTGCAATTACCATTAGGTGGACTGTGTTGTTTTGTCACCCTTATTCTATAAA
This sequence comes from Parnassius apollo, assembly GCA_907164705.1. Taxonomy (NCBI): domain Eukaryota; kingdom Metazoa; phylum Arthropoda; class Insecta; order Lepidoptera; family Papilionidae; genus Parnassius; species Parnassius apollo. Next base: position 380,827 of record CAJQZP010000220.1, on the reverse strand, counting down.
AAAAAGATCACAAAAATAAATTTGTTCTAACATTCACAATTGGAACTATTGATCATAATGTAGATTGATGTATCAAAGCACTGCCTGCAGTGTTAAGTTTGTTCTTCAATCCGACTTACGTATATGTGTTAGAGCAATGTGTGGTGCTTACCTTACCTACCTGTAATTTATGTACTTTAGTAGGATAATTATTTTGGTGAAACTTAGTACATATTTAACTATTTACACTGTTATATTATTTGTATATTGTATATTAAAGGAAATATTACCTATCTTCGTTAATTTTCATTTACTCATACAGCCTATTACAGTGCACTGCTGAACATAGGCCTCCCAAAGATTGTCTCGTAGGAGAGATATTTGCCATAGTTATTAAGAAGATGCACATCTCCTCATTTGTTTCTCTCTGTTGCCACTTACAGCACCCACGAGATGATATTAGGTAGTCGATATTCTTACGCAGCCACTATACGGTCCATGGAATGTTAATTTTCATTTGTGTATCAAAAACAGGCAAAATTATTTCTCAATTCCCTGATTGGAAGAACTATCTACATACATAATTAAGTTTATTTGGTAGCCTCTGAGTGTGTCCTAGTCACTTTTGTCCAGTTTTTATTTGAGTTCTTTTTCATCTTTAATAATGGGGAACAAAATGACAGTTTCATTTTGTCTTTGATTCTGTAGAAATAAACATTTGAAAATGGACTTCAGGTTCTAATGAAGTAATAGAAACAAAATGATGATTAATGCCATCCAAATAGAGAGCCATATTCCATGGGATTCGATTTATCAATTCTGTGAGGTTTTAGGAATTTCTAAAAACACAAAAAAGACAAAAAATGTGATTTTATCGTAATTTTTTTGTTGACGGTAAGTGGTTGCTGCGGCCCATAGACATCTACATCTATCCTCGATTACGAATCAAAATGCAGGTGCGTTGTCACCTGTGAGGACTAAGATGGAATGCACACACACAGCAGCATTAAGCCACTTATTTACATTGGTTTTCTGTGAGAGTGTGGCCCTTCCCCAGTCGAGCCATTTGTGCTACAACTATACACTAATATGTCTGTGGCATGACTCTACCACTAACGAAAGAATATTAATGAACATTGGAATTATTTTCATGGATTCACCTATTTGCATTATAGCTTTTCGAAGTTGGAACATTTTTCTACACTTAATACTTTTCATATTGCTGGATCCTTCTTTAAGTTTCAATTTCAATGTGAAATTAAGTGTTAATTTTGAAATCAAACTGTTTAAAGAGTGATGATTGTGGATGACTGTCCCAACTAAACTTCAGATGAACTTTTATGTCGATCTTACTGTAATAAAACAAATAAATATATTTGATTTCTTAAATTTACGCGAACACTACACATACACAAGGTCACAGAGTGAAGCCGACCACAGTCGAGCGTGTGCCTGCTGTACTACCATATGTCAGAGGAGTCACAGACAAGGTTGGCTACATCTTGAGGCGAGCTTCCATTAAAACATACTACAAGCCGCTGAAGAAGATTAGTCAATTTTTACCATCCGTCAAGTGTAATATCCCTCTACAAGATGCAGGAGTGTACAAGTTAGATTGTGAATGTGGTCTCTCTTACATAGTTCAAACAAAAAGATCCATAAAAACCCGCGTGAAAGAACATATAGCTGACGTGAAGCACCGACGCTCCGGGAAGTCTGCAGTCTGTGAACATGCTCAAGATCGTCCTCACCATTACATCAGATTTGATAAACCACAAATCCTCGCAAAAGAATACCGATTCCTACCAAGGATGATACGCGAGGCTATTGAAATTAAAAAACATCCTAATTTCAATAGAGAAGATGATTGGGTGCTGCCATCTGCTTGGGATCCTATAATTAACAAAATTAAACCTAAACCCAAGCATACCACTGCAAGACTTCAAGATACTGTAAGTTCATTTTGCGTAAATCGGACCAAAAATTAATATTCAAAAACTGAAGGTAGCCGGGCTAACAATAACATTGGGACGTCAAACATCTCAGTCCCCCGTGACCATGGTTGCTGTAAAGCACCCGAAACGTCGGGAATTAAAAATAAGTAAAATCCGTAAATTTAGTTTTATTCAATAAATATATTTGGTTTTGTTCTGTAGCTAGTGAGGCTGTGTCCACTTTACACAAACGAGCAGTGGAGAAACAAACAGGAGCAACGGTGGAGCTCATAGCTAGTGATGTTTTGGACCACTATAGGTACAGTTTATGCATATTTTAAATTGTTAGATATTAGGCTGACTGACTGAAAGACCCTGTTACTTCATCTTGTGAGTGATTTAACAATTAACTATGGAAAATTGTTAAGAAAACTTATAATCTTTGGTAGTTGGTCCACGTAAATAGTACTTTCAACTCTGATTCTACTTTTTACTTTAAGCATCTTGAAACTTTTTAAGAAGGTTATTCTATCATTTGATACTATTCCCTTAGCCTCCTCCGAAATACTTAAGTATTATAAATTATCATATACTGTGACGGTTTCTGCCATGCTTTGTAGTAGTAGCATGAGCGAATCCATCATCCGGATGACTATTTACAAAAAATCTTATGAAGCCATAAAGATTGTATAGACATATTATTATCTAAATGCCACAGAATTAGATGAGGTGATAATAGTTTTTGAATATTAATTAATCTCTCTGAACAGTAACCATATAATAATAATGTCCTGCAAACGGAATTTCAGTCATGGTGGCCAGTCTCAACACAGACTAGCCATCTGTGCAGGACAGCATTACACTGCCCATGTCTATGCAATAGTACTGGTGTACTCTCTATTCCCCCACTCTCATAGTCTTAAAGTTAGTTAAAGTTAGGTTTAGTACTCACTACGATTAAACGCACGCGTTTAACCGCACATCTGTAACCGCAAAAAAGTATAACACACAGATAGCTTTCTATACAAGCGCATGCATTAGCGACTTTTTTCAGTGACTGATTTTAAAAACGTAATTTGCTACATTACGATCGCGTTTTGTAAACGCGCGATTTTTATGTGTCTCATTGTAATAGTATGGCGGCGCACGCACCACGGTTAACCGCATTCGGTTTCGACTAGACGAGCGCAGAGGACAGTCGTTTTTTGCGGTACTAATTACTATCAAAAGTATCCTTTCAGATTTCTACGTTGTCTATTTTTTAATTTAAAAACCAAAGCCACAACACACGTTAATCGCCCGAAATCCATTGTGGTACTGAAATAAAATTAAGCAAAACTCCAGCCGCAATATGCGGTTTTGCGTTTTCAGCTATTCCTAAAACGCTCGCGCATAGAGTAATTAGACTGCTCGCGTTTAATTGCAGTGCGTGTTAAGCCTTACAGCCTATATACGTCCCACTGCTGGTCACAGGCCTACACTCATTTCTTAAAGAGTTTTAAGGTATGGAAATGTCTACCGCGCTGCTGTTGGCGAAATTTTAAATTATATAAAATTGTAATTTTACAATTTTCCTGAGTTTCTCACTTACTATGAAATTTACAGTGAGCGCTTAGCCCCTGAGCTACTATAACTTATGGGACGTAGATCCAACATAATCAGAGAAGTAAGGTGCAGGACCAACGGCTCCACGTGCTTTCTGAGGCACGGGGATTCGTAATTTTGGGCTGCTGAAAGAATTTCTTGACAGAAAAAATCCAATAACTGATGTGGGCCCGACCCGAGATTCAAACTCAGAACCTCACGATCAGAAGACGCGCTTACGACCACTAAATCATTGAGTATTAAGTAATTATTTATTAATCATAGAACAATGATATGTTGCAGGACCTTTGCGTTGCTTGAGCGGTTATTGACGGTTCCCTCAAAACTGTCAGAGCAGATGATCTTCCAGATTGACGAGCCTACAAAACAAATGCTGATTGAGAAGTAAACATTTGATATGGTTTGAAATTTTTATATTACAAATATGCTCAAGTTTGTTTACAATCTCTAGAAATATTTATAGGCCCTGATCTGAGTGAGTGTATCTTTATTTGTTTGAAGTCAGTTGCAAATGTGTTTAGACTACAGCAATAGGACCACAGTAAAAAGTAAGGTCCAGAGGGGAAGCTTCTTAACAACGTCGAAAATTGCCTATTCTGATAGGATTGTCACATGATGCATGTGAATAATAATAATATTATATATTATGAAACAACATGTAATACATATGTTGTTTTATACAATTATAACTTATACTATTGTTACGAGCTTGAGGTTCGTGACAATAAAAATTGCCGATAAAATTACCTAAATTAACACTTTAATTCTCTTTACACAAATTAAAACTTAAAACACTAATAATTAAACACACTAATTCACTTAATTCCGCTCCGAAGCTTCGCTCGTATCGCCAATTCAATACTGCCTCGATCGCATCTTGCAGCGCCTATTTATATAAATTAGCAAAGAAGCATCCGGAATATTCAAGTAAATCGCGCAAAGGGACGAGTGTGCGAGTGTAGATTTTCTAGAAACTTAGTTCTTCGGATGGTGCTGTCGGTTGAGAGATTTGTGATGTCATTTTCTGCAAAGCTCCCCTCGCTCTCGTTCCTGAAACTAGATGGCGCTAGTTGACTTATTCACGCAACACTGCCCCCTCCTAAGACATGCTCGTCCCGAGCATTATCGGTCCCATAATAACGCGCCAAGCGATCCACATGGACGATCTTAGGAGTCCCTCTTGCGCCTTTCTGTATCCGGTAGGTCACATCGTTGATCCTGGTTACAATCCGGTACGGGCCGTCCCATTTAGCTTGAAGCTTAGGAGATTTCCCTTTGCTGCGGACTGGATTGTGCAACCACACTAATGAACCTTCGTTGAACCCTTTATTGTTCATTTTGCGGTCGTACCGGGTTTTCATTTTCTCAGACATTTGCTGGCCCGATTGTCTGACGTGCTCATAAATGTCGTTCATTTTGTTCCGCAAGTCATTTGCATAATCGGTTATACTGCGTGGGGCATCAGGTGGTATCCCGGTGATCAGGTCTGCAGGCAGCCGTAATTCTCTTCCAAAGTTTGCGAAAGCTGGTGTCACTGCTGTACTTTCGTGAACAGAACTTCGATGTGACAACAAAAACGGTTGTATGTGCTTGTCCCAATCTCGTTGCCGATTGTCTACAACTTTTGCTAGGTACCTCTCCAATGTCTGATTAAATCGTTCCACCATCCCATCAGATTGCGGGTGATAAGAAGTCGTTCTTGTTTTATGAGTACCCATAACTCGGCAAGTTTCCTGGAATATTTGAGACTCAAAATTCTTTCCTTGATCGCTGTGAATCTCTAAAGGTACTCCAAAACGATAGAAGACTTCATGAACTAGTTTATCTGCAACTGTTGAAGCTTCTTGATTTGGTTTGGCGAAAACTTCTGGCCACTTTGTGAAGTAATCCATCACAACCATGAAATACTTGTTACCGCTTTCACTCTCCGGAAACGGCCCCGCCACGTCAATGGCTATTCTCTCCCATGGTGCACCAACATTGTACAACTTCAATGCACCTCTACTACGAGTCTGAGGTCCCTTTACAGCCGCACAACTTGTACATTTGCGACACCAGTCCTCGACATCGTTTCGACAGTGGACCCAATAAAACCGTTCTCGGATCTTCAGTAGAGTTCGTTTAACTCACAGATGGCCTCCGGAACAATCATTATGGTACAGCTGTAGAACATCCGGTACTTTAGCTTTAGGGACAACCATTTGCAAATGACAGCTGTCTCCCCTAACATTTTCCCATTTACGGCACATAACTCCATCCTGAAGCAGCAAGCTGTCCCACTGGGCCCAATAGCTTTTAGTGGTCGAACTCATTGCTGAGACGTCGCTCCACTTAGGCTTGGGAGCACTGGCCTTTATCCATTCCAGAATCGGCTTGATGTCCGGATCTTCCTGCTGTTCATGTTGTAAGCTGTCCTTCCATTCGTTGCTGAGTAGTCCTGAGCATCCTCACGGTACCTCTTCCTTACTCTCTTGCCTAGTACAATGGTTGCAATCTTCAGGACAAGGTCTTCTTGACAATGCATCTGCGTTGCCGTGAGATTTTCCGCTACGATGTTCGATCTCAAAGTCGTATTCCTGCAGTAGTTCAATCCACCTCGCAACTTGTCCTTCTGGATTTTTAAACTGCAATAGCCATTTTAGTGCAGCATGGTCAGTACGTAAGTGAAATTTTCGTCCCAGAAGATATTTGCTAAAATGCTGCAACGACTTTACCACAGCGAGCAATTCGCGTCTTGTGACACAATAGTTCCTTTCCGGTTTTGACAACGACTTGCTGAAGTACGCTATCACGACCTCTTGGTCACCATTCCGTTGAGACAACACATCGCCAAGTCCTATATCACTTGCGTCTGTGTCAACTATAAATTCTTTGCTTGCATCAGGATATCCCAAAATAGGTGTTTTGCACAGACGGTCCTTGAGCTCCTGGAATGCGATATTGCAACTTTCATCCCAGCAGAAATGTCGCTTCTCCTCGGTTAGCTTGTGCAGAGGTTTGGTGTTTTCGGTAGGAGCACAAACCCAAAAATGCTCTAACCTTTTTTTTTTTAACATGGGGAAATGCCTACGCATACCCGCCTCGCGGGGGCAAGGACGGGTTATGTCGGACTCGCACCGACTAAAACCCCATGGTGTTCCACCTTCGTCGCATATTGGCAGGGCTACGGGAATGCTTTCGCACACTTCCGCGGCCCTACCAGCGACTGCCGCCCCATGGCAGCACCTCCTCGGGAGAGGAATATTCCTCCCCGTTCTCCTTCCCAAGTAAGGCGCACCAGAACACATGGCACGCCGTCCTCCACGGCCTCCAATTACATCTGCGCAACAGACGCCCGTCGCGTCCGATGCGCGAAGGCCATGGGGCCAGGAAAAACGAGCACTTAGAAGTACTAGCCTTCCCGACCCCAGCGGCGGATCTGGTCTATGGCTCCGCCGCCAACCAAGATTCGGCTGCGGAGGATAGGGAGAGCGGCGCCTCGCAATACCGTCAATCCTCTCCCCCCGCAGCCCCATCACCACCGCATCAACGGTGCGGCCCCGTTTGAGTCGCGGAGGATAGGGCGAGTGGCGCATCGCCATACCAACACTCCTCTTCCTCCGCGACTCCACCTCGGCTGCAGCGGTAGAGGGTGCGGAGTCCCCACTCGCTGCAGTCCACCAGCATACATCCGAAGTGGGCTCCCCAAGCCCACTCGGAGTGGCCACCTCAGGCCGGCCCTTCACCTCGGGCCAGCCACGTGGATTCCTCTTTGTTCACCGTGGGAGACCAAGCCACGGCTACTAAGCCCCCCCGCCACGACAAGGCGGGAACCCGTTCGGGGGGGAAAAATGCTCTAACCTGCGTCTTGTCTTTTGGAACCGGCCAATCACAGCGGCGATTTTCTCTGGATCTGTGCGGATACCTTCTTCCGATACTACAAACCCCAAAAAGTTAACTTGCCAACTTGCCATTGGAATAGTGAACATTTTTTTGGGCTCAACTTGAGGTTGGCACTCTGAGCTCTCTTCATGAGCACGTGTTCCAGGTTTTGAAGGTATTCCTCAAACGTACGGCCTACGATGATGATGTCATCCAAGTAGACCAGACAGGCATCGCCAATTAGCCCGGTAAGTACAAGTTCCATCAGCCTTTCAAACGTTGCTGGAGCATTGCACAACCCAAACAGCATTACTTTAAATTGCCACAGACTCTTTCCCGTCGAGAACGCAGTTTTCTGCTTGTCTTTAGGGTCAATTTCAACTTGCCAGTAGTCACTTTTTAGATCCAGCGTGCTAAACCACTTTACTCATGTCCAGCGTTTCATCAATTCTTGACAAGGGATAGCTGTGCTTCTTCGTAACGTCGTTCAGACGGCGGTAGTCAACACAAAACCGCATGCTGCCGTCCTTCTTCTTCACCAGCACCACTGGTGAACACCATGGACTAGAGGAAGGTTCAATAACACCATCCTTCAACATTCCTTCAATCATGGTTTCCACTTCCTTTTCACGTGCTACCGGCAATCTTCTTGGCCGCTGACGGATAGGCAATTCTTCTCCTGTGTTTATTTTGTGTTGAACTAAGCCAGTCTTTCCTATGTCAGCATCGTTTGATGAGAATACATCGGCGTACTTGAGTAACAGCTTCTTCGCCTTGACCAATTCGTTCGGGGAGAGAAGACTGCGACAGTCTTCCAAAAGTGTGGTCACTCTCGTTTCTGAATCCTTGCTGGGGGTCCCAGTCGATATACATATATTGCGTATAGTGGTACTGACGTAACCAATCCACTTCCTCACAAGTACCAACCAGTGTGCCTTTTGCTATAATCCGTTCCGGGTCGCAAAGGTTCAGCACACGTACTCCCGAGATGTCAGTGGTCCTGACCAAGGTTCGAGCTACTTTCCATGGAAGGTCATTGTTTACCCTTTCCACGAGTACACAACGGTGAGCTTGCCCAGCGTTTCGAGGAAGACTAACCGGAACAATCGTTTCCGATCTCGGCGGAAGAACAATCTTCTTGATGCTGTACACGTTCCCTGGTAACGCACCTTCCATAAAAAGTTCCTCCTGTCCACATTTCAAAACACCTTGCTTAACGTCGATCTCGCAACAATTATTCCTCATAAAGTCTAAGCCTAGGATGCAGTCGTCCATTATATCAGCCACGATGACATTATGCAGGTAGGTCACGTTGCCTAGCTTCAACTCCATCTCCTTCTCTCCACGGACGGGTATACGCTGACCGGTGGCTGTTACCAAATTAATGCGTTCTCGGTTGTATGCGGAGTCCCCAAGGAACTGACTTATAAGTTGGGAACTAACAACCGTACGAGAGGCTCCAGTGTCTATGGTCAGCTTACACGGCATTCCGTTGATCTCGCCCTTTATGATTAGGCTGTTCCCATCATGGTTTTGTAAGATCGAGATCTTTGGGGCTCTTTTAACATCAGCCAGCACCCGCCCCGCAGTTCTGGCTTTTACTCGTTTCCCTGCTGCTGCTGGGCGGTGCTGTTGGCCGCACTACCCTCCTGAGATCGTTCAATTTCCCTTTCTAGGGTTTGCTTAGGGCAGCTGGATCGAAGATGGCCCTTTTCCCCACAGCCATAGCACCTTGGGCTGTATCCTTTGTTGCGGTCGCGAACTGTAGCTGCTGCAACCTCCCTGACGCGATGGGAACGATGATCCTGCCGTACGGCTTCCACTTCCAGTGCATGGGCCAAGGCGTCCTTAAGCGTCTCGTGGTTCCCGAGCCTCACAGCAGCTCTGACTTCCAGGTCGCGGATGCCGTCGATGAATGTCTGCACCAGGTTCCCTTCAATGAGCGCAGGTACAGACCGGTATGCTTTTCGCACCAGCTTCTCCACATCTAGAGCCCACTGCTGCAGGTTTTCGTTGATGCGCTGCACACGATATTTAAGCTGCGCACGAAAGACGTGTTCCAGGTGAGCGTCGCCATATCTAGCCTCCAATGCCTCAAGAAGTTGCTCATAAGTCACTTCCTCACCGAGAGCTTCCAGAACTGTTAAGGCCTGGTCGCGCAGGCCTAGTGTGAGAGCAGTCATGGCCTGACTTTTATTCCAGCCGTTCGCCTTCATAACAGCCTCGAACTGGATTTTGTAGGCTGACCAGGAAGAAGTCCCGTCGAACGGTGGCACCTTGAACCCACGTAGCGAAGGTGCAGTAGCTACTACGGGAGCTGTAGTTCCATCCCCAAGTTTGAGTTCATCCAGTGTTTTCTTAACTTGGTTGATTTGGGTCTCAGCTTCCGACAGGCGTTTATCATGTTGAGCAACCTTATCCTTCACCTCCCTTATCTCTTTCCCGAAGGTAGCGTGAAGGTCCTTCATGAGAAGCATCTGTTCTTCCTGGCCGCCCCGTAGCTGCTCTTCCAACCGACGGACCTGTTCCTCCTGTCGGCGAGCCTGTTCCTCCTGTCGGCGAGCCTGTTCCTCCTGTCGGCGAGTCTGTTCCTCCTGTCGGTGAGCCTGTTCCTGTAGCATCGCCATCAGAGCACCTAAGGGCCGGTTTTTTGATCCGTAGTTAAGGCGACCAATGGTTAAAAATAACGACCAATGGTTAAATTTTTGTAAAATCCGTTTTTTGACCCATAGTTAGCACAACCAGTGGTTAAATAAGTAACTATTGGTCACAAAATTTAACCACAGCTCCAACAAGGGATTAGCAAGATGGCGGCTAGTTAACTCTCGCATTATCAGCTGTTCTCACTTCTCAGTGTTGTTTGCTCGTGTGATTTTAGTGTGGATTTTAGTGAAAAGTGTTACAATACAGATTTTCTGTGTTATTAATTATGAATTTAAACATAACGAGATACTTCGACATTTCAGAAAGTTCATCTGATGATGAAATTGTTGCGGAATATGTTTTAATGAGAAGACCAAAGGTATTCAGACCACGTAATCCGCCCCTGGGGCATTGGGACGAAGTAGACTTTTGTCAGCGCTACCGTCTATCTAAAGAAAGTGTAATTTGGATCATCAGAAACATAGGAGACGAGTTAAAAAGACCAACTGAAAGAAATTATGCAGTTACGCCAATGGAGCAATTATTGCTTACTTTAAGATTTTATGCCACTGGGAATATGCAACAATGTTCCGGTGATCTGTCTGGTGTCTCAAAATCCACTGCCTGCAAAATAATTCATGCTGTATCAAGGCACATTTGCTTAAAATTAAAATATTTTATTGCAATGCCTCAGACGGCTGGAGATGTCATTGAAAGTTTTTTCAATATAGCAAAATTCCCAAGTGTTGTTGGTGCAATAGATTGTACCCATATACGTATTGCAAGCCCAGGTGGAGATAATGCGGAATTGTATAGGAACAGAAAAGATGTGTTTTCTATAAATACTCAAGCCATCGTCGATTCAAAACAAAAAATTAGAAATTTAGTTGCTAGATGGCCGGGTTCAGTACACGACAGTACAATTTTTAATAGCAGTGCAGCCAAAGATTTAATGATATCTCAAAAGTTTGGCAGATGCTGTCTTTTAGGAGATAGAGGCTATGCCTTAAAAAAGTATTTGCTGACTCCTTTGGCCAACCCACAAACTGAGGCTGAGAGGCTGTACAATGAAAGCCATATACGAACAAGGAATGTGGTTGAAAGGACATTTGGTGTGTGGAAGAGGAGGTTTCCTTGTATAGGCACAAAATTGCGAGTGAAATTGGAGAATGTGCAAGCTATAATAGTGAGCACAGCAATTCTTCATAACATATGTGTAGACCGAAATGATGCTTTACTCGATGACTCTACCAGTAACCTAAACATCATTTTGGATGAAAACATTAATACAACATCACCTCCATCGACTCAAAGTGATCAGCAATATCGGCAAGAATTAATTGATACATACTTTGTTTCTTTGCTCAACTCAGAATAAATGTTATATACATGATACATGTAAAGGAATGTATGTTATAAAATACATATAGAAATAAAACATATTTTAAAAATAATATCGTTTTTTAATCACAATCATAACTTACCTAAACTTATATTACATTACATTACACTATACCATATACTACTTTGCTTATATTATTAATATTAAATAACTAATAGTGACTATTGTTCTGAAATACAGCTGCATTTCTTAATTTTTAAAATTTCTAATTTAACTTTTTTCCAAAAGTAATTCTTGTATATTTTTCTTAAATACTACTTCGAGCTCATGCATTTCCTTTTGTTGTTCCATGTACAAAGCGTGCTTTTGTTCCATGAATTCTATTTCTCTTTTATATTTATCTGCTTTATGTGTAATATTTTGCTGGTGCTCTTCTTGTGCATATTTTTTTATTTGCTCTTCCCTGCTCTTTTTTTCGGTTAAAAACTCTTTTTCTCTTCAAAATGAGTTACGATACGTTTTCTGGCTTCAAAAGGAGTATAACATTTCTTTCTTTTGTTGTGAGGACTCGCTGTAAACAAAGAAACTATGAAAAGAATGTTATTTAAAATCAAATTACATCAGTCCCATTTTTGCTAAACCCTTTTAGAGACAATGTTATACTTTTATTTTTATACTGTACCTATGCTTTATATTGCAATAAATTTTATGAAACTTTATAAATGGAATAAACTTTTAATATTTATTAATAATAGACACAATGGGCTACTTTTTATACAAACATAAAATAAGATAAGCAAAGAAATTTTTCACAAATTACAGATCAAATCAATTATGATTGATTTAATTTTGACCTTGTGATTTTATAAATTAATTCATCTCTGTTTATAATAATAATTATTATGAATGTTTCCATTCACACAGTGCAGGGGACACTAGGATTCCCTGTGTTTCACTGTGTGTGAGGGTGGTAGCCATGTACATATAACCTGGACCCGAGTACAAAACAATTATCTGCCTCGGTTGGGATTGAACTCGAGACCCTCAGTATGATGTGGTACAGCTGCTAGTATTTGATACTTACATAATTGCTTTGAAATTGGTTTCCTGAGCAAAGCCTTTGGTGTAGAGTTGTCAAACGTTATATCAACCTTTTTTGAGTCTGCATCTGAAAGGCATGGATAGAAATAATGTTAGGTATCCCCAAGCAAAACTTGTGATGAACACTAATAACAATAAATTGTAATAGTTAAAAAAGTTCATGCTAGTAATCCTGAAGGTCCTGATCAGGACATTCAAAGATTCTGATACATAAATCCATAGATAAGTACCAAGTTAATAAGTAATAAACAAACCTGTCTCAATATCATCCAATACTTCTGTGTTTAACAAATTGTTGCACTCATTTAAGGAAGTATTTGCAGTACCACCTAAAATAAAAATATAGTTAATATTCTGAAAATAATATGCAATATATTTATATTAAATACATTTAACCTCACCTGCATCGGACATTTCGTTTTCCATTAAATCTAGAGATATGGTGCATTCTGCTGTGTTTGACATTTCAAGCGTTGTGTCAACATCAACTGTAAAACAAAGGTATTATTTAATGAGTTAATTGTTGTTCATGATTGAAATGTATTGTTTTTATGTCATTTTAAAATAATCTGCTATATCCAAATCCACATTATTATCTAATAAACTATCAAAACTGAAAAGCCAGGACTGAAAATTGGTATGATGTTGAGTCTATATTTTTCCAGGAGCTTATGTCGTAGTATAGTTGCATCAATGCAATAGACAAACACTCAAAACAATTATAATGTTATTATCATAATATAATCTCAAAAACAATAAGAGAAGTAGGTACATCATACCTAAAGCATCACTGTCATATATAGCGGGTAAGCCAGAAATTGACTCGCCCATAATGGTGTTTAACCATTCTGTTGTCTCTGATGGTTTAGGGGTGGTGGTCCACCTCCAGTTTGTTTCCTACCATTTTTCTCTGCACTCATTTCCTGTAAATAAAGCATAATAATTATAGTACCTAAGCATAATTAAATTCCATCTTTTAGCTTATTTTGAAGATAAAGGCAACTTACTTTTCTGGCTATTTTTTTCATATTGTTAAATTTTTGTTGTAGTTGCTTAACATTTCTGTAAACAACAGCGTCCGAATTAAACTTTTCTGCTAGAGATCGCCACGCTGCATCTTTTTTGCTGGTTACTCGCGTGATCAGTTCTTTTGCTTGTAATTATCGAATAATCCTTGAGGAGGCATGTCAGTTTTACAGTCTCTTCTTTACTAAAATTGGTTGTACGATCTCTGAAACATAGGGTTAAAGAAAATTACTTAATACTTTTTGTTTACTACTCTCCTGATTATAGCATTACAATAAAACAAATGTTAAGACTTACTTGCTAGTTCCTGTTTTTTGCGATGCCATCATATTCGAATTTGCTATATATTCTGTACTTTTTCGTCACGATGTTAAAAATACCACGAGGCACAAATCACGATTTAATTAAGTACCGTTTTTTTGTGATAAAGAATCTTTATTACAAAATAATGACATTGACAACTTTGACACTAATAACAAGTACGATAAACGTCAAATGCGTCAGGCGTAGACAGTCTTGCCATGCAAAAATAATTACTCCCTACTGAAATTGGGGTCATTTAACACTCATTACAATGGCAACATATTTAACCAATGGTTAACATTACCAATAGTCAAAAAGAGATCAAAAAACAAACTCTTGCTTTAACTAGTGGTTAGCTTCTAACCTTTGGTCAGTTTAACAAATAGTCAACGTAACTTTGACTACGGATCAAAAAACCGGCCCTAAGTCAGGTGCTGCAGATGTAGGAGCTACTGACGGGCCCGCAGCCTCCGTGGCTGGCATTTGGCCCTCCGACGTCTGCGGCGTTGCACCACCAGATCTCCTCTGGTCCGTCTCCTGCTGGCGTTGACTTCGGGTACGGACACCCTCCATCTCGTCCTTAGGTAAAATCGGCATGATTTTATCCCACTTCTGACACCAATTGTTACGAGCTTGAGGTTCGTGACAATAAAAATTGCCGATAAAATTACCTAAATTAACACTTTAATTCTCTTTACACAAATTAAAACTTAAAACACTAATAATTAAACACACTAATTCACTTAATTCCGCTCCGAAGCTTCGCTCGTATCGCCAATTCAATACTGCCTCGATCGCATCTTGCAGCGCCTATTTATATAAATTAGCAAAGAAGCATCCGGAATATTCAAGTAAATGCGCGCAAAGGGACGAGTGTGCGAGTGTAGATTTTCTAGAAACTTAGTTCTTCGGATGGTGCTGTCGGTTGAGAGATTTGTGATGTCATTTTCTGCAAAGCTCCCCTCGCTCTCGTTCCTGACACTAGATGGCGCTAGTTGACTTATTCACGCAACACTATTATAACTTATATAGTAGGTAGGACCGACTTCATTACTCGGCGAGTGGTTAAGTAGTTTAGGAGTATGTCGCGGACAAACAACGTGACACGTAATTTATATATATTAAGAAGATATAGTATAAAGCAACATGTGTATTAATTATAACTTATATTATATAGTAGGTGAGACCGACTCCATCACTTGGCGACATACCTGTCTTAACACATACTCACTTACCTGTCAATGTTAATATATAATTTTATTGTATATAATACGTAAAAAGGTATTTCACTTGATCTCTCGGATAGAAAAAAAAGAAATATCCTTATTTTCTCTAGAATTATTCATGCATCTGAGCAACTATTAGGCATTTTTGCTTATACAGAACACTTATTATTTACCTTTATAAATTTATAATAACTTAACTCTAATTATTATAATTAAATAATCTAATATTTATATTGAAAACTTTTTTGGTTATTCGTAGACTAACAGCCCTTTCTGGATATCTGATTGGTTTGTACCCGGACGAAGCGTCGGTGAACCTGTCGGTGAGAGCTCACGCACTATGTGTGGGTATAGTCGCAGCGAGCCGATTATATGTAGCTTCCCCTCTGGTCGACTTCTTTACTCATGTGATAGGACTGTTAACCTGTTTTAAATGTTGATATAAATGTCCTTTATAATTATTTGTTTTCTAGTAAAAATATTATCAGGAATAAGTAAGATAGTGTTTGTAATACTCCATATAGATTAATTTTTTTTTTTGTAATTTTTTTGTATTAGTGTACACTGCTGGGTTTGAGTCTCACTTAAATTAGTATTGTATTATAATGTAATTGTTTGTAAGTAATGTAAAAATAAATGTATTAATTTTATTCTTGTATTTTGTAACCAATTTTGGTCTGTTCTAGGTATTATGATCTTGATGATGCAGTTATTAGAGAGTTACTTGGCAGGAAGCTTTCCTCAAGGCACAGGAAGGATTTAGATGAGGTAAGACGTAAAATAAATACATTTTATTCACATACTAAATTAACTGTTGTGGTAAGGTCCTGTAGAGAGGTAAATTCTAAAATTAAATATTGTATAAATAAGAATATGTAGACAAGTGAGTTCATGGAATACTCATCTCTGGACTGGGTTACCCCAAAGTTAACTCTTTCCTACTTGACCGCATCTAGCCAAGAGTGGCCCAAATTGCCCATCTAGATGAATTACGGTCCACCATTGTTCCATTAATTAAAAAAAAAAACACAAAATGTTTAAAATTTTAGATACCTTTAGAGTTTCTTTAGTTACATATTCTGTGGTCAGAGAAACCTCATTACGAAACGGGAGATTTGAAAAAATGACATTTAACAAATAAAATATTATTTTCTTATGTCAAACAAATATATTTAATTTAATTTCGTAGGATATATTTAGGCAGTTCAGTCAAACAATTAAGTCTTGGAACTTAGTCGTGCCGTGGTTAACGTGTGATCACGTGTGACGTGTATTATGTCATGTGTCACGTGTAGTGTGTCACGTGGCACGTGCAGTGTGTCACGTGGCACGTGCAGTGTGTCACGCGGCACGTGCAGTGTGTCACGCGGCACGTGCAGTGTGTCTCGTGGCACGTATAATGTGTAACGTGTCACGCAAGGTCTCGGAGCGGTCGGGCGCGCCGCTGCGCTGCTGCCGGCGGCAGTTCGACAACGTGCGCCGCGTCTTCAAGGCGGTGGAAGAGATGCCGGGCAACGTGGTCGCCAATATACGCAACACCTTCCTCATATCCGAGCCGCTCGCCAAGTAAGTTTTTTTTAATAAGGTAGGTAAGTGAGAACACAAAATGAATAATAGTACTGCGTACAGAAGTTGCACCTACTACACTACTTGCCGACGTTTTAATATCCTATATAATTATTATTTATTAAAGAAATCACGCACTTAAGCTAAATTAAAACTATCGCTGTTCGCGAGTGTCCGCAATGCTTTGCATCTTTTCCCCTTCCTACGTCACTGTGTGTAGGAAGGCTGTGACGTATGAAGGGCTTTGAACAAATAGTAAAAAATACAGTACTTATGTATATAGTACATTAACATACCGTTTCATTATTTATTTAATTTACAACTGTTTAATTTTAATAATTCTTACATTTTTTACTAGCGAGGAAAAAATTTTAAATCTAATTTTAAGTAAATACTGCACATTGACACGGACTGATATAATTTATTTTCGTTCATAATTTAATAAATTATTTGCTCGTTATTTCATTATTATGTTTTCAAAATTGATAATGAATGTATTTTCAATGATTAACATATCAATATATATATATAAATTGCACTAAAATTTCTACAACGATTTGATTCTATAACTAAATATACTAAACAATGAACAAAAATATACAAGTGTAGGCTATACACAAAATTATTAACGTAAAAAATGTTAAAAACCTTTGAAAGTCGTACATCGCTCGCCTGATACGCGCTAGCCCTGTCTGCGTATGTAACCTGAAGTTCCGCGCGATTGTAAGTATTTATATCACGCGGGTAGCGAGAGTGACGGAGGCCTGGACAGGGCAATGTTACCTTAAGCTATGCTAAGGACAAGACAGAGACAACAACACTAACTCATACACTATATAACTAATATATTAAGAAAAAAGGCAAACAAGCATTGACAATAATTAGGAACATTTCGAAAAATCGACAAAAAATATTTAATATATAGTATTTACTATACTGTCAACTGTCCAAATGGCGTCGATAAAGCAGCGCCCTGTTGACCTTTTAATTATTTGATTGACGTGATGAAGAACTATCGTATCTATGCAAACAAGGCTATAGTTTTTCAGTTAGGTTATAGTTATTGAAAGGAACCATACTAAACCGATGACCATATTACTCTCACATGCGCTAAATTAACGGTAACGAGCGCACAGTCCATCTGATCGCAACTGGATGCTGTGGCTCACACACATCTACACCTACCCTGTCATTTATTTGGTTGTGATTAAGTTGAAATTACGAGTGTTTTTTAGGACCAAATTACTTATACGTGGTAGAGCCAAGCTTTAGCTATACTATGGTAGTAACACGAATTGGTCGGCTCGACCGAGGAAGGACCACGCTCTCACAGAATACCAGCGTAAAATAGCAGCTTAATACTGCTGTGTTTCGTATGGTGAGTGTAAAGATCCGAAGACCCTTTTTTACTGGAAATGGGGCATTCCATGTTAGTCCTCATCCTCATGGGTCAAAATCAAATCAAAAATTTTTATTCTCAAACCAGTAATACTTAAAATTAAATACATTATTGGAACACTCCTTTTAAGTTCGGAAACTTGTGTTAGGAGGCTCCGCTCTTCCCGTCCTTCATTTATATAAATTAGTGTTTAGAACTTGGGTAACACGTAGATTTTTGACTTACAGTTGAACTTATGTAGTATTTTTTTTACAATATAATATCCGTTGGTGTTAGTTGTGTGATTGTGTAGTGTATGTGTATGTGGTGTGTGCATGTTGAGGTATGGTATATTTACTAAATTATTCATTATGTGTAACATGTTAAGTAATTCTTTCTAAAAGTGTTTCGGTTTCGTTGTAATTTAAGGTTTTCAACCATTCTATTGTTTTCTTTTTAACTTCTATGCTATGCAATGGATATATGCTTAAGATTTTATTTATTTTATTATATAAGTATACTGCCCTTTTCTCATATTGTACTGAAGCAAATGTCGTTTTACAGCGATCGGTATATAGAACTAAGTCGTTTCTTCTTTTGTTTGTCTTTTCACGTTCATACCTAGTAGATTTGTGAATTTTAAGCAATAAGAATAAAATATATAACTTTAGAACTGACAAGACACCAGACAAATTATAAAGGTCAGTAGTGGGGAATCGGTATGGTTTGAAATAGCAGACCTTAAGCAGGGCTCTTTGAGCTCGCTCAACCTCAAGGAATCTTGTTTTTAAAGCTCCTCCCCATACTGGGATACAATAAGTAAGAACAGATTGAGCCAGTGCTGTATATACTTTGATCAATAATTCGTTGGTTGTTACATGTTTTAAATTTTTGAAAATCCACATTAATTTTCTTATGCGGCCAGTTATTAATTCAATATGGTTATACCAAGACAGTCTCTGGTCAATAATAACACCTAAATATTTTGTTTTCTCCACTCTATCAATAACAGCACAGTCACAATAAAAAATAGGCTGTCTTGGCAAGTGTGTATTTTAATGCTGAAGTTGGCTGGTGGTTGAGTGTAGAGTGAGGGGTGACAACGCATCTGTGTTTTGATTCTTAATCGAGGATAAATGTATATGTCTATGGACTACAGCATCCACTTACCATCAGATGGACTGTGTGCTCGTTTGTCACCTTTATTCTATAAAAAAAAAAACAGTCGTCAATCGTTTTTAACGCGCAATATTTAATCTAACGTATATTACTATTACCTGTCTTAGGAAATATGGAGCGGTCGTGTTCATCGCGTGCATGCGTTTCGAGACCACCAAGCGCAAGCTGCAGTACCTCACCTTCAATGACTTCTTCCACTGCGCACAGGTCAATCATGACACTTTGGAATTATTTCCATGTTTTTATATAGTGTTTAACGTCAGTTGACTCATGTAGTCTATAAAATTGTACACCTAGGTCATACAAATCAGGCAATGGACTCGGTAACAGTATCATCCGATTGGGAGACTTTGAGTATTCCCTCCTTACACGGTAGACAATCCCCATTTCTGATACCATCTCCAACTGGTAGCATCGCCACAGTGTCTAAAGGACATAGTAGTAACAATATATTTATACTGATTACTATCAAGAAAATATATAGCTGCTGTGTTTCGTATTGTGAGTATTGGTTCGATGGTATTCTGTGAGAGCGTGGTCCTTCCCCGGTCGAGCCGACCCGTTCGTGCTACTAATATAGCTGCAGCATAGCTCTACCACGTACAAAAATTGTGCCCTTTATCCTAAACCAGTTCACGATAGCATGTTTTTAAAGCGTTTAACACTTTTAACCCTTCAAGCGCCATAAAAATCCCACGCAGTCGCATGCGCCCGGAAAGTCCCGGGCGGTCGCATGCGACCGTACCCACACACAGCACTTAAAACCGTTAAAACTTATATTAAGAGACTACTTTTCAATGAAGAAGTTTAGCATAAATCTATACAAAATATATATATATATATATATATATATATATATATATATATATATATATATATATATATATATATATATATATATATATATATATATATAAATCTATACAAAATTCTCTATATAAAAGTCAGGTTTTACTTCATTACAAAAAGATTTTATTGTATTTTTATAACAAAAAGAAACATACCAAGAGAATGTCGGCAGCGTGAAAATCACAATTATTTCAATATATATTATTCGAAATTATTTACGTAAAAAGATAAATTATAGTCACACAAAAACTTTAATTTTAATTTTATAATAAAACACTATACTAAAGCACTAATAAAACACTAGAAAAATCCAAAAAACCAACACAATAATATTCACGCGAAAATGTTGTACGCAATGAACGTAGATTATTAATAAATATTCATAGGATAACAGTTTTTTTATTGCACTAGAGGATTAAACGTAAACAATGTTAAAAACCTTTGAAATTCACTAATACCTACGTCGCTCGCCTAAAACGTGCTAGCTCTGTAACCTGAAGTTTCGTGCGATTGTAGGTATTTATGTCACGCAAGTAGCAAGAGTGACAGAGGCCTGGTAAGGGCAATATGCTCATCTAAAGCTTTACCGCCCTACAGAACCAAAACTAGGAGGAATACAGACACAACAACACTAACTCGTATACTATAACTAATATATTAAGAAAAAAATAGCAAAAAGCTTTGACAATAATTATCAATTAGGAACATTTCGAAAATTAACTTAAAACCATATTTATTATATTGTCAACTGTCAAAATGGCGTCGATAAAGCACCGCCCTTTCGATTTATTATAACTTGATTGACTGATGAAGAGCTGTCGTATCACAGAGCCACCTATACAAACAAGGCTGTAGTTTTTGAGTTATAGGAAAGTGACCATATTAACCGGGCACATTTTTAAGAGAACGAAAGTTTTTACGTGGTAGAGCTACGCTGCAGCTATATTATGGTTGAAGCATGAATAGGTCGGCTCGACCGGGGAAGGATCACGCTCTCACAGAATAGCGGCGTGAAATAGCAGCTTAATTCTGCTGTGTTTCTTATGGTGAGTGTAGAGAACCGGAGACCCGTTTTACGCACGTGACAACGCATTTTGATTCGTAATCGAGGATAGACGTAGTTGTCTAAGGGACACAGCATCCACTAACCATCAGGTGGACTGTGTGCTCGTTTGTTACCCCCATTCCATATAAAAAAAACTTTCCTTCCTCCCACTATTGTCTATCACTAACACTACTAGCAAACTTATTATTTTAAAAAGTAAAATATTTTAACTTGTAATGTTTGTTATAATGGCTTCATTGCGCATTGGCTTAGCAATGAGTGGCAGCGCTGAGGGCCGCGGGTTCGAATACTGCATTTGTTTGTCCTTGTGAAATTTATGTATGTAAACTGCCCCCCCCCCCCAATATAGGAGATACTCTTAGTGTGGAGGTAACGTTTTAATGTAAAAAAAAAGTATATTTGAACAGGCCATCATGGGCAGCTGGACGTACAGCTGCACAGGTCCGGAGTACTACGACACGGAGATGGACCGAGAGTTCCTCCTGGAGCTGCGCGATCTCCGTATCCTGCTGGACAAGGAGAAGGAGCACAAGCACCTGATCTGCATGCGACTCAAACCCAAGCTGCTAGAGAAGTCATACCAGGAGCTCGAGCTTAACTTTAGGTGGAGGTTTTTAAACATTATGATGTTAGGTAAACTTTCTCTTAATGGTTTGTTAGGTTATCACTTAGCATATATTTTAAAAAATATTTTTTTAAATTAACTTTTTCTTGATAAATTAACTTTATTAGAATGATAATATATATAATTTAAAAGCGTGTTTATGAGTGAAGAGTCGTCTGAATTAAATGAACTAGAAATTCCGAAAGAAGTGGAAAGGGGTATGGAGATAAGTGTAGATGAAATAATGAAAGCAATGAAAAACATGAAAGCAGGTAAGGCAGCTGGATATGATAGAGTATCACTCGAGATGCTAAGGGCTGGAGAGGGAGTGGTGGCAGGCCTGCTGTACACCTTGTTTAATTTATGTTGGGAATTAAAACGGGTACCGGATGACTAGAAGGAGAGTTAATTGAGCAAGTGGATGAGTTTGTGTATTTGGGATGTGTATTTAGCAGGGATGGTAGATATGATAAGCGTATAGAACGTCGAGTTAATGCAGGGAATAGAGTGAATGAGGCACTACACTCTATTATGAAGAACCAGAATGTGTCAAAAAAGGCACGTATGGTAATTCATAATGCTGTGTTAGTCCCTACTTTAATGTATGATAGTGAAAGCTGGGTGTGGCAGAAGAAGCACGAAAGTAGAATAAATGCTGTAGAAATGCGGTCTTTAAGGAATATACTAGGGTTGAATCTGAATGACAGGGTGAGAAATTGCGTGATAAGAGATAAATGTGGTATGCAAGATGATGTTGTAACCAGGATTAAGGAAGGAATGCTTCGGTGGTTTGGTCATGTGGAAAGAATGAATGAGGAAAGAGTGACAAAGCAAATTTATATGGCAGATGTGAACGGCCGAGTCGGGAAGGGACGCCCTAGAAAAAGTTTATCGACCTAATTGGCGATATTTTGAAAATAGGCCACGTTAGAAGTACCCTTAACCGACGAGCATGTATACGTAGATATATGTATGTAAAGGAGGCGAGGGAGGTATGTCAGGATCGTGCCAAATGGAAGTCCATAGTCTCTGCCTACCCCTCTGGGTGACAGGCGTGAGTGTTTATATATATAGAATGATAATACTACAATATGGGAGACGAGAGGCAAAGACGGCATTAAGTAAGAAAGAGCTGAAGGTCGACCAAAGACGCACCTTAAGGAAGTGCAGATTATAGGTACTCGGAAAAAAAGATGCTGGTAGGGCATTCAACTCCTTGTCTGTATGTATTATAAAAGATGATAATTGGAGTGAGGCAGTCACTTCCAAGCTATTTCCAAAATAAATTTTATAAAGAAGTTGTACAATCTTTTTATTGTATAATTTACTTAGAAAAAATGTCCCACTGGGTTTTTTGCAAGTTCATTCCAGGAGAGGTTGTTTCAAACCAGTAGTAAAACTAAAAATGACTTACAATTATAGGATTACAGGTAATATAATATGTTGAATAAAAAAGTGGCTCGTTGCAGGCTGTACACGAGGGCGCTGGTGGGGCTGGCCTGCAACCTGCACCGGGCTCGGGAGCTGAGATCACTCTTCATAGATCTCCTCGAGAGGTACGTGCACGGGTTGCCTCCTGTGTTCTGCTACAAAGATTTCTATGGGCACTACTATCACAGTAGCACACTAAGCTACGCTCAATTCCTCGGAGTTGACTACGAGCCACCGAGAAGACTAGTTCTGTTTTGTAAACCATGAACATTAGTTTATGTGGTTTCAGTAACATTTGTGGATGAGTAGACGCCATTTTAGTTTCTAAATTATTTTGTGTTATGATATTTAATTATTATTGTTTTAATATAACTTGAAAGTGTTTAATAATTTTAAATATAAATTTGTCAAAACAATTACATATTAACATGACTGCGTAAGTGATCCCATCAAGTATCATCCAACTTGTCATAAAATTAAAACAATATGCTTTTGTTTAAGATTTTATGTGAATTTTATTTCAGGTGTATAGAGCCGCTGAGGCTCGGTTCCTGGCCCAAAACCGACCTGGCGCAGTTCCTCTGCGCGTACGAGCAGTGCGCCCTGCAGATGGACGTGTTGAGGTGACTGATCTTTTTAACGTGGTAGAACCACGCTACAGCTATTTTATAGTTGTAGCACGAATGTTCGACTCGACCGGGGAAGGATCACGCTCTCACAGAATACCAGCGTAAAATAACAGCGTAATGCTGCTGTCTTTCGTGTGGTGAGTGTAGAGAACCGGCGACTCTTTTACCGGAATCGAGGCATTCCGTCTTAGTCCTCAGGGGTGACAACCCATTTGCATTTTGATTCTTAATTGAGGTTAAATGTGTCTATGGGTCATAGCACCCACTTACCATCAGGTGGACTCGTTTGTCACCCAATGCTATAAAAAAATTCGTTGAAGCATGCCCATGTCACAAAGGATGATTGGGAAAAAATGGTAGAAAAAACAAAAAAATTGACTATGGATAACTTTAAAAGAGACATTAATTTTGACTGCATTATTGAAAATCAAATAATAATAATTAATGTGAACAACGACATCCCTACTAGTTGTACTGAAAGTGATTGAATAAATTTATTTTGAATCTAGTTTCAATCTTAAATTTTTATAACTGTGCCTCTAGAAATAAGCAGTAACAACAAATACGAAGAAACTGATAAATCTTACATACATACATAAACACTCACGCCTGTCACCCAGAGGGGTAGGCAGAGACTACGGACTTCCATTTGGCACGATCCTGACACACCTCTTTCGCCTCCTTTACATCCATATATCTACGCATACGTGCTCGTCGGTTAAGGGTACTTCTAACGTGGCCCCTTTTCAAAATATCGCCAATTTGGTCGATAAACTTTTTTCTAGGGCGTCCCTTCCCGACTCTGCCGTTCACATCTGCCATATAAATTTGCTTTGTCACTCTTTCCTCATTCATTCTTTCTACGTGACCAAACCACCGAAGCATTCCTTTCTTAATCCTGGTTACCGCATCATCTTTCATACCACATTTATCTCTTATCACGCAATTTCTCACCCTTTCATTCAGATTCAACCCTAGCATACTCCTTAAAGACCGCATTTCTACAGCATTTATTACAGTGCTTATTCTGCCACACCCAGCTTTCACTACCATACATTAAAGTAGGGACTAACACAGCGTTATGAATTACCATACGTGCCTTTTTGACACATTCTGGTTCTTCACAATAGAGTGTAGTGCCCCATTCACTCTATTCCCTGCATTAACTCGTCGTTCTATATCCCTATCATATCTACCATCCCTGCTAAATACACATCCCAAATACACAAACTCATCCACTACGTGCCTTTTTGACACATTCTGGTTCTTCATAATAGAGTGTGGTGCCCCATTCCCTCTATTCCCTGCATTAACTCGTCGTTCTATATCCCTATCATATCTACCATCCCTGCTAAATACACATCCCAAATACACAAACTCATCCACTTGCTCAATTAACTCTCCTTCTATTCTTATTTCACGGAGACCCTTTTTACTGGATACGAGGCATTCCATCTTTGTCCTCAGGGGTGACAACGTATTTGCATTTTGATTCTTAATTGAAGATAAATGTGGATGTCTACGGGTCACAGCATCCACTTCCCATCAGGTGGACTGTGTGCTCGTTTGTCACCCTATATATTTTATTGATTTGTAGTCGCGCGCTAAGCCAAGCACTTAAAAGGTTAAAGAACACGACCCATTATATAGTATGGTGTTCCAAAATACTATATTTCAAAATATATATTGCTTAAAACAATAATTAACTGTTGAGAAATTAAAATTTAATTAACTATTGAGAAATTAAAATTTAATTTCTCAATAGTTAATTATTTTAATTTATGGAAATTTATTGAAAATATTATAAAAATAATAAAATATATTCTAAAATTATTAATTCTAAAATATTAAAAAATAAGAAATATTCTAAAAAATGTGACCATCATTAATGGAAATTTCCATTCGTTTGATCCGCTTGTGACGTAGTTAATACGACAGCCGCGCTAGACTTGCTAGAGAAATGTGTTGCAAACATAGGATGGGAACTAACGTCAAATGTTGTCATTCATTTCTTATAATAAGGAAAAGAATTAACAACACAAGGTTATATGTTAAATAATAGTATATTTCATTACGAGTGCGGAAAGTCTGTCATTGCAAGGTTCCGACAAATGTCTACCCGAGCCGAGGCGCAGCCGAAGGTGAGGGTTGACAGTCTGAACAAGTTGCAATGACGGTTTCGCAAGTGTACTGAACAACTATTTTAATACAGTTGCGAAAGAATTTGAAATTGATTCACAATTTAATAAAACTATTTGCTTTTTTCTCTTCTCCCCAAGCAATAAATTCGTCGTAATATGCAGATATGTAGCATTGAGCTATTATGTACTACGTACTAGAGGCGACACTGCATTCAGTTACTCTGTTCCACTCAACTGCGGTGCATACACCGCACTTTAATCAGTCACTCGCTAGGCGCTTATAGTGTTGTCACGTGTTGTGTTGATTTAAAAAAAAATCTCTTGATAAAAATATGCCTTCGTGTGTACTTAGATATTGCACAAATAATTCAAGAAATTTCAGCAAAAACCAAGGAATTACTTTTCATCGGTTAATAATATACTTAATCAATAAAAAAGTATTATAGATTAATAATAAAACAAATTAGTCGTGTCATGAAATGTAGATAATGAAATTAATATGTTCAGATGCGACATTTCTGTGGGTACTTAAGTATAAGACGAATATAAACATTTTTTTTGTAGAAACATATATAAGTTATTATAATTAGCCTAAATTTTTCATGTTTAAATCTGCTTATTATTCTTTTATTTTATTTTTAGGTTTCCAAATCAAAGTCAAATTCGTCCATTTTTAACCCTCGCATGCCCAGCATTTATGAACGACTCTTATTTTAATTTAAATAAATATATTTGTAATTTAAATGTTATGTTAATAAGTTTTGTTAAACACACATTTAGTATGTTTTTTTTATATTTAACATAGATACCTTTTAAAATATTCAGATAAAAATATCATTAAAATGTAATTGTGATATAATATTATGTAATATTATATTAAATAAGCAAATATAATATACAAAATAAATGACAAAATTTAAATATTGTTCTCGATATAATTTACCTATTTAACAATACAATTTATTATTACCTACGGATCATTCTTCCTATGTTTATTCTATGATAAAAAAACAACCTCGCGAACACAGAGTAGCGCACATTTTTTGTTTGAGATAGCTGTTCTAGTATGTAAGTACATATTACTTCAATGATATGTAGCGACTTTTTGACTTTTCCGGTAAAATGTTCTCCGAATCATTTTGTGCAATTGTACTGAGTTCCGGTGGTGTTAATTCAAATAAAATATCGTCGAAATTACGCATTTTGTGCAACAAACAACTAAACTCGCAAAGAACATTTTTGGAAAATGGCGCCAACCGTAAAAGAATATAAGCAGAGATTTTTTTGTTTTCTTCACCCATTCTGGCTAGGCAAAGGGAACTATGCCCATACAGCCAAGTCTTCAGTAGATTTTTTTTATTGATATGAAATGAAAATGAAATTTAATGAGATGAAATGAAATGAAACCTAACCTAACTCATTGAATCAAATCATTAAATCTGATATTGAAACAAATTAGTAGCTTCTTTTTAGAAATATTTGCATGAATCATAAAAACTTTTTTTTAGTAAAAACTTCGTGGTTGGTTTTTTCGATAAATAGAAAGAGAATGCACGCGTTCGGAAAAGGTAAAAGAAAAAGCTCGAGTATGTAATAGCCCACATCCCGAACGCTAGACGTCCCTGCAATACGCCACTTTTTGAGCAACTGTGTTAGAAACTTTATTTCGTATGACACTGTTTATTTTATGCTGAGTGATGCATTGTACCTGATTATTTAACTGTTTGTTATTTCGTTTGTAAAATGCGCATTGCATTGTATCCCATCCCTATGGTCATATATATGCGACGCGCGCGATACACACCGAAGAAGAGTCCAAGCTGCCAATTACTTGTTTTTTATTAAGCTTTTTCAATACTTAGTGCTACGAGACATCATTTTAAGTAATTGTTGTAAATAATATCTC
The DNA here is from genome assembly GCA_907164705.1 of Parnassius apollo. Lineage (NCBI taxonomy): Eukaryota > Metazoa > Arthropoda > Insecta > Lepidoptera > Papilionidae > Parnassius > Parnassius apollo. Next base: position 353,058 of record CAJQZP010000220.1, on the reverse strand, counting down.
TATTTAATAATCACAACTATAGTCAACCAAATCTAAGAAATACCTTTTGACGTTTCACATCACTCAGCAATAACTTTGCACAAGCGTACTCACACGATTTAAAATAACGAAATCCGAAGAATTATGAGGTTATCTATATTTCATTACAACGTGTATAGTTTTTTATCACTAATTTAAATTTGAATTTTTCAAACAAAGCAAATTATTAAAAAACAACCAGTAGTAACTTTTTTTACTTGACGTCGTTTCAATGATATCTCGCTTTGTATACTACCGTAGTGTTTGGACGATTAAAATTCATTGTTATTCGAATAATCAGCAAAATAATTAAATAATCGGTAAAAATATTGTAATAATCGAATCATTAATTTCTTAAATGTATTATTTGTTCAATTTAATTTTTATTTTCAAAATTCCTTAAATTACATGAATCATGAATAAAACAAGTTTATTTCTTTCACTTTGTCAAAGTAATTTTTTGTAGGCAAAAAACACATATACAAGGTCGTGCTAAAATAACCACTACATAATTTCAATATCCCGCCATTTCGCTACCAGTTACTCGACTCCACAGAATCAGTAATTCATTTTTGAGGCGATGTATACGCTTTTATAACAAAATGTCAGAAAATATACAAAATTTGACGTAAGTGCACATAGTGCAAAAACTTTATTGCACTAAGTTTGTATAAAAAGGGTCATTTTAATATTAAGGAATTTATGGATGATAATAAGCCCTGGGAAGGGTGATCGCTACCAAGCTATTTCTAATTTGTTTTGTGTTGTAAATTGTAACACGCATAATAATAAGCTCTTATTGAAAAAAAAAACTCGTCCCGTTGGGTTTCTTGCTGGTTCTTCCCAGGACAGAGGTATTTTTTGCGAACCAGTGGTAAATGAAAAAAGTGATTTTCAATAAGTATTATTCATAATCTATATTGAATAAAAAAGTTTCTGTTTCTGTTTCGAGAGCTTACTGTGCGTAATTTTGTGATTTTGTGTTTGTCTTCTTATTTTGTGACTCGGCTTTAACTTTTTGGGCTGTTTCTTCTATGATAACTTTTTGTACGTGGTAGAGCCACGCTACATCTATATTATAGTTGTAGCACGAATGGATCGGCTCAACCAGGGCAGAATACCAGCGTAAAATAGCAGCGTAATGCTGATGTGTTTCATATGGTGAGTGTAGAGAACCGGAGACCCTTTTACCGGAATCGAGGCATTCCGTCTTAGTCCTCAGGGGTGACAACCCATTTGCATTTTGATTCTTAATTGAGGTTAAATGTGTCTATGGGTCATAGCACCCACTTACCATCAGGTGGACTCGTTTGTCACCCAATGCTATAAAAAAATTCGTTGAAGCATGCCCATGTCACAAAGGATGATTGGGAAAAAGTGGTTGAAAAAACAAAAAAATTGACTATGGATAACTTTAAAAGAGACATTAATTTTGACTGCATTATTGAAAATCAAATAATAATAATTAATGTGAACAACGACATCCCTACTAGTTGTACTGAAAGTGATTGAATAAATTTATTTTGAATCTAGTTTCAATCTTAAATTTTTATAACTGTGCCTCTAGAAATAAGCAGTAACAACAAATACGAAGAAACTGATAAATCTTACATACATACATAAACACTCACGCCTGTCACCCAGAGGGGTAGGCAGAGACTACGGACTTCCATTTGGCAAGATCCTGACATACCTCTTTCGCCTCCTTTACATCCATATATCTACGCATACGTGCTCGTCGGTTAAGGGTACTTCTAACGTGGCCCCTTTTCAAAATATCGCCAATTTGGTCGATAAACTTTTTTCTAGGGCGTCCCTTCCCGACTCTGCCGTTCACATCTGCCATATAAATTTGCTTTGTCACTCTTTCCTCATTCATTCTTTCTACGTGACCAAACCACCGAAGCATTCCTTTCTTAATCCTGGTTACAACATCATCTTGCATAACATTTATCTTTATAGAATTTTACCTGTCATTCAGATTCAACCCTAGCATACTCCTTAAAGACCGCATTTCTACAGCATTTATTCACACGTGCTTCTTCTGCCACACCCAGCTTTCACTACCATACATTAAAGTAGAGACTAACACAGCATTATGAATTACCATACGTGCCTTTTTTGACACATTCTGGTTCTTCATAATAGAGTGTAGTGCCCCATTCACTCTATTCCCTGCATTAACTCGTCGTTCTATATCCCTATCATATCTACCATCCCTGCTAAATACACATCCCAAATACACAAACTCATCCACTTGCTCAATTAACTCTCCTTCTATTCTTATTTCACATACCGTTTTGCTTTCTTCTCTTTCAAAAACCATCACTTTCGTCTTACTTGCGTTCACTTTCATTCCCCTTTCTTTTAATTCCCAGTTCATTAATGTAACCATCATTTGCAACTCAGCCGCCGATGACGCAAATATGACTTGATCATCGGCATACAAAAGGCATTTGACGGTTAACTCGCCCATTCTTAACCCACCATCATCATCTTTCAAAGTTTGCAAACACCTGTCCATAAATAGGTTGAACAGCCAAGGGGAAGCCACACAGCCATGTCTGACACCTTTTTGGATGCCAGAACAGTCCGAGTAGACCCATTGATCCTGACACAGGCACTAGAGTCCCTATAAAGAGACCTTAATGCCTGTATCAAACCAGCGCTCAACCCATATGAGTTCAGTGTTTGCCATAACACATTCCTGTCCACTCTGTCATAAGCCTTTTCCAAGTCCATGAACGCACAAAAAACTTTCTGATTTTTGGCCAAAAACTTCTCCGCAATCATGCGCATGGAAAAGACTTGATCTGTACACCCCATTCCCTTTCTAAAACCCGCTTGCACATCCCAAATTTTTCCATCAGTTTCTTTCATAACTCTTTCAATTAACACCTTAGCATACAGTTTACCCACAATACTAAGCACGCTGATACCACGGTAGTTTTTGCAGTCCTGCTGTGACCCTTTTCCTTTATATATTGGTACTATAACTGCTTTACACCAGTCATCCGGTACCCGTTTTAATTCCCAACATAAATTAAACAAGGTGTACAGCAGGCCTGCCACCACTCCCTCTCCAGCCCTTAGCATCTCGAGTGATACTCTATCATATCCAGCTGCCTTACCTGCTTTCATGCTTTTCATTGCTTTCATTATTTCATCTACACTTATCTCCATACCCCTTTCCACTTCTTTCGGAATTTCTAGTTCATTTAATTCAGACGACTCTTCACTCATAAACACGCTTTCAAAGTATTCCTTCCATCTGTTTAAATTCGAAACTTCATCATTCAGAATACATCCATTCTCGTCTCTTATAGCATTCATTATAGGCTGTTTTGTATTTCCCCTGGCAGTTCTTACGAGTTTCCAGAACATTTTTATGTTAGCCTGGAAATTATCAGATATCCTTCTATCATTCTTATCCGTTCTTTCTTTCTTTTTCTTTTAAACAACTTCTTTTACTCTCTTATTTAGACATCTAAATTCTGCCTTTTTTCTTTCAATCTCGTCATTCATACCAGAAGAATTACCAGCTTTGGTTGCTAGTAAATCTAACCATGCTTTCTTATTTGATTCTACTTCCACCCATACCTCATCATCCCACCACAACGTATTACTTTTCCTTTCATTTGTTCTCTTACTACACCACATACTTCGGTGGCGGCATCCACCAAACCTTTCTTAATATTATCCCACACAGTATTAAAGTCTAAATCATTCATGCACAACTCATTCAAACATCTAATATTTCCTCTCAGTCTACATTTATACTTCTCTTTCACATCTTCATCTTGTAACTTCTCTATTCTTATACGCTGTAACGCAGTGGTAGATACAGATGTCCGATGCCGCCAACGCTTGAAAAGACTATTAATTCGACATAAGACCAAGTAATGATCCGTCCCTACGTTGGACCCCCGGTAAACCCTTGTATCTACGACTGCGGTCCTCATTCTTTCATCCACAATTACGAAATCTATCATGCTTCTATCATCACCTCTTTCCCATGTATACATGTGAATCTTCTTATGACGAAAAAATGTATTCGTCACAAAAAGATTCTTTTCCACACATACGGTGAGGAGGTCTTCACCATTCTCATTTATACTTTCATCACCAAACGTTCCCAATAACCTTTCATAACCAGACCTCTTCACCCCAACCCTTCCATTAATAATATTTTCATTTTCCTTACATTTTGTCAACACCATCCTTACCATGTCCCAAAACTGCTCTCGGATGTAAGTGGGCTTAGACATGTCTGGGGCGTACACCCCTAGCAGTAACAGCTTCTTTAAGCCCACTTTCATTCGTATCCATAGCAGCATCGTATCATATTCATAGCAGAATAAAAATATTCTCAAAAAGCTCAACCAATTCAGAATTTAATTTTGTTAAAAGAAAATTGGTCAAATAAAAAATAAAGGATGAAAATAAAGCATATGGGAATATAAAAATAAATCGTATTTATTTGAATAAAACTATTATTTACGGATTTTATCGCGTTTAATTCACGGAGGGGGGGGACCATGGGCGCTGTAAAGCACCCGAAACGTCGGGATAATAATAAAAATAAATTAAAGTAATTAAACGCGATAAAATCCGTAAATAATAGTTTTATTCAATGTGTAGTGTTCCCGTAAATTTAAGAAATCGTATTTATTTGTTATTTCGAGTTTTACAAGAAAAGCATAATATTTACTGGAGAGAATTATTTTATTATTATAATAGTACATGATATTCCCTTTAAAATGACACCAATATGAATAATATCTTATATCTATATCTACAAATAAATAAAATTTAAGTGTCTGTTTGTAATGTTAAAATAACAGCTTTTTATTAAATGCATATGAAAGTACTAGTAACAAAAACACATTTTTTAAAATTTCAAACACCACAATCTCTAATTTTTTACTCTGCTATCTTCAGCGCTGTACACGAACGGAACGATGTCGTTGAGAGCCGTGGTAGCTCACATGGTTAGCGCTCGTTATAGGTATCACAATACGGGAGCAACCCGGGTTCGATCCCCAGTGGCACCAATGAAATTGTTGCGTGCTGATTTAGCTATCAGTTGGAAAGTCTGTTTTTCTGGGCCGTTTTGTTTTGTTACACCGACATCTCGAAAGTCACCTAGGGACCTAGGAGGTTGTCGGTTGTTTATTTTTTATTTTTCTTTAAAATTTTCGTCGGTAAAATAACATATTTATAAAAGTAAAAAAAAGTAAAGTTACAGCCTATATACGTCCCACTGCTGGGCACAGGCCTCCTCTAATTTCTGAGAGGGTTTTAAGGCAAGGAAATGTCCGCCACGCTGCCTCAATGCGTGTTGACGAACTTCACATATCTTTGAAATATATATTTTTTAATTTCTCAGACATGCAGACCCGAGTTCGATCCCCCGCCGGTATCAATGAAATTGTTAATTGCAATTGTGCTGATTTACCACGTGCTCGGCGGTGAAGGAAAACATATTGAGGAAACCTGCACGTCTGAGAATATAATTATAATCGAATGTAAATCAAATTGACATAGGTAAGTACAGATAAAATTAGCGGAACATTAATAAAATTTTGAGATCGTTTTTTTTTTTTCAAAATTTTATTTATATATTCCTCTATTTTTGTCTGTGCTTATATCAATTTGATTTAATCCAAAGTTCAAGCAGGGGTCAATGTAGCGTAGTAATTTAGAGCGCAGGTATAGCTATAATCATACGAACGTCACAGGCCGCAGCTGACAATGACGTCGAATAAAACTAGAATAAGCGCGCGTCACCGCGCATGCATGTGTGTGTAAGTGTCGTCCTCCCGCACCGCACCGAGGGTAAAATTATTCAGTGAGATGCACGATAATTCATATAAACACGCGCGCGTAAAAAAATACGAAAAGGCCTTTGGAAGGAGGGGTTTTATGAAAAACCCACTGCATGAATCAATTACCAATAAAATTTATTGAATTCTTCGATAATTGAGCTGTGTCGGTACCGACTTTGTTTTGGAAATTTTACACTGCTTTTATTACTAATTTACGCCCAAAGTTGTGTTAAAATTGGCAATAAAAACGAATCTTTGGTAGCTCGTAACTTTTTACTGACTTTTTATTTTACTATTCTGTTTCGGTACAGACAAAATTAATAATGAGACAAAACGATATCATGTTTAACTTTGGATGTACACTGTCAAACAACGGAGTAAAACCCCTCCGAAATTTCTATGGAAATAATGTCGACTAGAGTCACCTTAAGTCCGCCCTTTATATCCCTCATTATAATATGTATAATAAAGTTAAAATAAATAACCAGAGCCATATCTGCAGTAAAGTTCTAGATTCTATCTAGATCTATCGAAGTAAAATATTTGCTTCATGTTTGCAGGGAGGCGGATTTGAAGAGCGTGTGGGAGCGCTACATGCGAGTGGTGAGCCAGTGCTTGCTCACCATGTACCATGTGTAGATAGGTTTTGTAGCTTTTGTATAAATATATTTACGATTTTTAATTATATATTCGAAATTTGTCAAAATTAAATTTGAGAAAATTTGTGAAAAATTATTGCTTTTGTTAAGATTTTTTGATAAAATAAACTTCAACTTATGTAATTAATAGTGTTTTTTTTTCTTCTTATACAACATATAACAAAAACCTTGTGGTTCCCGTTAAGTACGTTATCACAATCAGTATCCAAGCGTACAGATTTTTTTTCATAAAACAGTTTTTATTTAATTTCAATGAAAAAAAACTTAATTTGCGAATTGTTAGTGGTTTTATTATGTCTGCATTGGCCGAGGAATAAGAGAATTGTCATAGACCCCGCATTACCGATACTCGTGTGAGTAAAATAAAACCACATACAATTTCCAAATAAATTTTTTTTTTCATTAAAATTAATTTTATAAAGTGTGTTTATTTGAAAATAAAAATTATTTCTATACGCTTGGATACTGATTTTGATAACGCAGTTAAGAGGGCATATGTTTTTGCGTCAGAAACTTCATGTTTTAGTCAAGGGCGATATCGTAACGTTGTGAAATTATTTGCAGAAAATTACGGATTTAGAAAGATAAAGTCTTTATTTAGTACATAGCAACGGAAAATCATAGTTTTTAATGACGGTTTTTTAGACCGAAGACAATCCCTTCATTGTGTTTTACGAAAATATGCGTCAGAGTTATCTTTCAGGTGGAATACAACCATGATTATAAGCTAAAATACTTTTTTTTTATTATAAAAAAATAAAATAAAAAAAAAAAACTAATTTTTTTTTTTTTTATTTTTTTTTTTTATAAAAAAAAATTTTTGTCTTTTTTTTTTTTTCCTTCTCGCCACAGCCCGCGTACGTGTTAATTCACACCGATAGCATAAGCTAGTGTTGCCAAGTGTCCCGATTTGTGCGGGATTTGTCCCGATCAATGATGAATCGGGACGCCAACTGTCCCGAATTTTAACTAACTAGTCTATATTTCGATCGATCGTTTTGACAGCAAAATTGAATATATCTTACATCGGGCTTTGCATATTTTCCAACCAAACGTGGACTAAATAGGCAACATCAAAGTTTGCTTTGCGCGTGATGGTATGGCATAGCAAGATGCAGATATTAATCATGTTTACTTGTTTTTTTTCTCACTGCCTGATGCATACCGCCGGTTTGCGCTATTAATCGTAATAATAATCAGTACAATATCTAAATTACATGCTGCTACTTAGATAAGTACATTTAGTAAAATGCAAAAGGCTTGTGGAAAAGTTTTTGCACTAGTCAATTTCTTCAGTCGTTTGTAGGTACTGTTGTTTTCAATAAATAAAGTTACATTATATGTCCGATGCAAGGATTTTATCTAGGCTATCAAGGTGTGAGGTACCGTTGGAACTATGCCTTTCTTTTTTAAAGTTCTTTGAAGTGCATGCATTGAATTGTGAGTTCATAAGATTTATTACTTTTTTCACAGTAATATTATTCAGAAAGTTCAGTCTTCAACGATGTTTTGACCAAAAATGATTCGTTAATTTGATTAATTCCATATAACAATTATAAAACATATTGAGAATTGTGTCAAAAAACCTGTAAAACTAATAGCGACCACAATGGCTACAAAAAAATCTGTTTTTTGTAGCTATTGTAATTGTCCAGATTTTAAAACCAAATTTCCGATTTTATATGGACACACTATCGAAAACGATGATAAGGCGCATAGCTAGAGGCATAGAGTAATTAGTACAGGATAAACAATAGTTCTAGACTTAAGGAATGATACTTTGTTAAATAATATTATTTAAATTAATTATTAATAATTTTTCAAGTTTATTTAATGGTAATTTATAACTAAAATATTTATCCCTACAAAAGATATATTTGACGGCTTCGTGGCGGAGTGGCTTAGCACTCGTAAGTTTAAATAACTTAACTCATAAGTTTAACTCTAAGGGCCGCGGGTTCGATTCCCGCACGGAACAAAAATTTGTAAACCTACAAATAATTGTTGCGGGTCTGGATGTTTGTCCTTGTGAAATTTTATGTTCTTATGTTAACTGCCTCCACTATATACTTAGGAAACATTCTTAATGTGGAGATAACGTTATTATAAAATAGAAATAAAACAGATATGAGCCATGGTAGCTCAAGGGCAAAGTGCTCCCGAGTTTGATCCCCGCCGACACCAATGAAATTGTTATTTAGAAATCTGTTTTATATAATACGTATTTTTCAATTCGAACATATATTACTTACCCCTTTCTAGTTCTTAACTAACTTGGCGTTGTGAGATTCCTTAGTCTGCTTACTCAATAGAGTAAAAAAGAAAAGCCGACTTCAATTTACTACAACAATAAAATAATTTATACATATTAGCTTCCGATGTCAGGACTAGATCGGATATTAATTCTCATATACACTATGTCTTAGCTACGACCTCATAAGCTATTATGTGGAAATTATTTTATTCTTTTAGTTCCAATAGTATCAAGATTATTCGTGCTAGATACAAAATTTTTTGGATACAAGTATTATAGTAACCTTGCGCTCGCCCCACCTCGAGCAGTTACGCACACAGAGAACATTATAGTGTGCCTTCAATATTACGCCCTTCCAGAGTGATTTTGACTTGCGCAAATTTGAATATACGCTCTTAACTGGAACCACAGGGCTTTTGTTACATGTTGTATACGAGTATATCTTATCTCTTGCAGTAAAAAAATCTGAATTGGAATTATCATTAGATTTATATAAAATTTATAACATGAAACAAAAGACTTCTATGTACTAGACAGGCGCTGCGGCCTTAATACAATGCACAATAATCTACTGTCATTTCTACGGAACTCCTTTAGTCGACTGCGAGCAGGCGAGAACACTAGTTCTTTGTTTTGTAAACCGCGAACGCTGTTTTCAATAATCTGACACTGATTATTTTGTTTATGTGACTAAGTAAATGCTGTCATTATTTCATCATCATCATTACAGCCCTTTACAAATCCACTGCTGAACATAGGCCTCCCTCAATGAATGCCACAAAGCACGGCCCTGAGCCACCTGCATCCATCGACTTCCTGCATGTCTTACCAGGTCGTCATTCCATCTAGCGGGGGGTCGCCTTACACTACGCTTACCGGTACGAGGCTGCCACTCGAGAACCTTTCTTCCCCATGGATTATCGTTTCTTCGAGCTATATGGCCGGCTCATTGCCACTTCAGCTTACTAATCCGTTGGGCTATGTCGGTCACTCTGGTTTTACTGCGGATATGTTCATTTCTGATGATCTCTATTTTATCACGCAGAGAAACCCCGAGCATAGACCTCTCCATAGCTAGCTGAGCGACCTTGAGCGTCCTCATACGGCCAGCAGTGAAGGACCACGTCTCAGATCAGTAAGTCTTCACTGGCAACACGCACTGGTTGTACAATCTAGTTTTCAGAGTTAGTCATTATTTATGTGGTCACATTGTCAACGTGATTTGAAGTTTCTTTCAGGTAAGTATGTAACTTTATTTCGTATTTGCCTAGAATGGTAGTCGTAAATGAAAATACAACTGCGTGACATTATCATACAAAACATTTAACTGTGATATTTGAGGTTTAGTGTTATTTAACATTATTTAGCTGACTCCAATAGGGGTCCCTACTGGTGACCATAAAGAGTATGAATAACTTTGTAACAGAAAATATTTATTTATAGAGGAATGCGCAATACAGTAGTCGGGCAACTAGCGACTGGCTCAAAAATCTTAGTAACTAAGTGGATAGGTACAACATTACTAAGTATATAACGTGGTGTGTGCGCAGCACACCTACAATTAAAAAGCATACATTTTTTTGCAAAGTTTAATATCATGTGTACATCAGAAATTAGGTTATCCATTGAATATTTTGTTGTGCAAGCTAAGTTATTACGTAAATGAGATGTTCAAAAAATTATGGAGTCATTATTTCCGCATAGCTTCTGCTTTATTATTTCCTACTGCATTTTGTACAAACATGGTCTTTTAGTCTGAGAAAATTCTGTCCGAGAAAGCTATGCTTCTGCATTTAGTCTGGTGAGTGCAGGTGGCCGGTGGCCCAATCCCCCCCCCTAACATGGTAGCAGAAGTAAATACAACACTACCCCAGGAGGGTACCAGCACTCCTGGTGAAGGAGAATCCTTCGCTAAGAATCCACGCTCAAGCTACCCTACTCTTTCTTGTTCGCAGCACAGCGGGGCAGCCGTATATAGCGTATTGCGAATGGCGAAATTCCGCTCGAGACTAAGTCTGCTCGGGGCAAACGGAGCAATAAGACAAAAGGCGCCTCCCGCCACGCTACTCATGAATTTCTGCAACATCAGGGGACTTCTTTCAAACCATCCAGAACCGACGAAGCCGGCCTTGCTCTTTTTAACCCAGACTCAGGTGGCCTCTCCGGCTGACCTCTTCTATCCGGGATACAAATTAGAATAATCCTTTGTGCCCTGGACTGGAATTTGCGTGTACGTCAGAGAGGACATCTGTTTTCAACACTTCGGGAGCCTTGAAGTTACGGACCTACCTATTCTATGGTAATGCCCATGGCGGTAATACCGACACAAACCGACTCATCGACCACGTCCAAATGGCTGCAGACTCCGTGCTACAACAGGTCCCATCCGCAGAGATCGTGATGCTTGGTCATTTTAACGCGCAACATGCTGAATGGCTTGGTTCCCGTTCAACGTTTAATAAAAATTTTGTTTCGTCCGTCGAATCTTCTTTAGACGATGACAAAATTATTTTGGCGTTTTGTTAATAACAAGAAAAATAATGCTTATAGTATTCCCAAAACGATGAAGTATGGTAATCACATCTCTTCCTATGAAAAAGAAATATGTGAGCTTTTTTCTAATTATTTCAGTTCTGTTTTTGTAAACCCAGTGGAGACTATCTTATATTCTCACAATTAATTATCCAATCGTAGTAATTGTACCCTAAGTGATATCGTAATCACACAAGAAGAAAAACAGCAAGATTGCGAAATTAGACCAAAGAAAAGGCTCTGGACCAAATGGTCTTCCTCCTTTATTCATTAAGAAAGGCGGCAATCCCTTGGGTATTATATTTAATGCATCCATTAAGGCAGGTATTTTCCATAAGTATGGAAAATAGCACATATCGTTCCGATTTAAAAATCCGGCGACAGATCCAATTGCGAAAATTATCGACCCATTAGCATCTTGTCATGCCTTGGTAAATTGTTTGAATCATTGGTGTATGATTATCTTTATCATCATATTCAACCTTTCCTATCGCTTCGACAACATGGCTTTATTAAGAACACATCGACGACTTCTAATTTACTTGAATACTAACACTAACTCTGCAGTGCTTTCGCCAAGTGAAAACAGGTTGATAGCATATATACCGATTTCTCGAAAGAATTTCATAAAGTGAATCATAATATTTAATGTATCAAATTAGCATGTTACGGAATACGTAAGTCTGTTGAGATGGACTGAAACATACCTCAATAGGTGGAGTTCGCGTAAAAGTTAAAAAGTAAAGTTTCAGCCTCAATACGTCCCACTGCTGGGCACAGGCCTCCCCTCATTTCTGAGAGGGTTTTATGCCCCAATGTGCCCAAATGCCCCAATACGTGTTGGCGAACTCCACATGTCTTCGAAATATTTTTTTTCTTATTCCTCAGACATGCGGATTTCCTCACGATGTTATCCTTCACCGGCGAGCACGTGATAAATCAGCATTTAAAATTGCAATTAACAATTTCTTTGGTGCCGGCGGGGATCGAACCCGGGTTACTCGCGTTCTGTTATATTTACAGCGAGCGTTAACCATCTGAGCTACCACGGCTCTACATAAAGGAGTCAGTTAGTTACTATAAAAGGTTTCAAATTCTCACCCGTTTCTGTGACATTGGGCGTACCAAAAGGGTCCCATTTAGGTCCTTTATTTGTTATAACATTTATTAAAAATCTTATTAATATGTCCATGCCTGTTGTATGCAGATGATTTGAATTTGAATTTAAATAGAAGTCTGCCCTCCTATGAAGAGAAACTTAAAAAGTTTAACATTATATCACTACAAACTCGGTGTAAATATCAGGATATGACTTGCCTTTTCAAAATTATTCATTCCCTTATTGATTCCCCCACCGTTCTTTCATTTGTCAAGATTAATACTGAGCTCCATCGTCGGTATACTTTCGTAAACACTTTCCCTTTGCAATTTTATAAAAATAATCGTCCTATTACAATCCTCTTGTAAGAATGTGTCGCCTATATAATAGTAAAAATACAGACATTTTAATAACAAAGTAAACAATTTCAAAAAATCCGTATTAGAAGATATACTTCGTAAATAAGCTTACAATTTAAATTTAAAGGTAAATTAACACTATTCTAATTAAGATTTAATTTTCCAAAATTTTGCACAACATAAGTTCATAAGTATAGTATGTTTATAAGTAAGGTTATAAGTATTTGTTCTGTAAACTCGTTACTGTTACCTAATATCATTGTGTGTGCACATGTTTTGTAATACCATCCAGATTGTAACTTTGCATTTATTATGTTCAATTGTTCATGATTTGGTGTTATTCTGTTTTGTGTACCTAAATAGATAAATAAATAACCGATTATGCGGTTAGATCTGTCCGTGGATCCCAGATGTGTAAGATAATGTACCTTCGATGCTGGACCTTCTGCTGACCTCTCATCCGGATGGATATCAGGTCTCTGTCTATACCCCTCCTGGCCTACTCACGCTCGTGGTTGTGTTCTGCAGGTTGCCGCCGTGTTTGGCAATATAGGTCAGCCGATTGGGACGGGATGCGATCTTTCTTGCGTCCTACCCTTGGGGGTGGGTTTGTTTCTCGCCGGATGATCCCAGCGTTGTTGCTGATTCTGTCGCTGATGTGGTGCTTCAGATAATGGAACTTCATCATTTATTTATTTTATTTATTTATTTAATCTTTATTATACACCTTATATACTAAGGGATATAAAGGGCGGACTTAATGCCTTATGGCATTCTCTGCCAGTCAACCCTGGATGATTTGAGAAACTGTGGCAGGTGTAATCAATCACTTCATAAATAAATAATAAGGATATAAAACAAAATAAAATGCAAATGAATAGAATAGATATATGGTTAGTGAAATATACATACTTACTTAATATATAATATAGGATTAATAATAAATATATAAACGGGTACTTCTATACAAAACTATAAGTAAATAAAATATTATGAGACAAAAATAAAATAACACAATACACATATTAAAATACATTATACAAAATATTACTTATAAAGTGAAAGAGAGAAAAAAAAACAATAGTCGGATAGTCAGGTGGTATTATTCTTACGACAGAACTCTCGAACTAGTCTTTTAAAATAATTCTTATTATTAGTTTTCTTGATATAAACAAGCAAGGCATTCCAGAGCAGTATAGACTGGACAGTAAAAGAAGATTTAAAGAAACCACTCCTATGTGGTGGAATACGAATTTTAAGACAATTTTGGGAACGGGGAACTCTATCGTTAGTGGAATACAAATATTGAAAGTTATCCTTAAGATAAGAGGGAGAATTGGGGTCATTTAAAAATGAATGTAGTACTTGCAAAGTTCGGGAGCTACGCCTTTGACAAGTAGAGACCCATTTAAGCTTAGATCGGTACTGGGAAGTATGGTCATACTTACGTAAGCCGAAAATGAATCTAACGCAATTATTGAGAAGATATTGAGATAGATCTGGGTAACACACATCCGCATAAATAATAGGCAATAATGGGTAATATTAAAGTCTGGATTAGCAGAAGTTTAGTTTTAAAAGGCAGAACGTTTTTGAGACGACAAAGAGAACGTAAGGTGGCAGTTACTATACGGCTTGTTTCGGCAACTTGAACTCCGCAGCTTAAGGTATGGTCTATATGTAAGCCAAGATTTCATCATCTGTGGAACCTATCGGAGACAGAATCCAGCCATGGTTTTTTTTTATAGAATAAGGGTGACAAACGAGCACACAGTCCACCTGATGGTAAGTGGTTGCTGTGCCCCATAGACATCTACATCTATCCTCGATTAAGAATCAAAACGCAGATGCGTTATCACCCCTGAGGACTAAGATGGAATTCCTCGTTTCCAGTAAAAACTAGTTTCCGGACCTCTACACTTATCGTACGAAAAACAGCAGCATTAAGCCGCTATTTTACGCTGGTATTCTGTGAGAGCGTGGTCCTTCTCCGGTCGAGCCGACCCATTCGTACTGCAACCATAATATAGCTGCAGCGGGGCTCTACTGCGTATAAAATTGCCGTTAAATTCAATTCAAGTCAGCCTCACTATTAGCCATACCATACATGTCGCCGAAGATAATAACTACAGTGATAGTGATTAAATTTAGGATTTACTCTTTAAGAATAATAAATACCTGTGGCCTAAGTTTATGTTTTCATTTTATAATTTGATACTTCCTAATACCATGGTGACCTATCTGTAAAAAAAGAAACCATTGATGAAGTAGATACTATGATTTAAAGTATATAAAAAATGTGATTTTTTTGTATTAAAAAGGAATTTGAAAATTACACATTTTTACTTTCGTCTATATTGTGAATCAAGTTTTGTGTAGTTAGGTTACTCTGGTTCTAGCAGCCTCAATTATACTGCCTTTTATTACGAATTTAACTCTAATATATAACTATGTCGTATGGACTACAACACTACGAGTACCACCACATTTAACACACATTCATTTTCACAAGAGAAAAAAAGACAGCATCATTCTCCTGATGATTAAAACTCGAAATATGTCCCCTATAAGGCAATATTTGGGGGAGGCTCTTGTTCTAGGCTTGGGAAAAAATATAGATATTTTCCGGCAAAATTATCGATATTTATCGTCGATATTTTTAATCGCGATACATCGATAATTATTTTAGAGTATCGAATTTATAAGATTTAGATATAATTTAAAATGTTATATTTATTTTATAATTTAATAGTCGAAACTTTAAGCAACTGAACCAACAAACTACAAAAGCATTCTTGTGCTGTTGTCTATCTTTTCGTTGTCAAAACGTCCAGCTCATCCTGCTACATCCTGCCAACCGACATTGTTTAAAAATATCGATATATTTTTTTTACTTGTCCATCCCTACTTAAACCCGCAGTGGACTTTAGATAGGCTGTAATGATTATGATGATAAAATGCTCTAAATAAAAATGTAGCCGATGAAAAATATCATTCAATAACATGCCCTTCATACTATCGAATAATATAATATGGCTACCGCTTTCATAAAACGAGAAATCAAGACATTTTCATAAGATGAAAAAAAAAATATTTTTTTAGATTTTAGATTACATAAAATTATGTTAAAAATTCATTTGATTAAAGATTTAATTTTAAGTAAGTATGTACAAATTTTTTTTCCGAGCATATACAATTTCGATAAGTATCAATGTCGCGCATCAAAATCGTGTCTAATTCCCTGATAGCCCAACAAGCAACGCGGGAATTAAAAATAAGTAAAATCTGTTTAACGCGTTCCAATTTTTGTTATAATGCTAATATTTGTATGTATGATAGACTCAGAAAAAATAATATATAAGAGAAATGCTGGGATGCCTAATATTGCTAATTGAAGGTAATAAGTAAAGGTATCGAACATTTATTTATTTACAAAACAAAGAACTATTCTAATATTTACAATGAGTTGTATAAATAATTATTAACTATTAAACTATTGTTTAAATTGAAAACATTTTTACTAACGGCAAACATTTGTGATTGTTTTTGGTAAGTAATGCAACTGGAAAACTTTTTTCACATTCATTAATAACTGACTTTTTTATTTTTATTTAAACTTAAATGATGTAACTAGGCGTTACTACTCCTTTATACTTCTGTCGCCAAGAAATAATGCTGCATAACGAAAGAATGGACTGCTATATACCAGTCTGAAGAGTATATAGAGCCAGTATATTTATTACAGGCAATGAGGCATTTATCCTTGGTCTTTACAGAGTTGAACTTGGTTTCGGGTGCCCATTGGCATAGCTACATACCAGCAGGTGGACTGTAAGTTCCTTGGTCAATTGAATGTTCAAAAAATGTTGGTATAATATTAGTCGACAGAATATCTGGTGGTCTAAAAAAGAAGAGTCCAACGTAGTAGTGTAGTGATGGACGATCAGTTAAAGTCCTGACGGTAGAGATTGCGGTAGTGAAGCTGCGACTCCAGCATGTCGTCCACGTTCACGGTCACGTGTAGTGGCGGGATCAGCGCACCGGCCACGCTCCTGACAAATAACAACACTGTTATGTGTTTGTTCACATACTACCATGTAGCTGTACTGCACTGAACACACAAGCACTGGTGACGCACCTGCCCTCCGCGTTGAGGAAGTTGAAGGTGGAGCAGGCGTGCTCGGTGGGCAGCAGCTCCACGTTCAGCGCCGCTGCACGAGCTGCTCGGAACACCAGCTCCATCGCCCGCCGCTCGTTCGTCTCCAGACCCACCACCTGATCCATTAACTCTATTTATCAAATTTCATTTAATCCTATTTAATTATAAATGTGTACACACAACTTTTCCGGTCGTCTACACACTCTATGGGAAGCACAGAAGCATTATGTTGCTATTTAACGCCGGTATTTAGTAATAGTGTGATTCCTCTGACCTCTTTCTGATGACCTCGATTGAGCCGGATCATTTGTGTCGTAACCACAATACAGGTGAAGGGTAACTTTACGGCATTAATTTGTTTACATCAGATGTAAAATACCAAGACAGGCAAAGGGCAGCAGCTGTACAAAACGAGACAATCTGTCTGTCAAGAATGATGATTAAGAAAAGATTAAGCAAAGACTCCGTACAATTGGAGTGAGCCATGCTCAGCAATGGACTTTCAATAAGCTAATGAAGAATAATGTTGACTGGGAGAGATTGCCCTAAGGCAGCCTAGAGTATAAATAAGCCTTACAAAAACTTGCTTAAGCAATAATAAGTACTATTTTTGCATAAAAGTTTTTTTTGTATTTTTTGTTGGTTTGACAGTTCAGATTTGTTATTTTTTATATTTTAACATCATGTTAATTTCTAAAGTAAATTGTAATTTTGGGGGTAATTTTTTTCCTTGTGCAATTTATGTTTGTGAACTTCATCCACGATACAGGAGAAAATCCTAGTGTGGGGTAACGATTTTAAAAAAATAATTGAAATAGAAAAAACATTTGTCAGAATCTAGTGATTAGTTATGTAGTTACAGGCAAACATAAAAACGGACTCGCATTTTATGTGTACAAGCCAAAAAAAGTTAGCTTCCTTCTAGCTCCACCACAGTAGGGTAAACAGTACTATACTATATATCACATTTGACACTAACCAGCAAATCAATCTTTGGTTCGAGCAGCTTAAATAAACGCAGAGCATCCTCTGTCACCTCGTACGAGCCTCGCACCTGCCACGATAACACTGTCCTAAAATGTTATAATAAAACATAGTGTTCACACATTTATATTAACAATTCTATCCTGGATGTGTCGTAAGAGGCTATAGAGGGAAACTGAAACAGGAGATCATCTTCCTGATAACTCAAAATTATTAAAAAAGCATTGGTTGACTTTGCAGGCCATCCCCATGGATCCCGAACTTCCCGCTAATTTCAAATGCAAAGCGTAAAGTAAACCTAAAAGAAGAGGAGTAAATTCAAGTAGATTTAATACCAAATTTAAAAAGTAGCTATTATTAAAGTACATTTATGATATAAAAGGCTTTTTAAATTAATAAAATCACGTTACTAAAACTTGACATAGCTATATTTTGAACATTTATATTTATTTAATGTTCTGTAGAATAATTTACTCCTTTGACATTTTTGAAGTAAAACTTCTTTACGCACGCTTGACTTGGGGAGTAAGCAGGCGAACGCGTGACGAAAGAGTTACGAAAAGAGTGATCGGGCGAAGCGAATGGGAGTTCAGTGGGGAATATATGCAAGAGAGAGCAGTGCGTACGCACATTTTCTTTATCTCTTTCTCTCATAGCTAGTTATTTTTCGTAATTTTATTTCATTTTGAACAATTTTATGAATTAATATTTTGCTCAATACATTAAATATTCTGTTTAAAGTGAATAAAATTGTTATTTCATTTTAAGGTTCATGTTTTGTGAATTTTCGGGTAAATAATAAATTATGGAAGGAAGCCGATAATAAATTTAAATATTTGTAAAGAATTAATATATGTACATACATGTATATATTATACATATCCATAAATAACCATTATATATATGGCCTTTTCAACGAACCTTTGTCATGTCCTATTAAAAATCCTTAAAAATTATATATATGCCGATAGAATTAAAGCAGTATTACTTCAGTCGTGTGGTCGAAAACATACTCGTTTTTTTCCCTATGTTTACTTTTAATTTCATTGGTTTGGTTATAAAATAATAATGATTGACATGAAAATTGCAATATTAATTTATCTAATTTTGATTTTAATTACCTTTTACTGAATTCCTTACTTATGGAAATAATGAGTCAATATATTATGTTAAATATTTTTACATGCCAGATGTGGTAACATGTTGACTGTGGTACCAATATTTGTCATCATTAATGTACCATGTTAAGGAATATACCCCCCATGAACAATTACACAAATAGACGGCCCCCAGTCCCCGGCGGCTCCGCTATTCCTGGCTACGGTGGCGACCATGGTAACGGCGGGGCAGGGGGGTGCTAAGAATCTCCGGTGGAGGTTCGGTTGCCACCTACGACGACTCGACCTAGCAACATTTAACGCACGCACACTGAGGACTGACGAGAAGATCCTGGAGCTGGAAGAAGAGATAGACAAGTTGCGCTGGAGGGTATTGGAGGCTGGATAGGATTATCCGAGGTCCGAAGAGAGGGGGAGGACACGGTGATTCTCGAATCCGGCAACTTGTTCTATCACCGGGAGGGCGACCATCTGTCCCAAGGAGGTGTCGGATTTATCGTCCACAAGTCTCTCGTCAACAACGTTGTAAAGATTGGGAGTGTGTCGACGAGGGTCGCGTACCTGATACTCAGAATCACCAAACGGTATTCGCTGAAGGTCATACAGGTTTACGCACCAACCTCGGCACATTCCGATGAGGAGGTGGAGGAAATGTATGAGGATATTTCCAAAGCCATGCATTCCTCCAAAACCCACTACACGGTGTTGATGGGAGACTTCAACGCAAAACTAGGCACAAGAGAAAACGGTGAGCTGAAGTTAGGGAAATTTGGAGTAGGGCAACGGAACCGAAGGGGCCAGCAGCTGGCCGACTTTATGGAGAAAGAGGGACTCTTTATGATGAACTCTTTCTTCCAGAAGCGGCCCCACAGGAAGTGGACCTGGTCGAGCCCCTACGGTTCGACAAAAAATGAGATTGACTTCATTATGACGACCAGACGCCAACTGTTCAGTGATGTCTCAGTGATCGCAAGGGTGAAAACTGGCAGCGATCACCGAATGGTTAGAGGCACACTGAACCTAAACGTTAAGTTGGAGAGGTCTCGTCTAATGAAGTCAACGCTCCGTCCCCCCTCGTGCTCTAATCCAGAATCCCGAAAAATTTCAGCTCGAGTTACACAACCGCTTTCAGTGCCTACAAGATTGCAATGCAATGGACGATATGAATGACAAGCTCGTGGGAACTGTCCATTCGGTCGGAAATAAGTTCTACAAGACCCGCCGCAGAAGAACACAAAAACTCTCCGATCACACTCTTAATCTCATGGCTGTTAGACGGGAGATGAGGCTGCAATCGTCAACAGATTTGACAGCATACAGGCAACTGAACAGACAGATCTCCAAATGCATGCGGCGAGACTTACGCAACTTTAATACTGCTCATATTAAAGAAGCGATCGAGCGGAACCAGGGCTCCAAAGTCTTTGCCAGAGATCTGTCTGCCCGTAAGAGCCAACTGTCAAAGCTGAAGACTGAGTGTGGCAGCATCGTTTCCGGGACACCTGAGATTTTGAGTGAGATTGAGAGGTTCTATGAGCAGCTGTACACATCATCGTTGGAGCCAAACGCAAGTGTGAGTAACGATCCAAGAACAAGTCTTATCTGACACTATTTCAATGATATCCCGAACGTCAGTCTAAGCGAGATTAGAATGGCTCTCCAGCACCTTAAAAACGGCAGGGCCCCAGGCGAGGATGGAATTACAGCGGAGCTTCTGAAAGCGGGTGGAACACCGGTACTTGAAGTCCTCCAGAAGCTCTTCAATTCCGTCCTCCATGGTGGCACTACTCCAGAGGCGTGGAGCAGAAGTGCGGTGGTCTTGTTCTTTAAGAAAGGCGACAACGCTCTCTTGAAGAACTACAGACCGATTTCCCTTCTGAGCCGCGTCTACGTGCTGTTTTCGAGAGTCATTACGAATCGTCTCGTAAGCAGACTCGACGACTTCCAGCCTCCCGAACAAGCCGGTTTCCGAAAAGGCTTCAGTATCATAGACCACACACATACCCTGCGGCAGATTGCACAGAAGACTGAAGAGTACAATTTGCCACTTTGCCTGGCGTATGTGGACTATGAGAAAGCCTTTGATTCCGTCGAAATTTGGGCGGTGCTGCAGTCCCTTCAGCGGTGCCAAGTTGAATGTCGGTATATCGAAGTGCTTAAGTGTTTGTACAGTAGGGCTACGATGGCTATCCGAGTACAGAACCAGAGCTCGAAACCTATCCAACTACAGAGAGGTGTAAGACAGGGTGACGTTATATCCCCGAAACTCTTCACCGCTGCTTTGGAAGACGTTTTCAAGCTACTGGACTGGAAAGATACGGTATTAACATCAATGGCGAGTACATCACTCACCTTCGATTTGTCGACGATATAGTCCTTATGACAGAATCGCTGGAGGACTTAAGCACTATGCTCAATGACCTCAATAGTGCCTCCCAACGGATAGGTCTTAAGATGAACATGGACAAAACAAAGATCATGTTTAATGTCCATGTCACACCTATGCCGGTAGTTGTTGGGAGCACTATGCTCGAAGTTGTTGTCGAGTACGTTTACCTGGGACAAATAGTCCGACTAGGTAAGTCCAACTTCGACCGAGAGGTCAATCGACGGATTCAACTCGGCTGGGCAGCGTTCGGGAAATTACGACACATCTTCTCGTCAGGTATACCTCAATCTCTGAAAACTAAAGTGTACAACCAGTGCGTGTTGCCAGTGATGACTTACGGATCAGAGACGTGGTCCTTCACTGCAGGCCGTATGAGGACGCTCAAGGTCGCTCAGCGAGCTATGGAGAGGGCTATGCTCGGAGTTTCTCTGCGTGATAGACTCAGAAATGAGGATATCCGCAGTAAAACCAGAGTGACCGACATAGCCCAACGGATTAGTAAGCTGAAGTGGCAATGGGCCGGCCATATAGCTCGAAGAAACGATAACCGATGGGGAAGAAAGGTTCTCGAGTGGCAGCCTCGTACCGGTAGGCGTAGTGTAGGGCGACCCCCCACTAGATGGAGTGACGACCTGGTAAGACATGCAGGAAGTAGATGGATGCAGGTGGCTCAGGACCGTGCTTTGTGGCATTACTTGGGGGAGGCCTATGTTCAGCAGTGGACTTGTGAAGGGCTGTAATGATGATGATGATATGAATATTATGTCGACATAAATATCATGGACTTACTACTCTAAGAGATCTTAAAATGATGATGCAACAAATGACTTACAATTGGGAATTTGTAAGAGATGTTCTCTTTATCCACCTTAAAAGTCAACCCTGAGATATATACTACCTTATTGCACCAATAATAAAGAACATATTTAATTTATTTTACCTTAGGTTGGCTGCTTAAGGGTAGATTAATTTTAAACAGTAATTTAAAAAAGAGAATACATATGAATTACAATTAATTTACCTGGGAAATATGGCCATAGGACCCAAAACTGTGACTCCATTGTTTAGTCTAAACCCAAACTGCAACAAAAAAGCAATTTATTTTTTTATTCAAGTATATTTGTAAATACCAAAAAATATTTAAAAACTTCCTGCTGGGTTTCTAATGGGTTTTCTCAGGAGGTATTTTCCAAACTTATGAAACAGAAACAGAAACTTTTTTATTCAATGTAGATTATAAACAATACTTATTGAAAGTCAATTTTTTCATTAACCACTGGTTCGCAAAAAAAAAACCTCTGTCCTGGGAAGAACCTGTAAGAAACCTAGCAGGACTATTTTTTTTTCCAAATAATAGCTTACAATCATGTTTAAATTAACAACACAAGACAAATTAGAAATAGCTTGGTAGCGATCACCCTATCTTACTATTTAGGTTATTATCATCTATAAATTCCTTAATATTATAATAAACCTTTTTATACAAACTTAGTTTAATAAAATTTTGGAACTTTGCGTATGACAAATTTTGTATATTTTCTGGGATTTTGTTTTAAAAGCGTATACATCGCCCCAAGAATGAATTACTGACTCGGTGGAGTCAAGTAACTGGTACTACTAGCTTGTGTCTGTTCCTAGTATTTACAGAATGAATATCACTTATTTTTGCAAAACTACATTTTATTCTTGTGTACGTACATAACAATTTCATAAATGTATTGAGAGGCCAGAGTTAATGTATTAATTTCCTTAGATTTTTGTCTCAGAGACTCTTTTGGTTTTAAATTATATATTGCTCTAATGGCCCTCTTCTGTAAAATAAATATAATTTCAGTGTCAGTCGCGGTGTTGGCAGTAAAGAAGGTCTAAAATTAGCGGGGTTCAATGTACTGCCAGATTTAAATAAAGGTATTACTTTACTATGCTACATTAAATCAGGAAACACACCAAATTTGATATTAGTATTAAAAATAATAGTTGAGGTGCAATTGCATCTATTATAGATGCAATAACTTTAACGGAAATCCCCCACAGATCGGCGGTTTTCTTAATATCAATAGTCTTAAAATATTTTAGAATATCTTTTGATGACACTTTATGAAATGTAAAATTCTTTGTATGGTAAATTAAACATGGAATGATTTCCAATAAGTATTATTTATAATTTGTAAAGAATATTTGCCATACCATAGATATATAAGATAGGTATATTTGCCATCAAATAAAAGTTAAGTTAAAGTTTCAGCCGTCACGTACGTCCCACTGCTGGGCACAGGCCTCCTCTCATTTTTGAGAGGGTTTTTAGGGCAAGGAAGTGTCCGCCGCGCTGCCCCAATGCGTGTTGGCGAACTTCACATGTCTTCAAAATATTTTTTTTTCTTATTCCTCAGACATGCAGGTTTCACCTCACGTTTTCTTTCACCGCCGTGCACATGGTAAATCAGCACTTAAAATTGCAATTAACAATTTCATTGGTGCCTGCGGGGATCGAACCCGGGTTACTCGCGTTCTGTTATATTTACAGTGAGCGTTAACCATCTCAGCTACCACGGCTATATATAGATGTTATGTTATAGCCAACTTAATAATTGGAAATTTCTTATTTCACCGTATGCTTGATTTTAATAATCGGACACGTGTTTTGCTCAGAAAATTCTTTTTTATTGTATGTATGTAACACAATATCTCCATCAATTGTAGTGATTTTATGATTATATTTTTATTAATCTCATGAGACTATGCCATATTCCGTCAAATCCGTGGCGGTCTCATGCGACCGCACCCACCGACAGCACTTTAAACCATTAAAACTTAAATAGGCTACTTTTCTTGAAAGAAGTTTAGTATTGAAGTATAGAATCTATACGAAATTCTCTAGTCTATAGTCTAAACAAAAGTTAGTTACTCTATGAATTTTTATTTTTAATCTACCGTAAAATTGCACCATGTTCGTATGGTCGGCAAATTTTGTAAATTGACAGGAGAATAAAAATAAAATACATAGAGTAACTGACTTTTGTTTAGGCCACAAGATAGATAATTTCGTATAGATTCAATAATGCCAAACTTCTTTATAGAAAAGTAGTCTATAAATATAAGTTTTAATGGTTTAAAGTGCTGTGGGTTGGTAATGTCGGCTCGGGATTTGACGGATGCATGCGACTGCATTGGGAATTTTAAGAGGATTGAGGGGTTAAAATCGATTAAACTTATATCCACTATATATTTATGTCCACCACTAAATTTAGCCATTCCACCAGGAATACCATAAACCACAGATCTGAGCCACCAGCATCCATCAACTTCCTGCATGCCTTACCAGGTTGTCATTCTATCTAGTAAGGCCACCAAACACTACTTACTGTTACAAGACTCGAGAACCCTTCTGCCCCACTAGTTATTCGTTTTTCAAGCTATATGGTTAACCTTTTACTACTTCAGCTTACTCATCTGTTGGACTATGACTTTATATTAACACATTCAGTGCCACCGGCTCGCCCGGAGAGTTCACGTAAATCTTATTCCAGTGCCGACGACTTGTCTGGCGAGTTCAGTGTTTTTCACAAATATTTCCAAAATGCATCCTTATTTTCTGCTTAAAATTATAGCTTAGACTAAATATATGCTAAACTAAAGATTTACGTGGTGGGCCGGGTGTGGAGACCTCGTTTAAATTTGAAAGGAAACAAACTATTCTGCAATGCCTCTAACTCGCTCGGCGAGTTCCCTGACACAGATCCTCAACCATTTACATGTTAGACAACAATGTCAACATAGTAGCATGGACTACCTACATACTTATGATATAGAACTAATATACAACAATATTGAAATTAGTTTACGGAATTCGTATATTTAATTTTTTATGTTAGAGCATGGTCTTTGTTTAATAGATTGAAATTTCTTTTGTTCCGATCTATGCAGTATAACTATGGTATTGAGTATTTATGTGGTTGGTTTTGGATAGTGTATTGTAGAATTTACACAACTAGTTTCATTAGAATAAAACAAGCTTTAGAAATACAAAGTTATCGTAATATTTGAGATCACATATCCAGTAGCCATATTATAAATCTTGTATGTTTGTAATAGGGTTGAAAATGAATTATAAAAAAAGGGTTGGCATTGATAAAACAGCAGACAAAAAAACACCGGCGCGCCATTGTGTTTGAAGAACAAAAGCACTGATAACATTGTTTTTTACAAAGCTCTCATTGGCTAATGTTAAATTGCACTCCAAGAATGCACTTGCAACTAAATATTTCATCCAATGTATTCCTATTTGTGACGTCATTGCCTACTCTAGTAAACTTCTGTAAACTTTGTTTTCAATATCACAACCCTTTCATCATCGCATGTGTTTATCTGTTCTCTACCTTTGTGACCTGGCTTACGTTTACTGGACTCCCATGTTTCGATTACCTTGGCTTGCGATTACTGGACTTGTTTTGACTATACCTTTACTTACGATTACCGGACCTGTTTGAGTACTGTTTTAACTACTTTGGCAAATGTTTACTGAACTTTGAGTGTTCTTGTGTCTATCTTGGCCCGGTCTGGAAATTGTTTTCGATTATTTTAAATTGTTATCAATTAAATTAGTCATATTCACAATAAAAATAATACATTTTAATCTGATACCATATTCTTAAAACTGAAAGCTCATATTAAATTATTTCAAGGTAAAATTGTCTATTCACAAGTATTAGAAAAACAAAATAAAACCATAACAATCACCATAATTTAAAAGGTTGACAACCACTGCTCAAATTACGAAACAAACTTACCTTTTATTTTATCCAGAGTTTTTTTGCAATTTTTACAAGCCGAATAGTCCTGAACCACTTTTTAATTGCGTAAACATATTAAGTACACTGTGACGGCCACAAAAATTACAAAACATAGAATTTACCATTACTTAGTGCCAGTGAACTCGCGTGGCGAGTCAATTCAATTTATATTGCAGTGCCAGCGACTCACCTGGTGAGTCTACCGTAAAATGTAGGCAGAATCCGAGAAGACATCATGAAAATTGTAGTGGTGATGAATGTGTTAAATAAACAGATAGATAGCAATATGTTAAGAAACTATCTTACTACTGCATAAGAGTTAATCATAAGTCCAGAGTCTTCTTCCTGATTAATTACTCGTACTGTAGTCTTTCCATCACCTTCATAAGCAGCTTTGTATCTTACTGAACTGGAAATAAAAACAAAATTTTTGGTAATGTAGCAGTTAGTCCACATTTGCCCTAGTAGTTGGTTAGATTTTCTTTCATAAGTCACTAAGGTGTAATGGAACTAAGAAATGGATGTCGGACGGATTTCACATAAAATATTTTATTTAAACTCACAGATTTAACGAAAATATTTCAGGTTTCTTTACAGTTGTAACAACAACAATTTCAACGATGCCGACAGGAATGATTTTACCTCTTGTAAATTATATCATTGGCCAGCAGGAATAGAACAGAGGTTACTGGTTGTACTAACAACGATACGATGAAATGATACGAGCGCCCAGCTTGGGCTATCACTGCGATCTGTAAGTCTCTTAACCTGTACTAAACATTTGATAATGCAAGCTTTACGGTTAAAAATACCTTAGGAATGGAGTCTGTTTGATAAACTTTTTAGCCTTGTTTAAAAACATTTTATTCTATTTTAGTAGCACTTGCATACGGTAAGTTTTTCTCTTCTAAATTTCAGAATTAATTACGAATAAATGAAATAAATGTATTTATTTACGCTAGCACTTTTTTTACTGTCATAGATAAATAGATATGAACAAGGTACTCTGTGATATGAACTATAGACATAGAGGAAGTCGTAGAGAGAGATAAACTATATGGTTCATAGACGTGGGTTGTTGTCATTTTATATGCTGAATTTTGTAATAGCAGGCTAAGGCTACTTGACTTTCCGGCGGAATTGAGGGATTATTCTGATAAGATGTGTGACAAACCGGAACACAACTTAGTCATAGAGAAATTGTATGACGATATTACATCTATATTGCTGGATGCTGCGAGTTACAGCCATAAATGTTTAAAACGAAATAAGAAAGGCTACATCACAGGGTGGAATAGACATGTGAGACCGGCGCATATAAAGGCTCGTCTCTGCTTTCAAACCTGGGTTTGGGCAGGGCGGCCGACATGTGGAGCTCTGTATGAGGATATGCGAGACTCGCGCAGGGTTTTTAAGAGCAAGCTTAAGTGGTGCCAAGACAATGCGGAACAAATCAAGATGGACATATTAGCAATGTCATGTGAGGCGAAGAAATTCGGAGAGTTCTGGCAGCAAACGAAAGGCCTGAATGCTCTGGTGCCTCTTCCAGCAGAAGTGGGTGGCATAACTGGAAGTAAAAACATTGCCAATATGTTCAAGGCTCAGTTTAAAGTGGATCCTAGCAAGATAGTTTGTAGTTTGGACGACGGTGAGGACATCGTGAACTCGGGGATTAGCCCTTTGCGTTTCACTTTCAAGGAAGTGAATGATGCAATTAGAAACATGAAACGTGGTAAGTCGCCGGGACACGATGGCCTCAGCGTTGAACATTTGAGATATGCGGGTGTGCACATTGCCAGAGTCCTCAAGCTACTGTACAATCTTTGTGTAAGCCACAGTTACCTTCCAGAGGCTATGATGAGAACAGTGGTAGTGCCTATTATTAAAAACAGGACGGGCGATGCGGCGGACAGATCCAATTATAGGCCGATATCCTTGGCAACAATAACAGCTAAAGTCCTCGACAGTCTGCTTGACGCGCAGTTACGTAAATCTTTCCAAGTACACGATGCGCAGTTTGGTTTTAGACCGGAACTTTCAACAGAGAGCGCAATATTGTGCCTCAAGCAGACTGTGCGGTATTACACTGATAGAAAAACACCGGTATATGCTTGCTTTTTGGATCTGTCTAAAGCGTTTGATCGAGTGCTATACAAAATCTTGTGGCAAAAGCTTAGGAACGAAACCAGTTTAAAGCCTGAGCTAATCGCTTTGTTCGAGTATTGGTATGGTAACCAGAAAAATGTGGTGAGATGGGATGATGCGTTGAGCGAAGATTATAGCCTGGGGTGTGGAGTACGGCAGGGAGGGCTGACGTCACCTAGGCTGTTCAATTTGTATGTAAATCAACTGATTGTGAGCCTCAGTAGAGCTGGTGTCGGTTGTTCGGTAGATGGGGTCAGTATAAACAACATTAGTTATGCTGACGACATGGTTCTGTTGAGCCCCTCAATCAGTGGTCTTAGGCGATTAATACAAATTTGTGAAGGGTATGCTAAGGTACATGGACTCAGTTACAACTCAAACAAAAGTGAGTTTCTTGTGTTCAAGGGGAAAAATAAGCTACCCATATTGAAACCCACCTTTCAACTATGTGGGTGTCCCCTTGAACAGGTTACTGAGTTCAGGTACCTTGGCCATATAGTAACCGACAGCCTGGAGGATGACAGCGACATTGAACGCGAGCGCCGGGCGCTGGCGGTGAGAGGCAACATGTTGGCCCGCAGATTTGCACGGTGTACAAAGCAGGTTAAGATAACGTTGTTTAAAGCTTACTGCCAATCGTTCTACACGTGCAGTCTGTGGACGGGCTATTCGCAGCGGACCTACGGCGCCCTGAGAGTGCAATACAACAATGTGCTGAGGGCGGTGTTGAGGAAGCCGCGAAACTGCAGTGCGTCGGCAATGTTTGCGGACAGTCGTGTGGATGACTTCTACGCGATTGTGCGAAAGCGTGCCGCGTCCATGATGAGCAGGCTTGTGAGAAGCACTAACACCCTCCTCAGCGCGTTGGCCTCTAAGCTAGACAGCCCTCTCTGGAGGAACTGGAATGATGTGCACACCGGCACTAGGCCTCAGCGCCCACGCTGGTGCTGAATAGGTTAAGGTAGATTAAGGACTAACATAGCATAAGTAATAGTCACTAACACATTTGGTATTAACATAGTTATATAAGTTAATTGTTTACTAACACATTTTTATATGGACTATGGTCTGAATTAAAAATATATTATTATTATTTATTATTTTAAAGAAACGTAACGAAACCAGTGACTTGATCGGCGTCACCTGTTTCAAAACTAGTGATTTTTGTAACTGGCTATTTTTATTCGGCTACTGTGATTGCATAAATATCACCACCAACTATATAGTTACACACGAAACGAAAATAAATTTAATCACAAACTATGTTTGTAGCTATACAGTAACTGTATACTGTTAAATCAATAAATTAACTTCCCTTCATACTTTATTCAGGTTTAGGACAGACTGCATTAAATGTATTTATGATTGATTTGCGTTTACTATGACACTAATATTTTCATAAAATTATTAATGCAGGCATAGTTACAAGTCAATTTGATTGTATATACAATGATTATTGATATTTACAGTTTATTTACACTTTTTCAACGTTTTCACTGTCATTTGTTTTTGCACTTTTAAACAATTTTACAATTAATTTGTTGTAACATTTAAATTTTTAAAATTTTTATACACATTTTTTAGTTTTATTTTAATTTTATGAATAAACGAGTTCATGAATCCGTCAAAAATGTTTTAAAAATTATTTTAGTTAAATTCAATGTGACTCGCTTCCCGGAATCGCAAACCGTTGAAAATATTTACAAACAGAGATTACTCTGTTTTATTGTCTATGTCTATAGTCTTACGTATGAAAATTAAACGTACAAAAATACTGTTACGATGGTTTGTTTATTGTTGTATGCCACATGTGCGCTTTGCACTCGAGCGACCGACAGTCGACTCCCGCAATAATCATGGTTTACATTACATGGTTAACAGTAATCATAATCACACATTTACAAAAATCACTACTTGTAACATGACTCGAAACTAGTGATTCGGTTACATGCCGCGTAGCCAGTTACTGTATCTTAGTGACGTGAAATAACGCCCTACGTCTAATGGTTCATAAAAGATAGCTTGATCTCTGCGACAGCTGTCAGTAAAAATCACGCCTATGAAGTCCTGAATTTCTTAGTAATAGTGTGATACAGTCACACAGATTACCTCCTAATAGATACCGCATCATGGAATATTTGTTCCGTTTCGAGTTTACCAAATTTCGAGTTGCGGGGAGGTGTCAAATGCGCTGTGATTGGATAATTCAAGGTTGGGCTTAGAATGCTCTGAACCATAGTGATGGGACAGGGTTGGGACGATGATCGACAAATTTGAAATTTATTGATTATTGATAAATCAATGAATTGATCAATTTTTATTTGAAATTTATTAAAAAATAAAACAATGTATATAAATAAAAGAATATATATATACAATATGTAACGTAATTAACGCACACCCTCAGACACCCCAATTAGTATATTATGTTATAATCATAATACATACACTGAATTTTTGGTTAAACATTTTTATGCACTTATTATTTATCAAATTAATTATACTAATTCCGGAAGAATGTTGTGGTCACAGTACAAATGTACGAACGCAAAGAGTTTAACGTGCTTGAAATAAAGTTCATTTTTCTTTATTTTTATTGAATGACAGAATTAGTAATAATACAAATAAAACTGCATTTTAAAAGTCTTATTGCCTTAAGTTACGGTCCATTTCAGTTTGTTTTGACTGTACAGATTTAGTGCGACTGTAATTAACATAGTTTTAATTATTTTTGGGATAAAAAATTACCTTCATTAAAAATGATAGGAATCGATTCAGGAAACGATTCTGAACAAACTACTTTCTCAAAGTGGGTTAATTATGTTACATGTTGTATATATATATATATATATATATATATATATATATATATATATATATATATATATATATTATTTATATATTATTTATATATTTATAGATAAGAGTTTCTCTTCAAAGTCCTCCATGATATATGGCGGCGACTATAGGAAATACAGGTGAGCCCATCGCCACACCATCAACTTGCTTGTAGAACTCTTCCTTCTACAATAGATAGCCAGATGTGAAGCAGTGTTACTGCATATTCTGCAGGCATGTTGTTATCTTGTAGCTTCCTAGTTACAATTGAGAGGCAGTCTTCAATAGTTAGGCATGTGAATAGTGACTGAACACCAAAACTGACCATAGTTTCATTGTCAGCGATATGTAGGTCTTTTATCTCACTAAAAAAATACGTGTGGCACTCGGGGACTGCCGCGGTAAAGCTATTGCATAGCATTTTTTATCAACTTATGCAATTATTATTAATTATTTATTTTATTTATGCAGTTAAGTCTTTGATATTAAACGAAACTGACCGCCGTAGATTGTCGGAAAAGATAGTTCTTCCGCATGTTCATCCATTAAAATACTGATTGGCCTGTTATATTCACCGGGTGCTATACTCAAAAAATAATCATCATTCCACAAAAGAGTTTGTTGCTGCGCAACTAAATTGTCTTCAATTGGCACATGTTCACTTATTTCATTCATATTCAATTGCGAAGTACGTTCATTGCCGGAAAAAAAAGATTCATCGATTTTAATGTCATGATAAATATAAAGAGGCGTAGATACTAAATACGACAACCACTCTTTAATATGGCTCTTATTTATAAGCCCGTGGACATAACTAGTTTTGTGAATCAACTTCTTTTTCAAATGCACACAAAAGCAATGGTCATCTTCAATGTTTCTTGGCAATTGTTTCACCATTGTATTCACTTCAACAGGTACATTAATTATCTGGCCATAAATACCGTACTGACCATTAACGTGTCTCAGTCAACGAATCTGCATGAACGGTATTCTCGGGGAAATCAACCGTTGCTCGATAAGGTTTAACGTTGGTAAATGTGATGTAATTTTCGGATATGCAAAACCATTGTAGGTTGACATGAGAGGAATTTTTTCTTTTCCCAAAGATGTATAACACGTAGAGCAGGCTTATATCTCTTCATGGAATTTAATCAATGTTTATTAAAAAATAATAATTTCTTAATAAACATTGATTTTCGTTGAAATTGTTGTTTTTAATAAACACATAACATTATGTATGCACATATGTACTACAAAAGCACAAAACCCGCTTTTCTTCATACATTCGATCATCCGGATTTTCGATTATCCGAATCCCTAACGGCAATAATTAGTCCGGTTAATCGAGTATATATATACATATTGAGAATCTAAATTGAGAATTTAAACTATACGCGTGTGTGTGTTTGTGTGTATATAAATAGGGCTACTTTTAATATCGCTCATTTTAATATCAAAAATTTAGGTTATCTTTATAGCAGTATTACATTTTCAATTCAAAATTAGTACTGCATTTGTGATAATAATAAAATGTAGGTATGTATATAGAGTACTCACTCATTTTCTTTCACTATTTTTTCGTGACTTTCTTCATTAAGGCTTGTATTCACGCTAATGGCCTTGTGCATTTGGGCGGAGCTAACGACCCCTCTCCGCGCCACTCCACTACCAGCATGCGACGACGCGGCCCGTGCCTTGCCGCCAATTGCGTTTGCCGCGCTTTGTCTCGTCACAGAGTGGCGAAATCACAGTAATATAGGTATTTTATAAACAGCACCTGTCTAATATTATGAAATATGTAGATAAAACTCAAAACTTTCCTTGATTAATGTATACCCTTTTGTTTGTAATATTTTTTTAGAAATCTATTCAATCGTTTCTGCATATTCACCATGTTTTACAAACTAAACTTAAACATTAATAAAACTGTACAATTAATATAACTATAAAACACTACTATTAAACAATAATCAGAAAAAACCTACTCAAATATTAACAAAATTAAATTTTTGCAGTAATATTTTACGATTTTATTTCGTAGTGCTGAGCTCTCGCAACGCGGCGTACGTCCACCTAGCAACACGATGCGCCCCGCACTGAATTCGTGGACGAATGCGGGGGGTGATATAGACGCAGTATTTAATCGGGACGCATTTTTAATTTATTATCATAAAAATAATACATATTTCTAAAAAGTAACCAAACCAAATTATTTTATTTTGTATTGCAAAGCAGTAGATATTTTTTTTATATTCCTTTGATAAACAATGAAGGAGTAAAGTGGTTTCATCTCAACGATTTGGAGGTGATTTGGGTATTTTTTTATTTATTATGTGACACCGATAGAAAAATTATGGCTAAACCAAATTACGTATCAGATCATGTAGATTACTAGCTATTTTTTTCATATGTAATTTCTCTGTAAGTGTCGACGAAAAGTTGGTTCATCTGCACGCTTTTTTCAAGCTTTTTTGCGAGAGAGCAGCCTTAATAATAAATGCACTTCGTTCATTCATATTCAAAATTTCAAAACACTATACACAAACACCGTGTCGAAGACTGAGGAAAAGAAACGACGTTAGACCATCGTTAGACAATGCACGGCCTTCAAGCCACACCTCCGTGCCCGTCGGAGAGCGTGAGGTTTTTTTCGTTACGAAATTTCTGGATTTTCCCGCACTCAAGGCCCGCGATAGAAGCTATGCAATAGCTTAACAAAATGGTGTGAATCCATTGTGTGTTCTTGTATGTCCTTTCGGTGGTGACAGTATTTTTTGCCTAGTGTTGCACCTAAAAGTAGTATTATTATTTAAAAACCATACGGTACGTGTTCCAAATTTAGATATACTTAATAATAATAGTAATAGGATATTACTGAAGTTCATGTAACACTAGAATAATATTAATCACATTATAACTTTCACTTGTTTTATGGTTTATAAATCCGTTAAAAATAGTTTAATTTCGACTTGTAACATTCGCCTAAATATTAGAATATCACGTTTCAATCCGTGGTAGCTCAGTGTAAGCTAGTACGTGTGAAGATAAGAAGGGCTATTTTACGTTTCAATCAACCATTTAATGTTATTACTTATTGTGTAATCACCATTGGTATTATACTTTTTAAAAATATAAAAGTCCATACTAAAACTGGCAAGTATAGAGATGGTATAGCGGAATCCAAGAGCCTTCTACGGTTTTTCATAATATGAAGATTGTCTTCTGTGAAGTGTCTTGAGCATAGCACACTATTTATGGTGGGGGAAACCATTGGTATCCTCGACATGTAGCGTCGATCCACATTTTTCCTTTCGGGGCATTCAAACCTATAACATATAGGTACCACAAATATACGCCACTATTTGTATGAAATAATGACTACAAAAAAAAGTAAACGATGACCAAACAAATATCGACTTATAAATCACAACACTATCGATACACGTGCTGTCGTTAGACAAAGACAACTATTTTAATTTACGTAATGAGTGAAAAGGACATTTCAAAAAGACATCAACGGGTGCTCAAATGATATCACTTTGCAACATTATATATCCAGTGTAAGTTGAAATGCACCGGAGTGCATTTGAAATAAGTTTACGTGATAAGAATAAAATTTACTTACCGATGAAATATTATGCCATCTTTTTGATAACTGGATGTCTCGGCTGACTTGCCCCACCATTTCACAGCATAGGAAGTCGTTTGTAATGTATTTTGGATACAAAATTATTTTTAAATTTTCCAAAACTCAGACGTGCCTACGGGTCACAAACTTGGTCGTAACTGATATCGTAATTCTTAGCGTTACTTCGTATGCTAGCTACAGCAAGTATGGGTTGCGCGCGTTTGTGGTCCTGTATGCGGAATCTATTAGGAGGTAATCTGTGTACAGTAAGTACCTGTCAATGTCATACTTTATGGGCATGCACTAATTAGGTCGGCATTATAGGTTTATTTTATCTTTATGTATGGTACGAGGCTGCCACTCGAGAACCTTTCTTCCCCATCGGTTATCGGTTCTTCGAGCTATATGGCCGGCCCATTGCCACTTCAGCTTACTAATCCGTTGGGCTATGTCGGTCACTCTGGTTTTACTGCGGATATCCTCATTTCTGAGTCTATCACGCAGAGAAACTCCGAGCATAGCCCTCTCCATAGCTCGCTGAGCGACCTTGAGCGTCCTCATACGGCCAGCAGTGAAGGACCACGTCTCTGATCCGTTAGTCATCACTGGCAACACGCACTGGATTACACTTTATTTTTCAGATATTGAGGTATACCTGACGAGAAGATGTGTCGTAATTTCCCGAACGCTGCCCAGCCGAGTTGAATCCGTCGATTGACCTCTCGGTCGAAGTTGGACTTACCTAGTCGGACTATCTGTCCCAGGTAAACGTACTCATCAACAACTTCGAGCATAGTGCTCCCAACACCTACCGGCATAGGTGTAACATGGACATTAAACATGATCTTTGTTTTGTCCATGTTCATCTTAAGACCTATCCGTTGGGAGACACCATTGAGGTCATTGAGCATAGTGCTAAGGTCCTCCAGCGATTCTGCCATAAGGACTATATCGTCGGCAAATAGAAGGTGAGTGATGTACTCGCCATTTGATGCTAATACCGTATCCTTTCCAGTCCAGTAGCTTAAAAACGTCTTCCAACGCAGCGGTGAAGAGTTTCGGGGATATAACATCACCCTGTCTTACACCTCTCTGCAGTTGCATAGGTTTCGAACTCTGGTTCTGTACTCGGATAGCCATCGTAGCCCTACTGTACAAACACTTCAGCACTTCGATATACCGACAGTCAACTTGGCACCGCTGAAGGGACTGTAGCACCGCCCAAATTTCGACGGAATCAAAGGCTTTCTCATAGTCCACATATGCCAGGCAAAGTGGCAGATTGTACTCTTCGGTCTTCTGTACAATCTGCCGCAGGGTATGTATGTGGTCTATGGTACTATTTTCAGAAACCGGCTTGTTCGGGAGGCTGGAAGTCGTCGAGTCTGCGTGCGAGACGATTCGTAATGACTCTCGAAAACAGCACGTAGACGCGGCTCAGAAGGGAAATCGGTCTGTAGTTCTTCAAGAGAGCGTTGTAGCCTTTCTTAAAGAACAAGACCACCGCGCTTCGGCTCCACGCCTCCTGAGTAGTGTCACCATGGAAGACGGAATTGAAGAGCTTCTGAAGGACCTCAAGTACCGGTGTTCCACCCGCTTTCAGAAGCTCCGCTGTAATTCAATCCTCGTCCGGGGCCTTGCCGTTTTTAAGGTGGTGGAGAGCCATTCTAATCTCGCTCAGACTCACGTCCGGGATATCATCGGAATAGTGTCGGATAAGACTTGCTCTTGGATCGTTACTCACACTTGCGTGTGGCTCCAACGATGATGTGTACAGCTGCCCATAGAACCTCTCAATCTCACTCGGAATCTCAGGTGTCCCGGAAACGATGTTGCCGCACTCAGTCTTCAGCTTTGACAGTTGGCTCTTTCTGGCAGATAGATCTCTGGCAAAGACTTTGGAGCCCTGGTTCCACTCGATCGCTTCTTTAATACGAGCAGTATTAAAGTTGCATAAGTCTTGCCGCATGCATTTTGAGATCTGTCTGTTCAGTTGCCTGTATGCTGTCAAATCTGTTGACGGCTGCAGCCTCATCTCCCGTCTAACAGCCATGAGATTAAGAGTGTGATCGAAGAGTTTTTGTGTTCTTCTGAGGCGGGTCTTGGAGAATTTAGCTCCGACCGCATGGACAGTTTCCACGAGCTTGTTCCACTGTATTGCAATCTTCTAGGTACTGAAAGCAGTTACGTAACTCGAGCTGAAAGGTTTCGGGATTCTAGATTAGAGCACGAGGGGGACGGAGCGTTGACTTCATTAAACGAGACCTCTCCAACTTAACGTTTAGGTTCAGTGTGCCTCTAACCATTCGGTGATCGCTGCCAGTTTTCACCCTTGCGATCACTGAGACATCACTGGCGAACTCACTGGAGAACAGTTGGCGTCTGGTCATCATAATGAAGTCAATCTCATTTTTTGTCGAACCGTCGGGGCTCGACCAGGTCCACTTCTTGTGGGGCCACTTCTGGAAGAATGAGTTCATCATAAAGAGTCCCTCTTTCTCCATAAAGTCGGCCAGCTGCTGGCCCCTTCGGTTCCGTTGATCTCCTCTAAATTTCCCTATCTTCAGCTCACAGCTTCTCTTGTGCCTAGTTTTGCGTTGAAGTCTCCCATCAACACCGTGTAGTGGGTTTTGGAGGAATGCATTGCTCTGGAAATATCCTCATACATTTCCTCCACCTCCTCATCGGGATGTGCCGAGGTTGGTGCGTAAACCTGTATGAACTTCAGCGAATACAGTTTGGCGACCCTCGTCGACACACTCCCAATCTTTACAACGTTGTTGACGAGAGACTTGTGGACGATAAATCAGACACCTCCTTGGGACAGATGGTCGCCCTCCCGGTTATAGAACAAGTTGCCGAACTCGAGGATTGCCGTGTCCTCCCCCTCTCTTCGGACCTCGGATAATCCAATAATATGCCAGCGCAACTTGTCTACCTCTTCTTACAGCTCTAGTATCTTCTCGTCAGTCCTCAGGGTGCGTGCGTTATATGTTGCCAGGCCGAGTCGTCGTAGGTGGCAACCGAACCTCCACCGGAGATTCTTAGCACCCCCTGCCCCCGCCGTTACCATGGTCGCCACCGTAGCCAGGAATAGCGGGGCCACCGGGGACTGGGGGCAGCTTGTTTGCGTCGTTATTCATGGGGGGATATTTGTCATAGTAGCCACGCTTGGCTAGTGGGTTGGTAACCGCAGTTTTTTATTATATCACAGTTGTTATCAGGAAGATGCTGCTGCCCATCTCCTGCCTGTCTCTCTCTGTCGCTTCTTACGACACCCACGGGAAGATATGGGGTAGTGGATATTCTCAACCGCCACTACACGGTTTGCTTGGATGCTTGACTTTTAAGCCAAATCTTCTTTTCATTCGGGACCTTCGTTATTCATTTTATAAATCTGTTCTTCACAATATGCTGATGCATTACATTGCGACGTTTTCGGGAGATTTCAGTCAACGTCGACAATCATTCAAGTTCCAAAAGGCTCCTAAGCTACCAAAATATATTTTTGTAATTAAGATTAACAAACAGTTCATACAATATTTCTTAATTTAAGATACATTAACTACAAGAAATATAATATAATAGTGCAACCAACACCGTTGACCATCAATTACAATTAACAAAAGTTAAGGTTGAGAATAGCGTATAACTTTTTCTTCTAATACAATGTTTGTATTTTCAAACAATGCAGCAATAAATAATATATATATATATATATATATATATATATTGTAAAATCAATCTCACAAACTCATTCTTTTGTGAGTAGTGACAGTAATTATTCTTTTTTACAAATACCCACCTTATGAGCAAAAATGTCAATATATTGAAAGTAATTACTTTAAAGTAATAACTTTCTATATATGGTCGGCACGCATCATATTCTCTCGGAAAATGGTACTATTACATAACATGGAGGATGGTGTTTATCAGGACTTACTAAAGGAATAGGGGCTGGACATAGCATATAGTTATTTACGCGTGTGAGGAATAGATCTAGAAGAACATTATTTAAATTTCTATATGTATTCATTAAAATTATGAAGTGATATAAACTTTATTAGACTATTGCGTGAAACTGATATATTGGAATAACAATTATTTTCAAAATTAAGATTCGTATAATTCCAATCGATGGCAAATTATGGTAAGGTGTATAAAGTATTGATAAGCTCAAGTATACGTCACTCTTTTGACTTTAGGCGCAATATAGACAGCGTAACAGCCAGGGATTCACTGGTTCATACCGTACTCGTACAAACGTAATCTCACGGTTCACTACACGTCCACTCTGCGCGTGATAATGACGCGGTGCGCTCGAAACAGTGGACATTTATACTTATGTCTTAACAGGCAATATTTATGATACTACCTTCATTCGGATTTATGAACCTTATTTTATTACATATTTATTAACATTTTATAATCACATACACTACATCTCTTTCTTGTTAAGATTTTTAAATTTATAAATTCTACCAATTACAAATCAAATTCCAATCAAAATTTAATTAATGACATCTTGGTCCATTCCGCTGCTGATGTTCGGTTCTTGACTTTCTTCTTCATCTTTGTTGGAGACATTTCTCCATTCGCCTTCTACTTTATTTAGATGTACTATATTCCTCCTGTATTTTTGACCAGTTTCATCGTTTGTTACAACGCAGTCACCATTTTTTGAACTTTCTACGGTATGAAGAATGGGATTGAAATAAGACGTCAATTTATTTGGTCTTTCCATTGCTTTTACGTAAACTTTGTCATCTTCCACTATTTTTGAACTCGTAGCTCTTCGCTTCCTGTCAGCACACTCTTCCTTTTTGTTTTTGTTCTCTGTCTCTTATTTCCATGTCAACTGTTCTGTTGCAGCACCAGTCGAGTGAGGGGACTTTATCTCTATTCTGTCTTTGAAGAAAAGTTCCGATGGTGTCCTTCCAGTCACCGTTTCCAGTCAGGCTTTCTTTCATATCTTTTCTTTCATAGTGATTTTTTTCGTAGCCGTTTTAATATATCTCGGTTTTGCCTTTCAACCTGCAAGCCGCACTCTTTACAAACGACTTAAACTCGTCGCTCACAAATTGCTTACCATTGTCAGCTGTGAGTTAGACAGGATATCCTAGTCTGCTGAAGATTTCCTTTAGATTTTAACTATCTGTGAATTATAAATTGCCTTTGTTACTTTTATTTCTTTGTATCTACTATATTAATCAACAACAACTACTAGATGTCATTGTTTGGAAGTGGTCCTAACAGATCTATTGCGACGTCTACCCATGAAGCCGCCACAGGTAATTCATGTCTTTTTAATGGATTAGAAGGATTTGGTAAGCTTACTATAGTGAAACTTTTAGATGCTTTTACTAAATTCACAACATTCTTTGTCGATTCTTGGCCACCATACTTTTGTCCTTAAATGTCCCTTCGTTGCAACTGTACCGGGGTGACCTTCGTGGGCAGCTTCTAATACTTTTTACGGAGACTATGTGGTATGACTATATTATTTCCCCGAAGTAATAATGCCTACAAAAAAACATATCTCAGTTTCAAAGACGCGGTAATTTTTTACAGATTCATTCCAGTTGTTGTGATATATGCCCCTTTTTATGTTTAGGTATCTTTATCAGTTTCCGATGCTTCTTAATTTCCCACAATGGTACAGCTATTGGTCTAGAACTTTCAACAATCTGTTGCACATGTTAATCGCTTCCAGAAGAGAGGCTGTTTGGGCAGTAATATAACCTTGATAAAGGGTCTGCAATATTTGATTTAACAGGTTTATATATTACCTGGTAATCATATGATTTAAGTAGTAGTATCTGTCGCTCTATTCGTGCACAAGGTTTTGATTTGGGTCCAAACAGAACTTCCTAAAGGCTTATGGTCCGTAATTAAGTCGAATTTTTTTTTCCAAATAAAAACCTACTTCTACTGCCTCTAGTGCAAAGTTTTTTGTCTGGCTGTACTTTGTAGTTTGTCATCTCTGTAAGCAATTATTCGAGGTTTTGTATGATCACTCTGTATCAGCACAGCTCCATGTTCGACTGGACTGGCGTCTGCTATCACGTGTGTTTTATCATGGACGTCGTAATACCCCACGGATTGTATTTTCGTTAAAGCTTGCTTTGACTGTGTAAAAGCATTCTCCTGTTCCTTCTGATATCTTAAAAAAGTAGTATAATCTTTCTCGTTATTAGCTTCAATTGTTGTTTCAAATGAACCATTGTATATTCAATAGGGCAATGCTACATATGCAAATAATCTTTCTTAGGTTTTTTAATTTGGTTATAAGTTCCATTTTTCCCATCTTACACCGATTGAGGGGTTATCGCCTTCCACACTTAAAACATCCAGTGCTGGTAACGAATGCGACATGACTTTTAACGGTTAGTTTAGAGGGTTGCCTGAAAATAAATGTAAATAATCATGTAACCAATTAAGTGGTTACTTTTTTTCTGAGACCAATTTAATGGTAGCATATGATGCCCTGGGACTAATTTAATGGTGGTATTCGATAACTTACGACCAATTAAATGGTGGTATATTGTAACCAATGATCAATTTAATGACGGTATATTATACCCGATGCTCAATTTAATGACGGTATTTGATACCCGATACTCAATTTAATGATGGTATTTAATACCCGATGCTCAATTTAATGACGGTATTTGATATCCGATACTCAATTTAATGATGGTATATTATACCCGGTGCTCAATTTAATGAAGGTATTTGATACCCAAACGTCAATTTAATGATAGAAATATGTTCCATAACTCTCCCCTTTCTATTTTGATTTATTTGTTATGCCGACTACTGCCATAGCTGCGCCATTTAGGCTTTGGGTAAACTTAATAGCTAAAATGCGCATTTACAGTATTATTAGTCACCTACTATTCAATTTACAGAAGCCGTGAAGTGTCCACGATTTTCTGTCAGACTTATAATTATACACTATGAAAGTGGTAAATAATTATTTTATTAAGGCGTTAAAATACCACACCTACATGTAAAATGCCACAAAAATTTAGCTAACGACATTGTAATCTTTTTAAATAAAATTTGTGTTAATATGTTCAAATAAATAATTATTTTATCATTGCTACAAAAAGAAAATGTATTTTGCGCACCATATGCGTGGTCATATGCTAACATATAGTTTACACAAATTATTACAATTATCAGAAAAGTAATAATATAAGTTAATATTCATAATCAACAGTTTTTTTCCGCGGGTACTTTAGGAATTTAGTTTACATTTTGAAAGTGCAATGCTAATAGCTGCACATTGCTAACTTATTTTTGTTTATATTTTTATACTGAAAAGATACTTGTAGGTGCATCTATAAAATGCCGACTGGTTCTCGTCACTTGTAGGAATTGAGGGTATATCGAGAAACCTTCCCACTCATTTGTGCGGTATAAAAATCAATGTAGGTGCAGAGCGCGGGACATTCCGTTCGAGTCGTTTCACGAGTGACGTCAGTCTACGCGTGCTAAGATAATCGTTGTTCTGTCCATTGTGGTGATTCTTCTGGTGCAGGCAAGAAGGATGGTGTTGCTGAGAGGTTGTGCCGTGTTACGTGGAGATGGGTAAGGTTGCTGTTGGTTTGCATAATTTGGTGTTATCATGTAGTTGTGTCCTTCACATTGCACTGGTGTGTAATTGTGATGGGGACATACTGCGGTATGGTCGAACTGTAATTACTCTATGCTGAATGTATAGAGCGTTACGCTGTCCTATTATTAATAACGATAAATTGCGCAAGCAAGAGAGCAAGTTGAACATCAGCTCTCACACTTTTACCATTTTTAGGGTTCCGTAGTCAACTAGGAACCCTTATAGTTTCGCCATGTCTGTCTGTCCGTCTGTCCGTCCTCGCTTAATCTCTGTGACCGTTAGCACTAGAAAGCTGAAATTTGGTACCAATATGTGTATCAATCACGCCGACAAAGTGCTAAAATAAAAATTGGTAAAAAATGTTTTATTAGGGTAGCCCCCCTATATGTAAAGTGGGAAGTGATTTTTTTTTAATTTCAACCCTAACGTGTGATATATTGTTGGAAAGGTATTTAAAAATGAATAGGGGTTTACTAAAATCATTTTTTGATAATATTAATAATTTCGGAAATAATCGCTCCAAAAGTAAAAAACAATGTGTCCCCCCCCCCTCTAACTTTTGAACCATAAGTTTAGAAAATATGAAAAAAATCTGGAAAGTAGAACTTTATAAGGACTTTCTAGGAAAATTATTTTGAACTTGGATGGAAAGAACAGTTTTTGTACAAACTCATAATTGGGAACACTTACTGTGACGGACGGGAAACTACGGAACCCTACACTGAGCGTGGCCCGACACGCTCTTGGCCGCTTTTATTAATAATTAACGCTATCCTGTTATTTCCCACACAATTGGCCTAATCTTGTTGTATTTCCGACATCAGAAGTGGGATAAAGTTCTTATCGCCCACATATAATCTTCGAATAGTGTAAGTGTTGTTACGTTTGTGAAAGACTATGATACGCTTCGCGTTGATACCTTTGGTTTTTTTTAATGTTACGTAATGTAATGAAATTTGCTGTTCCTATTTACGACATTGACTTTTCATTAAAATAAAGAGCAAAAGCTTAACGTGAAATGTTTTAAGCCAAACGTTAAAGCTTTTTGTTCGATTAATATCAAAAGTACCCGCAAGTAAGTTTTTAATTTTTTAATGTATCCAAATATGTTAACAAATGTTGAAAGTACAGTGAAAATTTAAGTTGCTCGAGTTATGATATTATCTGATAGCTTATGCGAAATATGATTTGCTTGGGGTACATTTTAAAGTACGAAATGTTAAGCGATGTACAAAAAAAATTTCTAACTTTAATGTGCTATCGATTAAAAGAGTAAGTAGCTATTTGTGTTCTAATATGCCGATAAGTGTTACCGTTTACCTCAAAGAGTCGACGGCTAATTTGACATGGTCAGGTGCGGCCGAGCCCTGGTAAAATTGAGACTACATAGCTGCAACCTACTGCTTCACGGCAGATCTAGCGTCTGGACGGCTCGGGCGGTCGCCGAACACATGGTTTTGTGACTGGTAGAATGGACGCCAGATACGTGTGCAGTGTTCTTCATGAGTGCTAATTTGTTTTAAATAGCCACGGGCACTTGCCTCATGGCAGCTACCTAGGGCTTGTGCTCCGTTCCACTGTGTCACGTCGTGCTCGACGTTCTACGTGTGGCAGCGCTGTGCAAAGGCCGCACTGGGCGTGTTGCAGTCTGCTGCTGGCGCACAGCCTGGCCTACACCTCTGCATGCAGTTTCCTTTTTATAATATCTGCAATGGTTCGTGAGTGCCATGTCACACAGTTGCCGTTTCTTATAAGAATGTGTGGTGAA
Source organism: Parnassius apollo (assembly GCA_907164705.1). NCBI lineage: Eukaryota > Metazoa > Arthropoda > Insecta > Lepidoptera > Papilionidae > Parnassius > Parnassius apollo. Next base: position 308,866 of record CAJQZP010000220.1, on the reverse strand, counting down.
CTTTAGAAGTCCGGTATTCTATGGTTTGTGATACATTTATCTTCATTTCTTTTAATTTTTATTTTTTTGAATCAGATCATTTATTTGTTTCATGCACCTGGAACTTTTTACATCTATTTCAATCTTAAATTACTTTGGATACGTACTTTTCGAGACATGTGTTGAATGTACTTGAGGGCACGCTTGTGCATCTAACGTAGTTGTTTCTGTGTCTCTTGGTTTGACTGTTGTGTACTTAAAATTTTACATTAAAACTACTTGGAGTAAAATCCAATATGAAAAAGGTTTCAGATACTAATTGATGCTAGCTTTGTGCCTATGTCAACAGCCACTAGGAGGTATGCAAACTTGGTGCTTATGTCTAGAGTTTTGAAGTAGAGACAGCTCACTGGCGCGAAGCAGCGGCACGGTGGCACGAACGCAGCGGCTCGCTGGCGCTGGTGTGACGCAGCGTCTCGCTGACGCGAATGCAGCGGAACCGCTCTCTGAAGCACGTTTAGCTAAGTAGCCTACGTCCTATGTTATGATGTAGCAACGTGTTGACGTTTGCTATGTCAGAAATCCCAGCGGTGTGCTGATGAATACCGCTGAGTCGTACCCATTTTATTACGATTCTGGTGACGAATGCTCTCTCATCAAAGATTGTATTGCGTCAACGCTTAGTGGCAAGCGAGTAAATAATTTTGCAAATTTAACCGGAATCGGTCATTTTAGTATGCAAAGTACCTTACAAGTTTTATCTAAAGTTATGAATTATGATTAACGATTAACGATTTGAGATATTATTTCATGTTGTACAGTTGTCTTAAAAATGATATTTTAAGTGACCGCTGATAATGATAATTTGGATGAGATTAGAGAGCACGCGACACAAAGTATTGAAAAGTATGCTAATTATGATAAAAATTTATGTTAACGACTGTAGAGACAAAAGACCGTTCTGGGTAGGATTCATTGGGCGAGGTCCAAATTGAGATTAACTGCACGAATAACAGAATGACGAAAGCTAGTCCCTTAGAGTTGTTAATAGGCAAGGTTACGCGGTCCATGTTGTCATATGAGATGATGACTGGTCTAAGGGACGCTGTCACTATGAGTTATGTGTTGTCATATGAGATGACGGATAGAGAGCCAGTTGTCCGGTCCACGTTGTCATATGATATGATGACTGGTCGAAGGGACGCTGACGCTCTGTGTGCTAGCTAGTCAAAGGCTAGGTCGTCCGGTCCAAGTCATCATTGGAGATGATGGTTGGTCGAAAGGACGCCTTAGCCTTAGACGGTGTTCGGTTTAGTGTGTGCATGAGGTCAAACCTAATTGTCTTGCATGTATGTGTGTGGGTTCCTAAATGTCCAAAGATAGGGACAGTCTACCAATTAATGTCAGGATAGACGAGCGGGCAAAGTGGAGATTAAAAGTGTTTTTTTTTTTTTACAGGAATTCAGCAAGATGCACGCCCGAGGACGGTCGTATGTCAGGATTGGCCGTGTAGGTGCATCTATAAAATGCCGGCTGGTTCTCGTCACTTGTAGGAATTGAGGGTATATCGAGAAACCTTCCCACTCGTTTGTGCGGTATAAAAATCAATGTAGGTGCAGAGCGCGGGACATTCCGTTCGAGTCGTTTCACGAGTGACGTCAGTCTACGCGTGCTAAGATAATCGTTGTTCTGTCCATTGTGGTGATTCTTCTGGTGCAGGCAAGAAGGGTGGTGTTGCTGAGAGGTTGTGCCGTGTTACGTTGAGATGGGTAAGGTTGCTGTTGGTTTGCATAATTTGGTGTTATCATGTAGTTGTGTCCTTCACATTGCACTGGTGTGTAATTGTGATGGGGACATACTGCGGTATGGTCGAACTGTAATTACTCTATGCTGAATGTATAGAGCGTTACGCTGTCCTATTATTAATAACGATAAATTGCGCAAGCAAGAGAGCAAGTTGAACATCAGCTCTCACACTTTTACCATTTTTAATAATTAACGCTATCCTGTTATTTCCCACACAATTGGCCTAATCTTGTTTTATTTTTATCCGACAAGATACTTATCTTTTTTCCTCGTCGCCACTTGTAACAGCCAGGGATTCAGTGGTTCACACACGCACACCTAAACGTAAACTCACTGTTCACTACACATTACTCGTCCATTGGGTTGAATAGTCTAGGACTCTAGCTGTAAATGTATCGTTAAAAAAGCACAAAAATAACAATTGTAAATTTTAAGGTGGATGCGTCGACTGTCCGCCCATACTTTTTTTAACCAAAATATACACTAAACACCATTGAGCTATTATGTACTACGTACTAGAGGCGACACTGCATTCAGCTACTCTGTTCCACTGAACTGCGGTGCGTACACCGCACTTTAGTCAGTCACTCGCTAGGCGCTTATAGGTTGTCACGTGTTGTGTTGATTTAAAAAAAATCTCTTGATAAAAATATGCCGTCGTATGTACTTAAATATTGCACAAATAATTCAAGAAATGTCAGTAAAAACCAAGGAATTACTTTTCATCGGTTAATAAGATTCTTAATCAATAACAACGTATTATGTACTAATAATAAAACTAATTATTCCTAAGACGCCATCTTGTGTCATGGAATATAGATTATGAAATTTATATGTTCAGATGCGACATTTCTGTGGGTACTTAAGTATAGGACGAATATATTATCATACACATTTTTTTTTGTAGAAACACATATAAGTTATTATAATTTAGCAAAATTTTTCATGTTTAAATCTGTTTATCATTCTTTTATTTTATTTTTAGATTCCCACATCAAAATCAAAGTGGTATAAATTCGTTTTTAACTCTCGCGTGCCCAGCATTTATGAACGACTTTTATTCTAATTCAAATAAATATATTTGTAATTTAAATGTTATGTTAATAAGTTTTGTTAAACATATATTTATTACGTTTTTTTATATTTGACTTAGATACCTTTTAAAATATTCAGATAAAAATATCATTAAAATGTAATTGTTATGTAATATTATGTAATATTATATTAAATAAGTAAATATAATATACAAAATAAATGACAAAATTTAAATATATTTCTCGATATAATTTACCTATAACAATACAATCTACTATTACCTACGGATCATTCCTCCTATGTTTATTCTATGATAAAGAAACAACCGCGCGAACACAGAGTAGGGCACATTTTTTGTTTAAGATAGCTGTTCTAGTACGTAAGTACACATTACTTCAATGCTAAATAGACACTCTTTCTTTAAAACTAATCATTTTATCACTTCTCTACAATGAAATGTGTACGCGTTTGACCTTTATAGACAATAACTTACATTATATACTGAGAAAAACAATAGTGAAATCCTGAAAAAATTTGCACACTTCTTTAGTAGTGTGCGTGACTTTTGACAAGCAAACGAAAGGCGACGTTTAAACATTGGCACGCCAGATGGCATCCAAGTGATCTTAAATAATTCTGATAATCAATGTCTTAAGTTTAATAATAGGTTAATTTCCTTTCCAACCGTTAAAAAAACAGTTATGTTCACTTTTTTTTTGTAAACATTTTTATTACTTATTATTATTGTGTGGCAACATAAATACCATTATACAAAGGTACTCTGTTATAAATACCAAAAGTCGTAAAGCGACGTTGCCGTCCTTCCTGACAACAAACTGATAAGAGTTCTATTAGAGTGCGCGCAAGATAACTCTGCGCGCGGCCAAAATTGGAACTAATCGTGCGCCGCCATCTTACTGTTTATGGCAAGTGTCTAAACAGAGTGGTAGGTGTCCTGTTTTTATTCTTTTTTGCAGTAATTAACCGTTATCATTATGCCGAAAGTGATTAAAAGTGCTGGCAGGGATGTTATTTTGAAGGTCAAACGTGCTTGTGAAGAAGAACGAGACAATAACGGGCCTATAGTACCGTTTTCCAAAGTTAGAGCCCGCGTTGCATATTTAACAGGTAATTTTTAGGGATGCCATTACAATAAAATTCCCCAATTTTCTCTATTTGTTCCTTTTTAATTTCCTCGTGTCATTAATATCATGTATTTATAATGCATTGTTTTTATTTTGTTTTAGGTGTTTCTGAACGCACCGTCACCCAGATAAGTCAAGAGGGTAATATAGCAGAAGCTTCATCTTCTAAAATTGTGACATCGGGAAAAACTAGGAACCGAAGAAAAAAAATTATGATTTAGACGATTTCGATATGTGCGCTATAAGGCATTTAATTCAATCATTTTACGTCGTGAAGAAGGAGATTCCTACCATAAATAAACTTTGGTTGGAATTGAAAACTGATATTGGTTTTAAATATGGCAGAACATCGTTGAGGAGTATTTTAAAGACTATGGGCTACAAATACAAAAGGTGCCAGTCTAAACGAAAAGTATTGGTAGAACGCAGTGATATTGCAGCTTGGAGAGCGAAATATATTCTGAGGTTGCGCAAGAATCGTCAGGAAGAAAATCGACCGGTAATTTATGTTGACGAAACGTATATACATGCTTCATACCACCTTCAAAAATGTTGGCAATCGAAGGAACAGCCTGGTATTCTTGCTTCTGATAGCGTCGGTGCAAGATGGATAATAGCCCATGGTGGAGGTAAAACTGGGTTTGTTGAAAACGGACTGCTGCTGTTCAGGTCTAACTCCAAATCGAATGACTATCATGACGATATGAATTCAGCTAACTTCATGCGGTGGATGAAAGAAAAAATTGTGCCGAATCTTCCAACGAATTGCATTGTAGTGATGGATAATGCGTCATACCACTGCACACAGATCAACAAGGCGCCTACAATTGGCAATACAAAAGCAGAGCTCCAAGGATGGCTTACGAGAAATGGTATTACATTTGAAGACTGTTGGACAAAAAGCGCAATTATACTAATTAATTAAAAAATACAAAGGAGACCCACAGTACGAAATAGATCAAATGCTAAATGAATATGGACATGAGGTTCTCCGTTTGCCGCCTTACCACTGCGATTTAAATCCCATAGAAAAAATTTGGGCAATAGTAAAGAGACGCATTGCAGAGAAAAATATCACTCAAGCTCCTAGCGACATAGCTGCTATTACTGAGGCGGCGTTTAGAACAGTAACGACAGAAGAATGGTCCAACGTATGCCAACATGTAGAAAAAATAGAAGATAAATATTTCCAATCAGATAGGCTGATGGATATGGAAATGGATGAATTTGTAAATAATGTTACAGGTGACACATCCGAGTCATCTGATGAAGACTCTAGCATGGATTCTGATCAAGATATGCGAATGGATGGCGTTGATCCACTGCAGGACCATTGTTACACCAAATTTATAAATAATAATAGGTATTCAATAAAAGATTTACAAGGTTTCCTTGGACTTTTTATTTCGTTCTTTATAATAAATATTATAATGCTATTTCAGTTGTTTCAAAATACCTTTTTGGAAAAATTTATTATAGACAAAATATCAGTAGTCATTAATCTTAGTATTAGTCCTTTTTATACACACATATAATAGGTAATTGGGTTAAAAAATTGTTTTGGCGTAGTTAAACTTGTGTAGTGAGGTATCAAACTTATGAAAGTTAGAATAAAGAAATATATTTATTACGCGGATCTTAAACAATAAATATGGGGTTTAAAAAATTATTAGGTCTTTGTAAGTTTAGGCTGAACATTACAGTTTTTTTAATTGAGATTTGGTAATCAATTAGGTAATTTATGTAATTTGATATAATTATACAATTCCAGTAATAAGATTAAACGAAGGAAAAAATATTAGTAAAGCTGGCAACATTAAGCACGCCATCAGTCGCGCGCAGTTATCTTGCGCGCACTATACATATTCATAACGTATTCTACATATTTATTTATCTATGCGTATTCCTGACCTTGAATTGACGAAACAAAAGCGTTGTCAAACTTCGTTCGCTTGTTTGACTTGTTATAAACTACGTAGGTATTTAATTATCTATGGTTATAAAATATATTCTGATTTCGGTTGTCACGCGCAATGATTTGCGCGCGAAATTTCTTGTGTATTATACATATTTTGTGTGTATGTTTTCATTGATTCGAATTGCAAAATTTCTCTAGTATATATTTGAGACTATATTGTAATTTATCGTAGGTATAGTAATTAATTATTCTAAAAACGCAATTATGTTTTCGGTAGGTAGTATTATTAACAGCAGGCTGGCCCGTGATTTTTCTGAAATATCGTCACAATACTGATTACATACCTACGTCATACGTGTCAGTGTTTCATATATGAATGTGTTTGAATATGTTTTTGGTCAACATTAAATACAATTATTATAAATCGGTACACTACCAAAGTTGTCACAAAATTAAACTTGCAAACATTTGCTAAATATGGTTTTGCCTGGATACATTAAACACTCTTTACTCATTTTGCAAACAGTTTCAGATAGACACACATTATTAGTTTGTTATATTTTGTAGAGCTCAAGTTCACGGTTATGGTACGTTCAGAAACAAATATAATTCAGTTTACATAAAATCCTTTTTTCTGTTCCGTGCTTTATTGTTTATAAATAAATAGCTTATTCTAATCTGAGTTATATTTTTCATATTCGTCGGCCAATTCTACCAGGAATATAAAGATAACATCGAAATAAAAAGATAAGTAAATTTTTGTACATTTTAGTGTTCTAGATCTTATGTTCCAAACGCAACCAATTGATATAACGAAGATTTGTATATATATTCTATAGTACCTGAATGACCGAGCATTGCTCAGTATTTTTTTTGGACATCGTGTGTTTTGGAAGTTATATTTAGTATACTGATAAAATATGAAGAATATTTTTTGATCTTACTGAAATAATAGAAAAAACTGAACTGTTTATTAGAATGAAAAATCATGAGTGCAATAAAATTTTCGTATTTAAAAAAATACTAAAAAAGGGGCTCGAAATAATAGATTTTCTCACAAAACAAGGGAACTTGAAAAAAAAAGGGAAAAAGTCAAACCTAAGACAAGACGCGAACCAGGGCACTACGATTTCGCGACAGTACGTTATCCACTTGAGCTATTACGATCATTATAATTGTGTTATATTTGCTTAAAAACATGGTACATAAGATGATCAATGACGTGGAATTGACATGTTTTGCCATAATTGGCATGCAAAAGTTATACGAAATAATGAAATACAGCTAACTACACAAACCCAATGTTACATTTTAAAATTATTTCATTGCTTAAAAGTAATGTGCAAACATTATTTTTGAATTCAAATATTATGTACAATTAAATACTTATACAGATCCACTCTATTTGAATTCTTATATAGTAAATTGTTCATAAATTATTAATTGAATTATTACATTATTGTTACATAAATAATATTGGCTATATGAGATTAGTTAAGCTACTATTATTTTAATAATTACACCACAGTATAAATTAATTCATAATTTTAATTACAATAAAATTATAATTTACAAATATCAGACTATTATCCAAATATTACTATTTAACTTAATATGCGCCTGGGGGGGCCGCGCGCTGACAACGAGTACTTTTTTTTTACCATTGGGTGATTTTACAAGGGTTTTAAGGGTTTTTAAATAATCAATATGAGTTACAAATTGTTTTTAGAAATAAAATGTCAATGTTCATTAATTCCTTAAATTAATTTTATATTAATATAATAAATTTGACGAATTTATAATTAATTATGTACATAGGTATTATGTTATCTCAAAAAGAAAATTCGTCTTCGTAGAAGATGATGAATTATGGTTTTTATCGTTGAAATCCCATATAGTTTTATCTGATTCCAGCAGTTCTAAAAACTTGATTGTAGTTTCGTTACTCCACTCGAAAGACATTTTGGCAGATCGTACTGATTTAAATACAAGACGGCACGCACGTCCATTCGTCCAGGCGCTTGGCGCGAAGCATAGATTACTGAATATATAGCACGAAGTGAGTGTCGGAGCAGAACGTGAACACTCACTGCCGCTTGCGCTGCCCGTCCTTTGACTTCTGCACGAAAAACCGACAATCGAGGGAGCGTCGGGCAGTGGCAGCGGCATGAGCAGTGACAGCGCGAGTAGCCTGTGCATAAAGAGCGTTTTTTTTGCAAACTGTTTGTGTTGAGAAAATGGAATTGACTCGAGAAAATTCAAGAGCGATGATTTATTATGACTTTCAAAGTGGTTTAAAACAAAAACACTGTATTGACCGGATGACTTCTGCATTTGGTGATAAAAGTTCCATCCAAAACCACAATTTATCGCTGGTTTGCTGAATTTCAACGTGGACGTGTCAAGCTAAGTGACGATCCCCGTCAAGGTCGTCCAAAAACTGCAGTCACCTAAGAAAACGTTGATGCTGTGCGTAAGCTGAGGAAGATCGATATGTGACATACCGTGAAATTCAGGCAACTTTAGATATTGGCATGAGTCAAATGCAAATATTCTTGCATGTACAATTAGGTGTAAAAAAAGTTGTTTTCCCGATGGATACCGCATTCGCTCTGTGAAGAGCAAAAAGCGGCTCCCGTTACTTGGTGCGTCAGAACTCTCGAAAGATTCCACGCAGCATCCTCAAACGTTGTATACAACATCGTATCAGGTGACGAATCCTGGATATACGCGTACGAACCCGAAACAAATAACCGGTCACGAGTTTGGGTGCTCGAAAATGAGTTAAAGCCAACAAAAATTGTTCGTTCACGGAGTGTTGCAAAAAAAAAATTGTGGCCACGTTTGTCTCCAAAACCGGCCATGTTACGACTATTCCTCTTGAGGGACAAAGAACGGTTAATGCAGAATGGTATGCTAACATTTGTTTGCCACAGGTCGTTTCTGAACTCCGTAAAGAGAACTGCAACCGCCGCATGATTCTCCATCACGACAATGCGAGTTCTCACACCGCACACAGAACAAAAGAGTTTTTAGAGCGAGAAAACATAGAATTATTAGACCATCCGCCGTACAGCCCCGACATAAGCCCTAATGATTTCTATACTCTTCCTAAAATAAAGCATAAATTGCGTGGACAGAGATTTTCATCACCTGAAGAAGCTGTGGACGCCTACAAAACGGCATTTTGGAGACCCCAACTTCCGAATGGAATGGTTGCTTCAATGATTGGTTCCGTCGTATGGAAAAATGAGTTAAATTTCGCGGAGAATACTTCGAAAAGCAATAAATACATTTTTTATTAGTAATGTTGTGTCACTTCCTTGATTCCCGAAATTTTCAGTGCCGCCCTCGTACTGCCCTGCCCACTTCCCTGCTCACTTCCCTGCCCAACAAGGCTGAGTGTAAGTGGGGCTTACGGTGACTTTGTCACCGTAATGTTATCACTCATGTCTAGTCTGTAAACATAATACATAATAATCTGTGTAGAGTGTAGACGTATCTATGGTAGACGTCGATGACGTCATAATGCAGATGCGCGTTATTCAAAAAATATGTTTTTACAGGTTACAGGATTCTGGCCTGCCACCTAAGCTTTTTTAAATTGTTTTATAAAATATAATATTCCTTTAATTTCTCTTTATTATTGATAGATTCCAAATCTGATAAACATCTTACTTCCATTTGCTTCCTACCAGTTTTGTGTAAATGTAGTGTGAAAAATTTTTTTTTACTATTTTAATTACTTTATATTAACAGTAAAAAAATATGCTTGAAGTTGTGACTTCAACGGTGCCTATGCAGGAGACAAGAAAACTGTTTATCAAAAATCGTAGTGAATATTATGTTGATTTGTGGCGAGAGTGTAAGAAACGCTGGATGGTGTTTGGGGTCCTAATTTCTGTGGCTCTGGCGGTGCTGTGTCCGCATATCGGCGCTCCTGGAGGCAACTACAGCTACACTGCATGCTCACTCTTAATTTTAGAACGCATTGCACCTCATTCAGACATGTAATATTTTAATCATTATTCTCTTACTAAATACTTCCATAATATTTAGGATTAAAATTAATTGAAACTATAATAATATACATTTGATATAAATAATGTACCTACAATAAAAAACATATTTTATAGAGGTGTGAATATTGTCATACATACTTAAAACCTATATATTTCAAAGAAAACGAGAAAACTTGATTGTTTAATAATATCAAAACATTGTTGTATATATACACAAATCAGTATTTCTCCAATATCCCCCAATGCATATATGTAACATAATTATTGTATAATTAAAAATAATATTTAGGAGTAGTTCCCTGTGTAAGTAATATTATGTACTTGCACTACATGTTAAATATTTTACATTTGGCTTGATGGTCGCATTACAGCATGTTCAAAAACTTACTAAAATATTTTTTGATCATCCATCTTTTAGATCTAATCTATATACACTATGTATAATATTTTACAATTACATTTCCATTTAAGAGGAGATCACATTCAGTTTTTAAGAAATTTTTGTTGTCAAACTCCCAACAGTTTGCATGATTAAATTCATATGAAACTGGTCATAAATTCTGTAATAGATACATATATAATAGGTATACATATATAAACATATATAATAAGTGGAGCAGATTTGCAATACACACAGTATCAGATACTGCACTTCAGCTATTGCTCCGCTTTATTGATGTTGATTTAAAATTTCTAGGTAGGTACTTTTTTGAGATTGTTATGCTAAAATAACTTACTTTTATATCATATTTTTTTAATTCTCAACATTTGAAAAAAGTTGTGTTATTCTATAGACAATATTATTCACATAATATCATGCACACTCACACACACATACAATTTAATTCATAATTTATTTATTTAGCCAATTGGTAGTATTCCTTAAAGTACTTACTTTTAAACACAATTATTTTATTTCAATGCTTCGTTAGTTTCAATTTAACAAAGCTTGACAACAATACTTACTTTATGCTAAGATAAACATGGTACAGGAAAACTAAATCGTCTAGTCTGGTTTATGCACTAATTTTTATTAATTATTTTCTGCACACCTCATTAAGCTAAAGTTTTATGGTAGGTATCTTTCATGTCCATATCAAGCATACTTTACTTTATACACATAAATATATACACATTTTTTAAATTTCCAATTTTTTTCTGTGTAATTGTTATGAGGTTGGGTATGCTAATTCATAGAGAAGAGGTAATCACAATGACACAGTATTACAAATATTATATCTGCTGCGGGACAAAAACTTTGGCTGAATTTTGAATTATGTGCCTTGTAGCCGTATCAACTTATACCTACATATTTTGCATGGTTAAAATAATCTTGATACTTTTAGTAACTGAAATATAAGCATATAGCATTCTAGTGATTCTTTTAATGATTATTAATTCTACTAGTTGATAGGTCTGGAAGATAGTTGTGCTTGCTTTCTACTCATGAAGTGAATGAATGCTGATTATACAATTAGGAATTCATATTATAATCTGCTATTATAGTGTAAATTTGATGAACATTGGTTGCTCAAAAATCACTAAGGAGCCACCTACAATTCTTTTCTTTTCTTTTTGTTATGTGTTATAATTGCTTCTGCTATATAGTAGCCAGTAAGGGAGCTCAGTACCCCATGTCATCCTATTGATGTTATAAGAGGTATCAGGGGGACGTTGAGACAGGAAGCAGTATCTTTTTCATGAAAACTTGACAATAAAAAAATGCAGTTGTCTATCTGCTTGCCAAGTGTGGCAACTATGGCAGATATCAGGCTTATGATGACGCAATTTCCAGGCTGTTCAGCAGTGGACTTTGATAGGTAGCTTTTAGATGAAATCAATTTTAAATAGTTCTTCTAAAGATTCAGAATACCTTCTTCTTTGCAATAATATTACATTGATTTTGACTGTTTTGTTTTATGCATGCTTCTAGGAACGTTACAGAATTGTCATTGTTTCATTTTCCCATTGACATAAAATTCATTGTATTACTTAATAGAGTAAAAACTTAGACAACATAATGTTCTCTTGTTAGCAGATGAATTATGGTTATTTTATCTAAATAATAAACAAAACCAATGTTTCAAAAATGTACAAGCACAATTTCATCGTACTGATTCAAAGTAGTTGTAGATACCAGGAGGTCAAGATAGTATATCTAGGTTTATTTTTGCTAAGTTTCATAACATGTTAGGCTGTGACATATAGCTAGGTAGACAGCTATATATTTGTATGCAAGTTACATTATAGGTGCGCTAGTTTGTTTTTTTTTTTTATTTTATTTATTAAAAATAATATTAAAAAATAATAACCCTAAAAAAAAAAATACATTGTAAGTTTGTAAAAAATGGATGTAAGGTTGTTATGTGTGGTTTTTTTTTGTTTTATTATTATTTATATTATTTAATATTAAAAAAAAAAAAAAAAAAAAAAAAATTATTAAAAAAAAATAAAATAATAAAAGGGGGTGTGTGGGGTTTTTGGAAAAAGAATTGTATGATGTACCGGCTGGATAGACTTTTTATAAAATTAAAGTGACAAACCAAGTTATCTATTTGATGGTGAGTGGCTACTGCAGCCCAAGGACACCTGCACCCAACTTCAAACAAAGAAGGCCGCAGATGCGTTGTCATCTCTGCGGACTAAGATGAAACGCCTTATAGGCTATATTGACTCCTGATACCCTTCAGACCAGACCGGAACACAGCATTATAGGTTGCTGCTAGCGACAGATATAGGTATACAACCCTCTTGGTGGTAGGTACTTACCCAGACGAACTCCTAGGTGGAAGAGTTCCACCACTTTGTAACAGACGGCGAGAATGTAAGTGGTGGCGTATGGATATATTTTTTTCGATTGGATACAAAAGAGCATACAGTCCACCTGATGTTAAGTGTATGCTGTGGCCCATAGGCACCTATTTCCTCGATTAAGAATCAAAGTGTAGATGCGTTGAAATGCCCATTTTTCAGTACAAAGGGTCTACAGTTCTACACTCACCATACGAAACACTGTTGTGTTTAGCATTAAGCTTGCTATTTTACGCTGATATTCTGTGATATCGTCGTCCTTTCCTGATCGAGTCGACCCATTACATAAAGTTTAGAGTACCTCAAAAACAAAACAATTTATGTGTGGACTAATATATTTACTGCTTTTGAAAGAAATCTACATAACTTTTTTAAAACCGTTTTTACTAAATGTCCTTGAGTCTTCTTATACGTAATGCGCCCATTTTCTTCTTAAATAAGTCGTCTGACAGTAGCCACATTTTCCTCAGTGATGGCAGTTGTGGGTTGATCTTTACGAATCTCGTCATGGAGAGAAATACGGCCACAATAAAATTCTGCGTACCAACACTTTACGGTGCTTAAATGAGGTTCTTCCCTACCAAAAGTCAAAGGAGCTTAAAGAAGCTATTGAGTGCAAACATTCTGCAGTTCCGCGGCACCCCAACCCCTGCTTTTGGAGTGAGGCTCCTAGCTAGGGATCGATGTGATTATGGGGTCCCTCGAGGGGAATAAATAAGCAGAGGCGTCTCCCGCAGGGAGGGAGCGGTTCGCGCTGCGTACGGAGGCGTTGCGGTACGCGTCGCTGTGGTATATCTACTACGCGGGGGGACGGCGGACGGGTGCGGGGTTGGGAGCGGGTTTGGTGCAGGGGCTGCGGGGGGTCCGCGCGCGGCTCCCAGTGCTGTCCGCACTGCACGCGCATGCTGCCGCACCCGCTCTCTACGCCGCCGCCACACTCGCTCTGCGCGATCTTCGCCTCGACCCGCGTCTGCTGCAGGGGTGAGCTTGCCCGATAGCCCCATTAGGACTTTCACAATTTTTGAAGTGATCAACAATTACCACTACAGCCTATGAAAAGTCCACTGCTGAACATACGCCTCCCCTAAATAAAATATAGCTTTACAGGAGGAATTTTAGCATAGTTGCCACGTGTGGCAAGCGGGTTGGCATGCGCAGTTTTTTTACAATTTTGTGTTGTTATTGGAAAGATACTGTTGCCCATTTCATATTTCAGTTTCCCTCTGTCGCCTTTTACTGCACACTCATGATCATACGGGCTATTCAGCATTTCCCGGATAAATGAAAATATTAAAATATGTGTTTGCTAACCGCCTATGTAGCGAGGAAATTAGTGCAAAATCACCCCTATAAGACAATCTATGGAGGAGGCCTATTGTGTAGGCCAAATGTGGACTTTTGATAGGATGAAATTAGCGGCGGATTAAATGTCGACAGCGCCTTAGGCTGGCACCTCATCGGCGCCCCTCTAGCGGCCATGTATATGTATCTATACATTTTGCAAAGAAACTGCATTCATGGACAAATTTAGAGAAACGCATAAAAATTTTTTTTTTTATGAGGGTGACTAATGAGCACACAGTCCACCTGAAGTAAGTGGTCGCTGTGGCCCATAGGCATCTACATCTATCCTCGATTACGAATCAAAATGCAGATGCGTTGTCACCCGTGAGGACTAAGATGTTATGTCACGTTTCCAGTAAAAAAGGGTCTCCGTATCACTACATTCACCATATGAAACACAGCAGTATTACGCTGGTGTTCTGTGAGAGCACCAGCGTAAAATAGAGAGCGTGGCCTTTCCCCGGTCGAGCCGACCCACGAATACGATACGAATGGTTGAGAATATAATGGTTATAGCACGAGCTACAACCATTATATAGCTGCAGCGTGGCTTGTTTTGTTAATCTGGTTTTTCAACTTTGTAATTTTTGAACTTGTATGTGCAACTAGGAACTGAAAGACGAGCGTGCAAAGGAGCTGGAATTTAGCCGTTTATGACAAACACAAGTTTGTGTAGCGGGACAGTATTTCATGGCGACACACCGCTTGCAACTTTACAAGGTTCAGCCTAACATAGAATACTGTTCCCATCTCTATGCTTGGTCTCTCCAGTGCCAGCTCCTTTCACTTGACCGAATCTAGTGTAAAATAGTCGACGACCGAGTTCTCTGCGATCGGCTGGATTCACTGACGCTGCGAAGATATGTTACACCTCTTTGCGATTTACTAGGGGATTTCTTCCTCGCTCGACTACTTTGTGAAATTGTTTACTACCGGCGATTTTTCCGCACTGATACGACATGGAGACCTTCAAGAAACGAGCTTACTCCCTTTTAATAGCCCGGTAAATTACCTGCATTTCCCCTTGTGTTGCAGTTCTTCACGGGCGGTGGTTGACACTTGTCATCAAATGAGCCGCATGCTCCTTTGACCCTTCTTTTGTAAAAAATGCAAACAAACCTGTAGTTTTTGAGTTATAAGAAAGTGACCATATTAATCGGATGACCATATTTCCTTTGCTTATGCTAGTAGTAATGAAGTCGGTTGTTATCATAGAACTATAATATATACATAATGGAATGGGGATGTAGGCGGATCCCGCGTATCCACTAAAATGTCACTAACACGTCAATTCACACGTATAAATGTCAACTCGAGATGTGTTTTGACGTTACAATCGTTTCCAAATTTCGCATGCAAATTATTTAGAATATGCCAAATTGCACCCTATTTACAAATAAATAAGTATTAAAATTTAAACGATTTTTAATGATGATCTTAAACACTAATCAAAAGTCTAATATGTGTACATTTATTCAGTCTGTCAACACAGCGAATCGGGTTTGGCGAAGCCAAGCCTCGTACAAAATAAAGTTGACAGCCATTCTATTGTGTATTATAGTATTCTATGGTTGTTATTATATGATTGCAGCGCACTGGTGGCACGGTCACGCGGGCCTTGCGGCTGGCTGGCGCTGACTCTGGGCCGCAGTTCCGCACCGGTGGCACCAGCCCTGGTCGCGCTCAACTACGCGCTCTCCTTGCTCGCCGCTCCCCTCTCGCTGCTGTTTTTCGTTAGTTCACTCACTATTCTGTACTTATATTATAAACTAAAACAGTGTTTCTTTGTTGATGATCTAAATTCTGGGCATGATTGAAACGAACAATTATCTATATTTGAGCTGATTAAAAATTTAAAAAGAGATATTACATCTTTACTCGCCGATATTTAGGACATACGAGCTGAGCGTTAAGAGCAAGTACTACTGTATCAAAACGTTACAAACAGTGGTACTTCATATGAAGATTATAAGTTATATTAAATTTTAGTGTCGTTAATGTCGCAGTTCAATTTACGATTTTAGGCTTCTAAGCAGCATTTTTAAAATTTTAAAACTGTTATTTTTAAGTGTTTAGGGCTCAATGCGCCTGCCAAGTGTAACAATTAAGGCAAATTGTCCCTACAACAAGAAATGCCCATGTCCAGCAGTGGACTTTTGACGGCTGAAGGAGTAGAAGGTTATATTTAAAATTATTTTTCTCTATTCTATATCAATAACACATGTTATTTCCTTATCAATACCTAATTATAATATATTTTTATCTTTATGTTATTAAGAATTATGTAATTGACAATTAAAATAATAATTTATGTTATTTCTAAACATACCAATTATAATTGAAATTGTCATGTTAAAATATTGATATTCATAACGCCAAGTGATAATGATAACCATATATTTGTAAGCCTTTTAAAGCGAAACATAGTGTTACTTATCACACCTTTTCCACCAAGTTTGTAAATTTTTACATATGTTTTACAAATAAATTATTTGATTTGATTTGATAATTCTATGCTTAGACCTAGTTCTTAATTCTAGTAGGTTTTATTCTTTGCTTGATTCGGCATCAAGCGAATTCTTTATTGATTTATTTTATTTGGCACACTAACAGCTTCGATACATCTCACTTATTGCAATATTTAAAATCTACATAACTACCAAAAGGCGTATATGTGAATATTGTGGGTATTGACTACATTTATTACGTTTTTCCACGGCTTCCCACTTATATTTTTTGCACGTTTAGTGTGGACATATGTCTCTGCCACCGCTGCGTATAGTGCTGTGGACGGTGCTGACGACGCTGGTACCGTTCGCGCTGGGCTGCTGCCGGCCGTGTCGCCGCACTGACCACACCACCAGCCAGTTGTTAGCGCTGCTGCTGCTCTATATCGAGTGCTGTGCGCTTCTGAGGGACGCAGAGGGTAGTTTATATGTTGGTGATGTGATGGCTACGTTGTTTTTAGGTAAGGATTTTTTGAGTTTTAGGAAGGTATTGTGTAAAGAAGCAAACCTTTGATTTATATTTGTAATATAATGCTGTCTTTTAGAGGAAGTGCGGGCGGCAAGACATTTGTAAAATAGGTTTTAACAGATTTATTGCTGTCGTACTGTGCCGGTACGATCGAGCTAAATATCTGAAAAAGGCAAGCTTTGGACTGATTATACCTATGGAAAAATTGACGAAATAATCATCTCGTATTCTTATATTATCTCTTCTGAAACTGGATCGATTAAAATTTGTATTAAATTGGCTCAACGACGACCGGAAAACTAAATGATAATAACTTAACAAAGCAATCGTGAGGCCCTCTCAATCATTTTCTCCACTGCGTTCAGTGCGACAAGATACTAGATATGTAAAAAAATATAACAAGCATCTATTAATAAAATGTAGCTTTTGGTGTATTTCATTCGTATTAATTTTGTTGTTAAAATTTTTTGAAATCAGCACAATAAAATATTGCATATGTGAAATTAAGTCATTTATGAACGTTAGAAACAGAATAGGTCCCGAATGTGACCCTTGTGGTACGCTAGATTGTACTATGAATTCATTGGACCTATGTTTGGTAATTAGTATTTTTTACATATGAGACAGAGACACAAGTTATCAAAAGCGCAATGCCACAAGTAAATGCGATAACAGAGAATTTTAACCCGTGCCTGACGTAACGTGTATGCGTTCAGATTAGGGGTTGGCTAAGATGCAGTGTTGTAGACAGTAAAACCTGACCTGAATACTACGAATTTTCGTTTCGCAAATATCACTGAACCGCGTAGTTCCGTGTGTGTAGTAAAAGGTGATAGACAGAAACAAACCAGGAGATGGTTAGAAGCGTCTTTATAATAACAACTAGAATGCGAATCCGCCTGCGGAGCGTGGAAACTATGGCGAATATACCTCTTATTAGGCAATCTATATGTGTGTGTATCTCGAAGGCTGTGTGAACAAGCAAAACTGTCATATTTGAGGCTCGAAAACCCACACGTAGTCGTAGAGAAACCAATCCATTCTCAGCGTGTAACTGTTTGGTGTGGTTTTTGAATTGGCGACATTATTGTTCCATTTTTCTTCAAAGATGAAGATGGTAACAATGTCACGGTCATTGGACTGTGCTGCAGTCACAGATTTCTTGTGGCTAGAAATTGACGAAGTGGACTTGGGCAAGCTCTGGTTCCAGCCGGATGGCGCTACGTGCCAATCAACCCGTCCAACAATCGATCTTTTGCGCTCGAATTTCAATAATCATCTAATCGGCCGTTTGGGTGGTGTAACTTGGCCTCCCCGGAGCTGTGATTTAACGCCACAAATGTTATTCTGACCATCCAGAAACAATTCAGGTACTTAGAAATATATTGATCAAGCTATTCGTGAAGCCTCAAACCATCAAAAATGTACTACAAAATTGGGTTAATGGGCAGACCTATGTCCAGCGTTGAACTTTTATCTGTAATGAATAAATAAATAAATGGCTGGTAACGCACCAGCAATTTCCATGGTGTTGCAGTTGCCCGTTGGTGGTGGTCGACACTTTCCATAAGGTGAGCCGCAGGATGATTTGCCCGCACTTCAATAAAAAAATACGTGTGGCACTCGGTGACTGCCGCGGTAAAGCTATTGCATAGCATTTTTTATCAATTTATGCAATTATAATTATTTATTTATTTTATTTATGCAGTTAAGTCTTTGATATTAAATCAAGTTACACTTTTTGAGCGTGGTGACCGATAAGAAAACAATTTTTTTTCTCTTATTGAATAAATGAGAAGTTAATATTGTTTAAAATATTTTTAATATCTTACAATACATGTAGGTTATTCAGGAATTTTTATCATTGAGTGAGCAGCTAGTGTACACGCATACGTCTAGTCGCACGCACACAAACACCGTGCCGAAGTTTGCCGAGTGCCGAAGTCTGCCGAACTGAAACGACGTTAGACGATGCACGGCTTTCAACGTCACACCTCCGTGCCCGTCGGAGTGGGGAACGTGAGGTTTTTTTTCGTTACGGAATTTCTGGATTCGGTCCCCGCGCTCAAGGCCCGCGATAGAAACTATGCAATAGCTTAAAAATAATGGTAAGGCTAATTGTACTGGACTGGTTGTCAAAAATGTGTGTTTTTATAGAATAAGGGTCAAAAACGAGCACACAGTCCACCTGATGGCAAGTGGATGCTGTGGCCTATAGACATCTACATCTATTCTCGATTAAAAATCAAAATGCGTTATTACATTTGAGAACTAAGATAGAATGCCCATTTCCAATAAGGGTATCTGGTTCTCAACAATCAACGTATGAAAAACAGCAGTATTATGCTGTTATTTTCCGCTGGTATTTAAGAGTATGTTGGTTTTTGACTGGTTTTCACTGAGAGCGTTGTCCTTTTCCGGTGAAGCTTATCCATTCGTGCTACATGCATAGTATAGCTGCATAACTCTATCACGTTGACGTGTGTGCGTGTGTGCAGAGGTCAGCAGCGTGTGGTTGCTGGCGGCGGGCTGCGCGCTGTACGCACGCTGCGGCGTGCTGCGGCGTCGCGAGAGCCGTGCGCTCGCGCTCGCTGCAGTGCCCAAGGCGCTAGGTTTTGGTTCGTCGTTTGCTTTTATAGAATAAGAGCGACAAACGAGCACACAATCCATCTGATGGTAAGTGGATGCTGTGGCCCATGTACATCTATCTACGTCTATCCTCGATTAAGCATCAAAATGCACTGAGTACTAATATGGAATGTCTCGTTTCCAGTAAAAGGGTTTAATTTTAACACAATAATGCAAAGGCCGGTCTTAATGCCTTGAGGCATTGTTTGCCGGTCAACCCATGTAGTGGCGAGAATTAGACTTAGGTGTCGCAATATATAGAATAAAAATAAAATAAAAATAATAATTAACTACAATTACTTTATGTAAGATAATTTTCTTAAAGTGCTAGGTTGGACAAAGCACAAAGACTTCTATAAATAATAAAGGGTGAGCCATCTGCTGGTTTCTTTTTAAATTACTTGCTATATTGAAACTAACAGCTCCCTCGTACTCAACAAATTCAGAGAAACACAGTATCATAACTTCGCGGCATTAAATGAATCGACTAAAGCTTGAACAACGTTGGGAAATATTGAAAACTTATTTCCAAAGTGAGTGCTGTGTCGCCGAAACAGCGTAAATTTTGAAAAGAAATTTCGGTCGAAATAATGTACCAATCGGGTCTGCAGTACGCAAGTTTGTGAAGAAAGTTGAAAGGTGTGAGATGAGCATATTAGTTGATAACACCACTTGTCTACGTGTTCGTCCTGTGCGCTCAGCCGAGAATATTGCTGCTGTTGGCAAAAATGTGTGCCAAAAGCCAAAACCCGGGAACTTCTACTCGCCACAAATCTCAGCAACTGAATATTAGTCGCACTAGCTTGAGGAGAATTTTGCATAAGAACCTTGGATTATTCCATTGCAAGATACAACTACTGACTACGGAATTAAAGCAAAATGACCACCCGCTTCGTTATCGCTTCTCTGTTTGGGCTTTAGAGCAGCTAGAAATTGTCATTGATTTTGCTCAAAAAACAATATTTTCGATTTCGAAAGAGGCGCATTTTCATCTCAGCGGCTATGTGAACAAGCAAAACTGTCGTCTTTGGGGCTCGAAAAACCCCCACGTAGCCGTAGAGAAACCAATTCATCCTTAGCGTGTAATTGTGTGGTGTGGTTTTTGGAGTGGCGGTATTATTGATTAAAACTACTTTTTACGGATTAAACGTCGGGTATTAAAAATAAAATAAATAAAACGCGATAAAATCCGTAAAAGTAGTTTTAATCAATGTGTAGTGTTCGCGTAAATATAAGAAATCATTATGGCGGTATTATTGTTCCATTTTGCATACATAAAGCGTGTAGGTAGGTGCACGTAGGTTCCACTAGCGAACCAAGAGAGCAAGAATCCGACGTTTTGTCGCATGAAATCGTTTCTAACAATCATATTGAACATATAAATTATGTAAAAAGCACATTATCATAAAGATAAATGATTGTTGAACTTATAATTTTTTTTCAACTCGATTAATTGAGATTTTTATATAAAAAAGTGGTTTAAGTGACCGTATCAAGTCCGCATGAAGGAGTAAACATGATAACTTTTTAAAATATCCATTGTTCAACTCAATCTATTTTTTAATCTCTAAATCTACCATGTTTAGTTATAGTAAATTTTTCTGCTGACAAAATTCCTAAATTTTCGGTGTTTGAGCAGCCTTGTAATAATATATTTTACTAAACACAGATACACTTCTACGTGGTAGAGCCATGCTGCAGTTATATTAGTAGTATAGTTGTAGCACGAATGGGTCGGCTCGACCGGGGAAGGACCACGCTCTCACAGAATACCAGCGTGAAATAGTAGCTTAATGCTGCTGTATTTCGTATGGTGAGTGTAGAGAACCGGAGACCCTTGTTACTGGAAATGAGTCATTCCATCTCAGTCCTCGCGGGTGACAACGCATCTGCATTTTGATTTGTAATGGAAGATAGATGTAGATGTCTATGGGCCGCAGCAACCACTTACCATCAGGTGGACTGTGTGCTCGTTTGTCACCCTATTCTATAAAAAAAAAAAACACTTTGACTCACTCCGGGCTCCGGGCACAGCCGCCGTCATGAGTGGTTGATAATCGTTTGTTTACAGCAGATTGTGATGAAAAATATCGATCGCTGTAGAAATACAGAATTTTCCAAAAACCGAATTTGATACATACTTGACCGGGGTATTTATGTAAGATATTGTTATTATTGTTATAAAATTTTCATAACATATTGTTTCGCTAAAAGTACGTAGGATTTTTATATAAATATACTTATACGTCTTGGACTTTAAGGAGTGACCTGAAGGTGTACTTTGGTGAATGCTAAATTTAAATACTGGTTATGACTAGATGAAAATTTTTTTGAAAACGAAATAAAATTGATGAGAAAAAATATTATTAACGAGTTAGGTAAAAAAGATTAGTTTCACAATAATGCCTGAGTACAAATACGAAAAAATTAAAGTAATATTAAATTTGATTTCTGATCGTTTTAAAATAAAAAATTTTGTTAAAAGTTTTTTTAATTAACAATAATAAAAAAAATGAATCTCAATAATCATAACATAGAAAAATAAAAATAAATTTTTTAATTGTTGATTGAGAATTTTTTGCTACATTTTTTACGATCATATGAGCATTATAAGTCGTGCACTTCTGGATTTTCCAAACTTATTAAGCTATTGCATAGCTTCTATCGCGGGCCTTGAGTGCGGGAAAATCCAGAAATTTCGTAACGAAAAAAAACCTCACGCTCTCCGACGGGCACGGAGGTGTGGCTTGTGCATTGTCTAACGATGGTCTAACGTCGTTTCTTTTCCTTTCGACACGGTGTTTGTGTATAAAGTGTTTTGAAATTTTGAATATGAATGAACAAAGTGCATTTATTATTAATGAAGAAAGTCACGAAAAAATAGTGAAAGAAAATGAGTGAGTACTCTATATACATACCTACATTTTATTATTATCACAAATGCAGTACTAATTTTGAATTGAAAATATAATACTGCTATAAAGATAACCTAAATTTTTGATATTAAAATGAGCGATATTAAAAGTAGCCCTCTTTATATACACACAAACACACACACGCGTATAGTTTAAATTCTCAATTTAGATTCTCAATATGTATATATATACTCGATTAACCGGACTAATTGTTGCCGTTAGGGATTCGGATAATCGAAAATCCGGATGATCGAATGTATGAAGAAAAGGGGGGTTTTGTGCATTTGTAGTACATATGTACATACATAATGTTATGTGTTTATTAAAAACAACAATTTCAACGAAAATCAATGTTTATTAAGAAATTATTATTTTTTAATAAACATTGATTAAATTCCATGAAGAAATATAAATCTACATAACCATCCGTTACTTGCGACAAACGAGCCGCCGTCACCTAATTTTTTATTTAATTGTAATGCTTTTTCACAAAGCAAAGGGCCAGATATCATTTGCCCAGTTGATCGTTTTTGTAAAAACCAACAATACAAAGCGTCTTCTAATTGCCAATTTACTCGCGGACATAGATCCTTATGTCCGGGACGGGGGTTTGTTAGCGCCTGATAGTAGATCGTCTTATCTCAAGCGGTGTGAAGCGACGATTAGTGAGGTGCGGGAGGGGGAGGCTAGCTGCATTTGTGCGCGCAGTCGGTCACCCCTAAAGTTGGGCGTTATAACATACAATAGATAATATATTTCATTATATATTTTTAATCTTACAACACATTAGAATAATGAACCATTGACTGTTATAATATTATATTCATTATCGTTAGAAAGCGTCATCTGTTTACGTTTACGGTCCAACCGTCGCGTCGGCCGAGACAATGGGAGTCAATAAAATACTACCTACATTCATTATGCCACAAGGATTGCGTATAGCTTACACTAATTTAAACTCTAAGCTAACTTAATAAGAGCTTATTTTACTAACACAAACGCGAAGCCGGGTTGTTCATATATTGAAAGTCTCCTTGTTTTGTCTTAGACTTATGTTAATAGAGCGTGCCATTTGAACTTAAAGACAATTAATTGGACAATAAATAATAAGTGACAAATCTTGCCGTGGAGCGTGGAACTGAGTAGTTGCGCGTCTTGTTAATATAATTGCCGTACGGCCGCCCTGACGTATGTACTGCGCGAACCTGAGTTTTTTGCGACGCGGTCCGGTGATACAGTATTTTTCACAAATAGTGAGTTCGTTATAACGCGGGTTCGGTTAAATCTGGTTGAATTTGATTGGATTAACCTAAGTAACTTGAATTAATATCAAAGAATAAGAAATACTGCATAAATAAAATAAATAAATAATTATAATTGCATAAGTTGATACAAAATGCTATGCAATAGCTTTACCGCGGCAGTCCCCGAGTGCCACACGTCTTTTTTATTGACGTTTGACATAACATTATCGGAAAATTAGAAGTAATAGTAATAAGGTTATTTGTTTAAACTTGTGTGTTAATTGATAGAATCAGGCGTTACTTTGCGGAAATCCATTATAACAAAAATATTAACAGTTACTTTGCAACCATCTGCTCAATTAACTAAAATGATGTGTCTTACCTAGTATGAAGAGCACCAATAAATACTTAGCGGTCAGCCGAAACACGTGTCGTATTATCGTTGATGGTGTGTCTTACCTAGAATAGTGGTGTTGGAAGTAGTGGTGCCGGGACTATTGTGTGGCGGGATTAGTGCACGCAATTGAGGTAGGGAGGGTGGTAGGTGCTCTTCAAACTAGGTAAGACACGTCATTTGATTTTATTGAGCGGGTGGTTGCAAAGTAACTATTAATATCTTTATTAAAATTATGTGTATTTAAAATACTTAAAAAAATTACGTATAACATAAGCGTTTAAGCATGAATATTTGGATTTACTAAAAGTTTATTTCTTCCAATGAGGATGGCATCAACGTGATGGTCAACGGACTGCGCTACAGAAGCATGGTAACAGATTTTTGTGGCCAGAAATTGACGAAGTGGACTTGGGCGAGCTCTGGTTCCAGCCGGATGGCGCTACGTGCCACACAAACCCGTCCAACAATCGATCTTTTGCGCACGAATTTTAATAATCGTCTAATCAGCCGTTTCGGTGACTTGGCTTCCCCGGAGCTGCGATTTGTCGCCGTTGGACTTTTTTCTGTGGAGTTAATAAAGTAATTCTAACCATCCAAAACAATTCATGCACTTAAGCAAAATATTGATCGAGCTATTCATGAAGTAGAGCCTTAACCGTCAAAAATGTACTGCGATATTAGGTTGAGAGGATGCGCTACTGCCGAGCCAGCTGAGGCAGCCATTTAAATGATATTATATTCCCATAAATGATATATACCCATAACTAATTGCGAGGTCTACTCTTTTCAATGAAACGACAAACTTTGAAAAATATTAAACAGTGTTTACATTATAGCATTTTTAAAAGAAACCCACCAGATGGCCGACCCCTTACTAGACGGGCTCTACGACCTAAAAACATTGCGCACTAAGTTACGCTCAATTGTGTAACTTCTTTTGCCCACTGCGAAGGGTCGAGAATACTAGTTTTTTCTTTTAGAAACCGCGAACATTCTTTTCGACAATCTAACATCATTTTATTTAATGTGACTAAGAAAACGCTGTCATTATTTGTTTTCGCATTGTGTCAACGTGATTTGAAGTTTATTTCAGATAAATAAGTATTAGCTTACGCACCTGCAACTCCCTGGTGTCGCGGTTGTTCGTTGGCGGTGGTAGTCACTTACCTACCATCAGGTGAGCTTGTTTGCCCCCTCTTCCATAAAAAAAAATCGCATTTGCCTAAAAACAGTAACTGTCGTTAATGAAAATACAACTGCGTGGCATATTTACTGTGTCAGCTACCCGCCGCGCGATATCACAGCTGTGACCCAGTTTATGTCGTAAATTTCCGGTCTAGTAGTAAGGTAGGTACGTGAGGGTAATATGGACCATACGTTTTGCCGCCCTATAAAACCAAAATTAGGAGAATCACGGAGACAAAAACACAAAGTCGAATAATATAACTAATATATTAAGAACAAATTGCAAACAAGCTTAGGCAATAATTAGGAACACTTTAAAAAATGTGCCTAAAAAACCAATTACACTACACCATACTTAAATCGACTAAAATATT
Source organism: Parnassius apollo (assembly GCA_907164705.1). Taxonomy (NCBI): domain Eukaryota; kingdom Metazoa; phylum Arthropoda; class Insecta; order Lepidoptera; family Papilionidae; genus Parnassius; species Parnassius apollo. The sequence goes on along the minus strand of CAJQZP010000220.1, from coordinate 283,087 downwards.
TACTATAATATCAACTGTCAAAATGACGTCGATAAAGCATCGCCCTTTTGACCCTTTATTATTTAATTGACCCATGAAGAGCTATCGTATCACAAAGCCATATATGCAAACAAACCTGTAGTTTTTGAGTTATAAGAAAGTGACCATATTAACCGGATGACCATATTACCCTCACGTACTCGTACTCGTACTCGTACGTCGACATTGACCTTCCGGTCGTTTAACCAGGGGCTACAAACCTTCAATATATAGGCACTTTTTATATGTAGTACTTTCTTCATTTATAATGATTTTTTTATTATTTTTTTAATGATTGATTTAGTATATATTTATTAACTATTATTAAAAAGTTATGTAAAAGATCGCTGTGGAAGAAAAATCATCTGTTATAAAGTACTTTATTCATTTAACAACAAAAAGCATTAATTTATAACACATATAAAGATTCGAGTGATAACGACACTGAGTGAGTACGTACTTCCAAAATTCAAAAGATAAAACTTTAATTTCAATATTATATAAGAACTTTATTTTTATTCGGTACATGCGGGCTGGCCCATAAAAAGTGACGCATCTCTGGCTGCCGTTGTCACGTTTCTTTTAAAACGAACTGATGTAAAGAGCGTTTTGTTTCTTTGAAGGGGATGAATTTGCAAAAGCTCAATATGGTGATTATATTGCTTCAAATATTTTTTTATATGAAACTGTTATTATATATGAAAATGAATTGCTGCGTTACGTACCATAAATTGAATTATAAAATATAACACATTTTTCGCGATGTACCGTAAGATTTTACGATGTTTATAGGAACCACAGACAATATTATTTAACAAACAAAAAAACTAAACATATGTGCTGACTTAGAAGTCTGAATAATATCAATATTTAAATATTGTTATCACATCTAAATTGAGATTTTGTAAGTTACGCCTTTTGACACTCGGCTCATATCTGAGGTCATCGTCCGTTTTTCTCAATCGATTTGGCACGAACTATATATACATACATAGAAGTCTTTGGATTGCGGAAATAACCGACGCCACTCACACACATTGCGATACTTAAGCGGTAGTCGTTATTTCGAGACACTTCCTATAACATTTATCAACTCTCGCTGAAGTCGTTGTCGTCGGAAGACTTCAGTTTGTTCGGTTTTTGTATAATTGGTAGCATCGTAAAGTTACACGTGGCTGCATTTGCCAGGCTGGGAGATGAATACAGCATGCATGTCGTCGGGGATGGCGAGGCTGCCCTCAGTGTTCCTGGCGCCCTCGCAGACGCTGCTTATGGCCGCTATATATGGGGCGGATTCTGATGACGACCGTGATGATGATGAAACGGAGGATGATGATGACGTTGAGAACTGTGATGACGTGTCTTTGATAAGGAACCAATGAAAAGATGTTTCGAACTAATTGACAGAATTCATTGACTGAATTAATTCTTTTAAAATTGTTAATTTTACAAATACTGTTGCTCATTTTCAAAAGAGAATGTTTACTATTACTAAATTTGAAATTTTAAACGTGATAGAGCCACGCTGCAGCTATATTTTGGTTAAAGCACGAGTGGGTCGGCTCGACCCGGTGAGGACCACGCTCTCATAGAATACTAGCGTAAAATAGCAGCTTAATACTGCTGTATTTCAAATGGTGACTGACTGTGTTGAGATCCGGAGACCCTTTTTTACTGGAAACGAGGCATTTCATCTTAGTCATCAAGGGGTGACAACGTATCTGCGTTTTGTTTCTTAATCTAGGATAAATGTAGATATCTATGGGACTGTTTGCTCGTTTGTCACCCTTATTCTATAAAAAAACTTTTTTATAGAAGAGCGGGCAAACGAGCATGCGGCTCACCTGATGTTAAGTGACCACGCCGCCCATGAACAACGGCAACGCCAGGGGAATTGCAGGTGCGTTGCCGGCCCTTTAGAAAGGCGTAAGCTCTTTTCTTGAAGGTCCCTAAGTCAAAATTCATTTAATAATCACATATATGCTTCCTCGTATAGGCTTTTAGTACATTACTGAGATTTCGCTCATATTTTACTGTAGCTTGGGTCCGAACTTACAATTCAACTAGTAGCTACTGCTAAGTTTATGGATACCTGCAACCTTCTGCAAGCATAGAAAGATAAATATGCGTAGTCATCTCTGAGGACTAAGATGGAATGCCTCACAGTCTTTAATTATACTGACTCCCCATATCCTTCAAACCGAGACATAGCAGTGTGAGCACTGTTATTAGACGGCAGGAATAGGTTATTAAAAGAATAGGTGAGGTAGCAAACCCAATGGCGGATTATCCTTAAGTCAAACGAGGCAGGTGTGGAAGGTTACAAAGGGGCGCGCGCTGAAGTTTTCAACCGACATCAAAATGAAGGAGGTATTAAATTCCTCTGTGTGACCGTGGAAGGAAAAGGGGAGATCTCCCGCCGGGCAAAGTGATCTGTCCGGGGAGCGGCCAACACTCCGTGTGATAATTCGGAGATGTTTTATATATATTGTTTATGATTCGGAATTTTGATAGCGTGATTTAGGCTTCGGTGTGTTTCGCTTGCGGTGCGACGACAGCGCCGCCACAACTGTATGTTTTGATTTGTGTGTTACCATATTTGATAATTCTTTTTTGGTGTTGTCCTGTATAAAGTTGATCAACATCTGACAAGTATTTTTTGAGTTATCCTTAAAAATGGGTATTTAATTGACTTTGAATACATTGATGATGTTCTCATTTTATTTATATTGAAGTCGGTTGTACAAAAGTTTTCATTTTACCATTTATTAAAGGAAAAAAATTAAGTACGTACCTGCTTACATAAAATAAAAATGAAATACTCTTATAAGACATGTAGACTTTCCAAAGCGCGCCTCGTATTTTTCACTACTCATACATTGCTTTCCTCTCTCATCACATTTTTCATTCCAATACCTGTTACCTGTCTTAATTATTTTACTACTAAACTATGTTATAAATCATAATAGTTTATTTGCAAAATAATAAGTTATAATTTATAATATTGGCTGCCAGAGCGTTGCCGATAGGATGTTAGCCTATGGCGCTGTCGACATATAATCCGCCTCTGAGTAAACCCATCATTTTAGCGAAACCAAGAGTTCTACCACCTATTTACTTTTAAGCGAATGCTTGGCTTCTTTAATATTTATAATAATAATAATATAAGCTTTTATTCAGACACATTTTAACATAAATCTTATATCTCGTCGCCTCTGGTTACTCGATGACACCAACAACTTGGTCTGTTTGCCCAACTTTGGCAAAGGCCTCCTCCATTTCTTTGCACGCTGTTCTGTTCATCGCTTTCCTAGTACTGTACGTTAAACATCGATAGTTTGGTAATCCGATAGTATCGATAGTTTAACTAAAAACTATCGATAGTATCGATAGTCTATCGATAGTTTAAAAACTTGTAGGATTAGCGTAACATCAATAAAATAACAAATGTTATACGAAACGTAGAATTTTATTTTGATATATATATATTCGAAATAACAATCAAACAATCAAAAATCAGTATTCATCATTATTATAGTTAGAAATCAATCATTAAAATAACAGCTATTTTGTTTTATAAACAACAATTCATTTAATCTTTTTTCTTTTAACCTATTTCTGCGTTCGGTTAAAATTTGTCCGGCCTTCGAAAATATTCGTTCTGAAGGCACAGAAGATGCTGGAATACAGAGATAGAGCATCGCTAATTCCTTCAATTTATTGTTGGTGTATTTCCAGTATGTTATAGGACACTCTTTTCTGTCAATTACTGGCTTCTCGAGATATTGCCTGACATCTACCAATGAGTTACTCAACGGGGTCGATACGTCCGGAACGTCTAGAAATCCCAACAGGTCATTAGATGTTCCTGAAGACGTGGATGGTGTTGGTTGCGTTTCTTCTACAGCCAAGCGTTCTTTAGTTAAATGGCTAGCATAGGCCTTTTCCAGCCACTGACCAGCTCGCTTCTCGTCGTCACTTGTTTTGAACCCCTTCTTCTTAAATCTGGGGTCCAATATTGTAGCAAGTACAACAGGTGTCCTGCTTTCATAGGGACTTAGTCTTTTGTCAACTGATCCCTTCATGCAGAGTAATATTTTGTTTCCGCTTTCAGTAACAATTTGAGATTCAACTTCTACTAATTTCGTTTTTATTCCACGAATCAATGGTATTATCAGTGACAATGTTATATAGCTTTCTCCGGAAATTTTTGTTGTAGCTAGATCGAAAGGTTCCAGAATTTGAATTGTTTCTTGAATAATTAGGTATTCGTCAGCATTGACTCCTGGTGGAGCCCGATTACATTCATTAAGTGCGAGAGTTAATTCTGTCTTCATTGTAACAATTCTTTGCAGCATGTGGTATGCACTGTTCCAGCGGGTGGGTACTTCCTGGATCACTTTCAGTTCTGGTTTATTTAATTCACGTTGAATAGCCCGTAATTTATCGCTAGCTAGAGTACTCATCTTGAAAAAAGTCACAATCGATTTACATTTTTTCAGAATCTGGTCTAAGCAGGTCACAGCAAACGAATCACTTACCGTCAGGTTTAGTGTGTGCGCAAAGCAGGGTATATGTCGTATATGCAGTTTGGCTGCGGCGTTAATCATTGTTTGAGCGTTATCAGTCGTTATTGCTTCACATTTTGACCTGATATCCCATTTTGAGAGAGTAGCATCCAACATCTGAAAACAATAATAATATTGTTTATGTCTGATTATAAAGAAACACTGAATTGGTAGGTATCAAGGCAATAAAATTTAAAAATACTTACACTGGCTATATTTTCTGCGTTATGACTTCCTTCCATCTTCACAACTTCCAATAATGGTGCAATTAATTTTTCGTTGTGAAAGAAATGACAAGTAACTGAAAGGATGCCTTCATTTGCAATTGATGTCCATAAGTCAGTAGTCACACTAACATGTTCTGCTTTCGATAATGCTATGACGAGCTTCTGTTTCACGTTTTCATAATATTCCGGCAGTAATTTCTTTTTCAATATTGTTGTATCAGGAATTTCATATCTACTATCGAGAGCATTTACAAAATCCCGAAATCCTTCATGTTCTCCTTTTCGCAAAGGTTACATGTCAACAGCAATCATGCGCACGTATTTGTTATCCAAATTTTGCTTTGTTTTCCCATCTGGATATTTACTACTTCTATCAAAATAATTTTTTAGCGTATTTCTCTTTTTTAGGGCTTGGGCCCATTTTCTCATTTTGCTCAGTGGTATCTACGTCTTGAGTAACAGAAACAGTGGATGACCACATCCATACCTCATTATGTTTTCTCTTCATATGATCGATCAAGTTCGTAGTATTTCCACTTAGTTTAAACTCTCTTTTACACAAAGAACACTTGGCAAACTTTTCATTAGTCTTTTTGAAGTAATCCCACGCACGTGACTTACTACTCATGTTTTATTGTTTAATTCTAAATTGTTTGTTACTCCACTCAACTTCAAACATCCACAATAAAAAACTGACTGACTGACTATTGTCTTGTAAATGAATGATATACGCACGGTAATTCCCCAACCATAGAGAAGAATCTCAATGTCTACGCCTTTGAATGTATGATATACGCACGGTAATTCCCCTACCATAGAGAACAATCTCAATGTCTATACCTTTGTCACTATAGCCGGGGAATAACTTACATACATGCATACCTCGACTCTAGGGATGTAAAAGTAGTACCCGAGTAAACAATCGATCGATAGTTTTAAAAACTATCGATAGTATCGATAGCCATTTACTATCGATACCATCGATAGTCTATCGATGTTTAACGTACACTATTTCCTAGTCCATGTTTTCCCTGCTGTGGCCTTTATTTCGACTCCCCACTTTCGAAACTGTATACCTCGTTTCTTTTTTCTATTTCTTGGGTGCCAAAATACAATGGTTTTGGTCTATTTCTCAATGTCTCGAATTTTAAGGCCTGCCCATTTTCACTTGAGTTTTTTTATTCTTCTTGTTTCATTTTCTATTTTGGTACGTTTCCTAATAATTCTGTTCATTATTCTATCCGATTTATATTCAGCATGCTCCTCTCCATTGTTGTCTGACAGGTTTGTAGTTTCTTGTTTTGCGCTTTAGTGAGTGCCCCAGTTTGGTAGCCATATGGACTGGTAGCACGCAGGTGTTGTACAGCTTTGATTTGACGGACATCTTAATTTCGTTATTATTTTTTACTGTCAATAATTTCCTGCTTTCCCAATTCTAGTATCAATTTTCTTTACTATTTTTCTAAAATATTTATTTTGTGTGAAATAAGACAAGCCTTATTTCTGCCGACAAAAGCAGTGTATGCATTGCTGTGTTCCGATCTGAATGATATAGCAGTATAAATACAGTCTGTGAGGTATTCCACCTTAGTCCTCAGAGGTGACAAGGCATTGGTAGCCCTCTGTGTCTGGCTGCAGGGATCCATAGTCTGCAGTTACCACTTATGATCAGGTGAACTGTGACTTTGTATATTATTGCATTTTTATTTAAAAAAAAAGATCGCGGTCTGTGCTAGGGTATGCTAGTCATGTTAGTATTGTTTTTTACGTGGTAGAGCCACGCTGCAGCTATTATGGATATAGCACGAGTGGGTCGGCTCGACCGGGGAAGGACCACGCTCTCACAGAATACCAGCGTAAAATAGCAGCTTAATACTGTTGTGTTTCGTTTGGTGAGTGTAGAGATTCGGAGATCCTTTTTTTACTGGAAACGAGGCATTCCATCATAGTCCTCAGGGATGACAACAGCGTGACAGCGTTTTGATTCTTAATCGAGGTTAAATGTAGATGTCTATGGATCACAGCAATTTACCATCAGGTGGACTGTGTGCTCGTTTGTCACCCTAATATTATAAAACAAATGTTATTACATATTACAGATATAACTTACTTTTTAAATATGCCAAGTATTAATTTAGGATAATGCTTATTAAGTATTTTGTATAAGCTTAAATTTATTGATATTAACAGTATTAGTCCAAATGTAATGCATACGAGTGGCTATCTTATTTAAAAGTAAGAAGGTTTGTGGTTAAATTGGATCAAATTTCGTACAAATGTTTGAAAACGGAAATAGATTTTAACTTCCATTTACTTATTTATTTGCTCAACAAGTACAAAAAGGCGGACTTAACGCCACGAGGTAATTCTCTATTACTCTACCTCCAGGGTAAGCAGAGAAGATATTATGAGTGCAAAGCTGCAAAGTGCTTACAAATACGTTAAAAACGTCTACGTCAAATTATAAATACATAATAACTATGATTACATACTTAGATATATAATATACACATAAATACGCATATGAATAAATATATGCGTATTTTAATTATAAATAATACAGGGTTATTTTTTAAATAGTATCCAAATTTTATATTTAAGTTCAAATATAGAAATAATGGTATGTAAGTCTTCTAATTTTATTTGTAATTATCCCAAATTGAATGTGATTTATGGATAACAACTACGCGTACGCGTGTTTCTCTACGTGCGATTCAATTCACAACGTTTTTGCCTATCGAGCGACCCTTATGAATTATGAATTAGGAATGTGTGCGTGCGTAGTAAAATAACAGGCCTTACCGCAACTCCACATTATCGCCGTGAAGCTCCGTAAACAGGCGTGAACGTGAATGTTGATGGTTTTCGCGGGATTCACGCGCGTTCGCGCCTGTTCCCCGATCAGAGTCGGTATTTTGTCCTGCGACAAAGGGTTCACGCACCCTTCGCGCGGCGTTCACGCGTGTACACATCCAAATTCACGGCCCAATGCTAGTTCGTTTCAATTAAAGGCGTACGGATGATGTATTTTCGTCATACACCATCTTCTTTTTTCCAACGCTTTCTAATAAGTTTCTTGTTTTGGACGTCTAAATATAGTGATATGTTGCTACAGCAAATAAAGTAATTGCAGCAGCAGCTTGTACGTCCGTTTCGCGGCGGGTTTCACGAACGATTGTGAGCATCCCGTGAATGTGGAGGGCTCGACTTGTGCCGTGGATTCACGGCGATAATGTGGAGCCGCCATTAGATATTTATAAAAGACAATAATTTAATAATAATACTACGTATTCTGAATTTAAAAGATAAAAAGGACAGAATGTTTTTTTTTATAATTAATTTTTCTTCACCATTCGCCTATACTACTTATTATGAAACATCTCTGCAAATTTGGGCGTATATTGTAAAATAACCCTGTATATTACATATACAATACATGCATGTACATATATAAATATAACAATTTCTAGTTGAAACGCGTAATACTCAATGAAATTAGTAAATAAAGACAGGAAAAGGAAAAAGTAGGAAGTAGAAATGTATATTAGAGTGGAAAAACCACAAACTACTTCTACTAGCACTAACACTAGCGAAGTGATGATTCAAAAACAAGCATTTGAAGCATTTGAACGATGCCTTGCTTGTGTGTAAAGTATTGCTGGGTAACTCGTTCCAGAGTCTTACGGCATGAGGAGTACAGGATCATGGAGAGTAGAGTTTTCCGAAGAGTGGAGACAACGTTTTAGGGAATCATCTGATACTGAAAGCATTTCAGATATTCAGGGACAAACTATAATATACTCTGTTAGAACTCGATATGGTTATACGACATTGTGTATATGTTATGCACCAAGTGATTAATCAAGGCAATAATCGGGTTACGTAATTGACACTGATTTAAACTTTATTATTTATCACATTGTTTGGTCATAACCAACCGTAACCTATCTCTTTATTACTCTATAATTACGGATTTTTTTATGAGGCCTGGTAAATTTAATCACCTCTATCGTTTTCACCATACCATATCGGGCATTTCTCAAAATTTCTGGACATTATGAATAATGCCCTATAAATAACTTTGTCCATAACATATGAAATTACATTTTTCAAAAATTAAACAAAGGCTGTGCCTAGTTAAGTGAGATTCATGTTACATTTTAAATAGACTATAAAGCTCAATAAGAAGTAGCTCATGATATATTATTCAACGAAGAATCAAACCTCTAAAAGTTAGACTAGCTTAGCACTTTGGAACTTGAGGCCTTCCGTTTGCCTTATTATAGCTTAAATACAAATTTGTAATTGAACTGTATTGTAATTTAACTTGTTGTAACTTATGTTGTAATTTAGTCGCTTGTATAAACAAAATGCCTATTGTTGTCCTCATTAGCTGTAAACTTCATAAATTAATAATAAAATTATAATGTCGTTCTCGTCCATTCTGTATTTTTATATCTTTTAAATGTTTAAAGAATATGCCATTGTGTAAATATTGTTATTATATTCGATGCCATAATATTTTTTAATATTTTTATTGTATAACCTCCATTAAAATCGTATTATTCTGTAGCCAAGTACTTCTATGTATACTATATGATTATAGTATACTACTAAACCAGCAATACAGAACAAAAAACGGTTGTGGATCGGGTAGCTCTCACGCATTTATATTTTCATTGATAACAGTTACTGTTTTGGGCAAATAGGTAATTAAGTTACATAATATTATTTATCTGTAGTAAACTTTAAATCACTTTAACAATGTGCGCACATAATGACAGCGTTTTCTTAGTCACATTAAACTCAATCAGCGTTACAAAAGAACGTTCGCGGTTTACTAAACAAAAGTAACTAAACTTCTCGCCCGTTCGGAATTAATTAGTGGACTATGGTTCATAAACTATACGGTTCATTGACATTGACAGGTACTGTCTGTGTTGACTACTAAGAAATTCAGGACTTCATAGCCGTGATTTTACTGACAGCTGTCGCAGAGATCAAGCTATCTTTTATGAACTATAAGGTGTTATGCAGAATTGACCGTTGTGCAATATATTGTATCGTAGTGCACGTCTAGTCATAGATAATATATTATAATATATGATATTATAGATATATAATATCATAGATGAGCCACTCTGACAAATTATTGGGTAACGAAACGAGGAAAGTTTCTGTTGCGCTGTCATAGATGGCGGTGGGTTTATAAAATACCTAAAAATAAACTAGAGGGCGCTATCAACTCGGTTCAGTATTATTTCGTACATTTTAATATAATTAAAAGGATAAAAAAACGTAACTAATTTGCGTTACAAGTACATAATTTTTCATTTTGCTTCTATTAAATAACTATAATTTGAATGCTTGCAATTATTCCGTATTCCGAGTTAAGAGGGGAATTCACTAGACGGGTGACGTGCTCGCGGTCTGTCTGTCCGGGCGTCTGTCGCCGCAATACACTACACAGACTCATCAGTTTGTTTTAGACCGGCTACGTGTATTGTGCGTGCACATTACGATAGACTTGCAATGCTTGTTATTTATTTATTATTAATTTGGTGCAAATAATGGTATAAAAATGGAAATGAGTTTAGCCATAATAATTTACATAAATAATTAGAAGTTGATATACCAGGAGACCTGTACAATTAATTACTTGCGCATGGATATAGAGTCGTATAAACTCTTCCCAGAATATTTTACTATCATTAAAACGCATTGCAAATTAAAAAATCTCCAAAGTTCGTTACATAATAATAAAAGGCCGTCTTGTTGCACTGGTTGCTATCGCTCTTGTGTCTGTGATCGGACATGTCTGAGCCCGCGCAGACCAGATAAGATTCAAAAGGCAACGGTCCTACACTATCACGCCTAGCACATACCTTAGCAAAGTCCGGCAGGCATGTTTACCCCGCTTTATTATATATATTCTATATATATATATATATATATATATATATATATACCGCAGTATTTTAAAAAGTTGATAGCGTGATTTAGACTTTGCTATAAATAACGAATGTCAGCAGTTACGCCATCTTTTGAATACAACGTGTAAATAAGTGGGGAAAATAAAGCTTTTACTAACTATTAGATGGCGCTAGTATAGTACCCCTGCGTCTAGTACTCGGAGTGGACTAAAGGAGTTATGGAGTGTAGTATACATAGAGGTCCTTGCCTTATGTTTGGTCATATAAATTATTTTTTTCTATATGATTTACTTTTAAAAAATTAGCACATCATAATATTGTCGCACGATTTGAAAATTAAAAATGTAATGAAATTAATGTTAATAAATGGGTTTCAAAAGTTTGTTTCGTATTATTTAGTATTAGCGAAAGAAAATCTATCACCCTAATGCATTTCGGAATGTTTTCCACCATCGGAGAACCCGGCGGTCGGCAGGCCGTATTCACTGTTGCTGCCAATATTCACGCTTTCGAACCAAACGGTTTGCTTCGGTCTTTCGTAATGCGTAATGAAAAGTAGTATAATAAGGTATAATTGGCCGAAGTCTATCTTTTCGTCTATTTAAAATCTGGTGTCTCCAAGCCAAGAAGGAATAGGCTTTTGTTACGGTGAAATTAATCATCTGGGGCTTCATCGCTAGTTACCATCTACTAGGTGCGTGAGTAATCGAGCACTGGCGTTTAACAAGTAAAAAACAAAAACTATTTCACTCGGATGTCGTAAGATTCGACTGTAAGAAATATCCGGAAATGATTCATAGACTCAGGCGTTACTTTGCGGAAATCCATTATAGTAAAGATATTAATAGTTATTTTGCAACCATCCGCTAAATTAAATAAAATGATGTGTCTTCCCTAGTTTGAAGAGCACCTCCTGCCCTGCCTCAATTGCGTGCACTAATCCCGTCACCACCAATCCCGGCACCACTACTCCCAACACCACTATTCTAGGAAAGACACACCATCGACGATACATAGACGTTTTGCTCTTCAAACTAGGGAAGACACATCATTTTATTTAATTTAGCGGATGGTTGCAAAATAAACATTAATATCTTTAATATCCGGAAAATTACATAGACTTTCCTTTTAGAGTTTTTTATGAAAAACACCACATATACATTATTACGAAAGCTAATCAAAAGTCCACTTTTGAACATGGAATTATGAACCAAATGCCTACCGAGACCTAGCAAACTATCAGGAAGTCACCTACCATACAGCACCGCCTTCTATGCAAATAACAGCACGTCTTCAAGGACGTGACTCAATTTACTTAAGTGATTTAAAAATATTCAACATAGTATAAAAACAAAGGCTTAATTATTGGGATTGCCCAGTAGTAGTTAAGTTAGGTAGTCAGTATTCCTGTATATATTGTCACAGTAGTTAACTTGTAAGTTAGAAAATAAAAATAATATAGGAAAAAGTCTTCGTCTATTTCAACTTCAACCCTCCCAAAGCTGCCGCAGAAGTTACTGTTTTTTATTATTATTATGTTGCTTTCAGGAAGATGCTTCTGGCAACTATCCGTATCAGTTCGGTCTAACTCAGGCTCGGGTGTAGTAATATTCAATTGTGAGTCACTGTCAGACTGGTATGTTAAAATCTGTTACATCTGAATTGTCCAATATCATAGAGCTACGCTGCAGCTATATTATGGTTGTAGTACGAATGGGACGGCTCAACCGGGGAAGGATCACGCTCTGTGTGTGAGTGTGGAGAACGGAGACACTTTACTGGAAACGAGGCATTCCATCATGACAATGCATCTGTATTTCGATTTTTAATTGAAGATATAATAATATGTAGATGTCTATGGGCCACAGTATCCACTTACCATCAGGTGGAATGTGTGCTTGTTTGTTGACCCCGCAGGCCATCCCTGGAACTTTCCTCTATGCTCGATCTCAAAACGCTCGACAAATATTTTTACGAAGTAATAGTTAACTCATTACCTCAAAAACGATCCAAGCAGAAACTTGGAAGTTATTGAAAAAAAAAAACATTTGAAATTTTTGACAACGATAACTTTCGAAAAGATTTACCGATTTGATGTAACTGGTGGCAATCGACCCGGTAGTTTAAGAACAATAATAAAATGTACTCTAAGGAAACGACTACACTATAAATTCAAGTTATGTGAAAAAAAAAAACATTTTTTTAAATTTTTTATCATCGTTTTCTCTTTAACGTATTAACCGAATTTGAAACGGTTCGCAGCAATCGACGACGTTTTCCATGCTAAAGAGCTGATTTGATTTTGGAATTGATCGTTACGTCTGTTGAAATGCTATTTCAAAAAAACATTAAAAAATAGAGAAAAATAAAATAAAGAATAAAAAAAAACATTTAAAAAAATTGAGATTTCTCGAAATCTAACGATCCTAATAGACTGAAACAGCATTGAAAATCTAAGTTTGGTGCTACCCTTTCGAACGCCACCAAGTTCTTTTAAATCGGTCAAGCCGTTCAAAAGTTTTTACCTACACACATATATACACATACAGACATACCTAGTGACATCCTCGTAGGAATAGTCAGAATAGCTTCCCAGGACCTCAAAACGTCGAAAAAAATCCCTATCACTTCAAAAAGTTCCGTCACAACCGATTCAGCCATTCCTGATATTAGCGCGGACAGACGGCCAACATTTTTAAAAAAAATTTTTTATGTTTTAGTAGTATTTAAAATACCCTTTTTTGACACATTCTGACTGCCCACAATAGAGTAATGTATATTTATTAATATTGAGTCTGTGTTTTGCATTTTTACGTGGTAGAGCCACGCTACAGCTACGAGGGTGGATTGAAAAGTACTCGGCCTAACACAAATCCATTCAATTCTAAAAATCAAATCTACCCACATTATTTAGTTGAGTTCAGACTAGTTCATTGTGTGAAGTTCGAAACGTGTGCGATAATTAGTTGTGATTTTATAAATTTATTAACAAAGTAATCGGACATAATTTCCGCGAATGGAGCAAATCGAGCAGCGTGCCGTCATTAAGTACCTCCATAAGAAGGAGCTATCATCAAAAGCCATCCATGATGATATGGTCAGTACATTAGGCGATTGTGCTCTGTCATATTCATCCGTCAAAAAATGGATAGCAGAATTTAAGCGTGGTAGAGAGAGTGTGAAAGATGAACCCCGCTCTGGAAGGCCTTCGACGTCAACTACTGACGAAAATATTAAAAAAGTTTAATAATGGGAAAAAGATTTAATAATGGGAGACCGCAGATTAAAAATTAGAGAGATAGCCGAGATTATAGGCATCTCTTATGAACGAACTCAAAACATCATTGTCAACGAGTTGGGTTTCCACAAGGTGTCTGCGAGGTGGGTTCCGCGACTGCTTTCAGTTGAACAAAAAAGGACGCGATTGACTATTTCACGCGACTGTTTGGAGTTATTTGAAGCAGATGCAGATGATTTTTTGAATCGTTTTGTTACTATGGACGAAACATGGGTTCATTACTGTACACCGGAAACAAAACAACAATCAAAACAGTGGAGAAGACCTGGTTCACCACCCCTAAAAAGGCTAAGTCGATTTTGTCGGCAAATAAGGTGATGGCTTCAGTATTCTGGGACTCGAAAGGTGTGATTATGATTGATTATCTTGAAAGGGGTCAGACTATAAACTCTGATTACTACTGCACCTTACTACGTCGTTTACGAGAGGAAATAAAAGAAAAACGTCGAGGAATGCTCAGAAGAAAAGGCCTGTTTCATCAAGATAACGCCCGTGTTCACACGTCAGTACAGTCAATGGCTGAAATTCACAACTGTGGCTTTGAACTGTTACCGCATCCGCCGTATTCACCTGATCTGGCACCATCAGACTTCTTTCTGTTCCCTAATCTAAAAAAGCACTTGGGAGGTCAAAGATTTTCGACAAACGACGAGGTCAAAGCAGCTGTAGACGCATATTTTGACTCTCTCAGGAAGAATAATTTTTTTTCAACGGTCTAAATGCTTGGAAGGGGGGGTGGGAAAAGTGTATTGAACTTGATGGTGATTATGTAGAAAAATAAAAATATAACTGATTTAGTATGTGTTTATTTTCTTGGTTAGGCCGAGTACTTTTCAATCCACCCTCGTATATTATGGTTAAAGCACGAATGGGTCGGCTCAATCGGGGTAGATCCACGCTCTCACAGAATAGCAGCTCAAAGCTACTTACCATTAGGTGGACTGTGTGCTCGTTTGTCACTTATTCCATTAAAAAAATTCACTCTTCGTTCTATATCCTTGTCATGTCTACCATTCCTGCTAAACATACACTCTAAATACACAAACTCATCCGCATGTTCAACTAACTCCCTTTCTTTTTTAATTTCACATGGCGTTTTACTTTTTTTTCTTTCAAAAACCATTACTTTCGTCTTATGTTCGTAACTATCATTCTTTTGAGGACAATTCAAATAAAATTGTCTTATAGTTATCAATATTATTTATTTAAATATATTTACAACTCAATTTATCACAATATTCATGTACAACGTTGCTTTGTCAAGATTTAACAAAGTAACATAAAGTATTAATATTAGCATAACGATTATTGACTGCACATTTAATTTAGGATCACTTGGTTGGTACACAGATGCGAATATGGTTGTCAACTTTTTGAACTAAGTAATGCTTTATACTTTACTTTTCTATTAAATATTTTACTATTTAGCTTATATTAATAAACTTTTAATTGATTTTTATTGAATCGAAAATATCACTAATTCTTCTTTTATTTGTGCTTTATAATAGCGACCCAACTTGGCTTTGCATGGATATGATTTACCGCGGTTTGATTGCAAAATGTCATTTCTGACATTGAATCAAGAAATGTCAGTTTGCAGAGAATAATTTAAAAAACAACGGCATGCAGACAGTGTAATTTTTTGGTCGTTATTAAAGGGATTATGATGTTAACAATAGGTAACTTACTAAATTCAATCTTGTGAAAAAATATTCACATCTAAACTTACCGACATGCGCATCGGTAGTCATTGGTCATTGACAATCTTACTCCCGGCCAATGCCCCCTGAATACAATTTGCAAAATATTAAACCCACATACAATTTGCAAATTTGTACATTTTGTATTTAAATTAAATTTGCTCTTTTTAAGTTAAAGTTTTCTGTTTGTTTCTGTTTACATTACTATTCAACCTAGAGTAGAATAACCGGTTGGTAATAACTTACAAACCGGTCACCGGTATAATTTAATTTTATCTGCTAATATACTGACTCAATGACACACTGCTCACGTGAGATACCTATTTATATAAGAATTCATTTATTTATTTATATTATACAATAATTTCGTAGAAACGTGATCTCAGGTCACAAATCCGGTATATTAAGGCCGTCGTTGATTTTTTATTTAAGAACATGCCACTTATTGAGCGAACAAGATATTACGTTAAGAAATGAGTTGGAGCTGTAGAAATGGTTCACTGTGACTAAAACTAGAAAAGTGATGAGCTATAGGATAAATCTTAAAATAAGAAATTACAAGCAGGGAATAAAAATATGGCGAAGAAACTTCTTTTAAAATTACAATTTTGAGTTTTAATATTAGATGTTCGGTGGAGAATATACAAATTTCATATCTTAATGTATTATCACATTAATTTTGATTCCATGTAAGATGGGCCGGGTGCTGGTATGGGATGCAACCTGTTCAGACACGCTGGCCCCTTCCCATCTACATGGAACCAACAACAGAGCTGGTGCGCCTTGTGAAGCGGCTGAAAAAGCTAAAGTATGCAAATACAGGGGTCTAGGTCCGTGGGGTCCTAGCGCTATAAGCCTTTTAAAGGAAATAGCAAAAAGGTTAATCGACGTCACAGGAGACCGAAGAGCTAGCAGCTACCTCGGACAAAGATTTAGTCTAGCTATTCAAAGGGGAAACGCTGTCAGTGTTTTCGGAACCTTGCCTAAAGGACCTCCTTTTTAATAATATATTTTAGTTTTTATAATATACTCGTATATTTTTAAGGTTTTTAGTATCAAAATTAGAATTTAAAATGTTGTTTGTTTTGTGTTTATCACGTTTATATTGTCAAATAAAAATTAGTAGAGCGCACGGTGTTCCCTCAAGGTAATTTACTTACAATCTAATTTATTATTATCATAATCACAGTCATAATTACAATTTTTAAGTAGCACTTAATCTAAAACAAAGCTCAAATCACTTATATTATATAAGTTATCTTAAGCTCAGATCACAAAACCTTTTTTCTATAATCTGAGATCTAAGGTATAAATACGTAAGTATATGACCGTAGGTCAATTTTCAGTTTAACGAAACTGCATTCAATATTAACTAGACAGCTAAACCTAACGATAAGCACGATATTTATCACATTTGGTCTTAATACAAAATATTTAAAGGCACTTCTGTATCACGCACGTGCATTTTATTATTATTATAATTATAGTATCTAATAATGACAATGGCACGGTTTGACAATCAAAATACAAATTCTGAACGTAGGTAATATATACCACAAAGTAATACCTCAACATTTGAATAAATTTATACTCGTAAAACATAGAATAAAAGTTACAGCACGAAAAATCTATCTCATTTCTGAAATTCTTCTAAACTTCTTGCTTCATTCTTCTTCAGTATCGACAGCGACAGAGAAGTAATTAGATATCTTCCGTGGACATTAGCACCGGAAAGGCTCGGCTAGGGTTACCCAGGTAGTCAGTTGGGCGAGGGCGAAGCACCGGGCTCCGCGTGCGACTGCTGCTGCAGCAGCTCCCAGTAGCGGCCGCGTCGACGCACTAACTCCTCGTGGGATCCACACTCCGCCACCACACCTGAACCAAAACAATATGTTTCATATGTTCATCAGCGACAGTTCATTGACACATATGGGTCTTTCCCATTTTAGAAATGATATCCTATTTAGTTCAGTGTCGAGGTGGGGATATTAGCATCTTGAAGCATGTGATAGAAGATAGTATGATTATTTAGTACAGTGCTACTAGGTGGTAGGAGTACTCCCTTTATTTATTTGTTTTGTTTTAGGCAAAACTCGCCTGCCAAGCTTGGCAACAATGGCAAATATTTTTTTATAGAATAAGGGTGACAAACGAGCACACAGTCCTCCTGATGGTAAGTGGACGCTGTGGCCCATAGACATCTACATTTATCCTCACTTAAGAATAAAAATGCAAATGCGTTGACACCCCTGAGGACTAAGATGGAATGCCTCGAATCCAGTAAAAAGGGTCTTTGATTCTTGCGCTTACCATACGAAACACAACAGCGTTACGCTGCTGTTTTACGCTAGTATTCTGTGAGAGCGTGGTCCTTCCCCGGTCGAGCCAACCCATTCGTGCTACAACCATAATAGCTGCGGCGCGGTTCTACCACATAGAACCTAGTTCGTTCACGTCCTGCCCAGGCGTCCGTCAGAGAAGGTACAACCTCTAAATAATTTCTGTCGACAAATGCTTGCACTGTTTGTTCCTGTCTGCACGCTGTAGAGTATAAAAATTACAGTTTGTAAGGGATTCCATGTTGATCCTCAGAGGTGAATGCATCTGTAAACTTCTTTGTCAATAGTTACGTGTCCACCATTACAGTAGTCACTTACCTACTCTAAGATTAACAGGTAGATCATGCCTCAGGTATTAAGTCTGCCTAGGTATATACATTGTCTCAGTGATCGCAAGGGTGAAAACTGGCAGCGATCACCGAATGGTTAGAGGCACACTGAACCTAAACGTTAAGTTGGAGAGGTCTCGTCTAATGAAGTCAACGCTCCGTCCCCCCTCGTGCTCTAATCCAGAATCCCGAAACCTTTCAGCTCGAGTTACGTAACCGCTTCCAGTGCCTAGAAGATTGCAATGCAGTGGACGATATGAACGACAAGCTCGTGGAAACTGTCCATGCGGTCGGAGCTAAGTTCTGCAAGACCCGCCGCAGAAGAACACAAAAACTCTCCGATCACACTCTTAATCTCATGGCTGTTAGACGGGAGATGAGGCTGCAATCGTCAACAGATTTGACAGCATACAGGCAACTGAACAGACAGATCTCCAAATGCATACGGCGAGACTTACGCAACTTTAATACTTCTCGTATTAAAGAAGCGATCGAGCGGAACCAGGGCTCCAAAGTCTTTGCCAGAGATCTGTCTGCCAGAAAGAGCCAACTGTCAAGGCTGAAGACTGAGTGTGGCAACATCGTTTCCGGGACACCTGAGATTTTGAGTGAGATTGAGAGGTTCTATGGGCAGCTGTACACATCATCGTTGGAGCCACACGCAAGTGTGAGTAACGATCCAAGAGCAAGTCTTATCCGACACTATTCCGATGATATCCCGGACGTCAGTCTAAGCGAGATTAGAATGGCTCTCCAGCACCTTAAAAACGGCAGGGCCCCAGGCGAGGATGGAATTACAGCGGAGCTTCTGAAAGCGGGTGGAACACCGGTACTTGAAGTCCTTCAGAAGCTCTTCAATTCCGTCCTCCATGGTGGCACTACTCCAGAGGCGTGGAGCAGAAGTGCGGTGGTCTTGTTCTTTAAGAAAGGCGACAACGCTCTCTTAAAGAACTACAGACCGATTCCCCTTCTGAGCCGCGTCTACGTGCTGTTTTCGAGAGTCATTACGAATCGTCTCGCACGCAGACTTGACGACTTCCAGTCTCCCGAACAAGCCGGTTTCCGAAAAGGCTTCAGTACCATAGACCACATACATACCCTGCGGCAGATTGTACAGAAGACTGAAGAGTACAATCTGCCACTTTGCCTGGCGTATGTGGACTATGAGAAAGCCTTTGATTCCGTCGAAATTTGGGCGGTGCTACAGTCCCTTCAGCGGTGCCAAGTTGACTGTCGGTATATCGAAGTGCTGAAGTGTTTGTACAGTAGGGCTACGATGGCTATCCGAGTACAGAACCAGAGCTCGAAACCTATCCAACTGCAGAGAGGTGTAAGACAGGGTGACGTTATATCCCCGAAACTCTTCACCGCTGCATTGGAAGACGTTTTCAAGCTACTGGACTGGAAAGGATACGGTATTGACATCAATGGCGAGTACATCACTCACCTTCGATTTGCCGACGATATAGTCCTTATGGCAGAATCGCTGGAGGACTTAAGCACTATGCTCAATGACCTCAATAGTGCCTCCCAACGGATAGGTCTTAAGATGAACATGGACAAAACAAAGATCATGTTCAATGTCCATGTCACACCTATGTCGGTAGTTGTTGGGAGCACTATGCTCGAAGTTGTTGACGAATACGTTTACCCGAGACAAATAGTCCAACTAGGTAAGTCCAACTTCGACCGAGAGGTCAATCGACGGATTCAACTCGGCTGGGCAGCGTTCGGGAAATTACGGCATATCTTTTCGTCAGGTATACCTCAATCTCTAAAAACTAGATTGTACAACCAGTGCGTGTTGCCAGTGATGACTTACGGATCTGAGACGTGGTCCTTCACTGCTGGCCGTATGAGGACGCTTAAGGTCGCTCAGCGAGCTATGGAGAGGGCTATGCTCGGAGTTTCTCTGCGTGATAGACTCAGAAATGAGGATATCCGCAGTAAAACCAGAGTGACCGACATAGCCCAACGGATTAGTAAGCTGAAGTGGCAATGGGCCGGCCATATAGCTCGAAGAACCGATAACCGATGGGGAAGAAAGGTTCTCGAGTGGCAGCCTCGTACCGGTAGGCGTAGTGTAGGGCGACCCCCCACTAGATGGAGTGACGACCTGGTAAGACATGCAGGAAGTCGATGGATGCAGGTGGCTCAGGACCGTGCTTTGTGGCATTACTTGGGGGAGGCCTATGTTCAGCAGTGGACTTGTGAAGGGCTGTAATGATGATGATGATGATGAGGTATATACATTAAAGTGTATATGAAGTTAAATAAATAAATTGAAATTTTAGAAAGGTAGCAGTATTAAGTGGGTAGATGCTTCATTGTTGGTGTGTAGTTGTATGTCGGACGTGAGTAGTTTTTTTTTAAAGAGGAGGCAAACAAGCACGCTGCTCACATGGTGTAAGTGACTACCGCCGCCCATTAACAGCGGCAACAACAGGGAAATTGCAGATGCGTTGCCAGCCTTTTGGAAAGGAGTAGGTTTTTTTCTTGAAGGTTCCTAAGTCGTATCGGTTTGAAAAAACCGTTAGAGGTAGCAAATTCCATAGTGTGGTCGTACGAGGCAGAAAATTTTGCGTAAATCGCATTGTAGTGGACTGTCAGTCATCGAGATGGTGAAGATATAATTTCGAGTTTTGCAACAGTGTTCGATGGTGGAGGTACCTTTGTCAAGCAGGCAGATGGTGTGTGCGTGGCGCACGGTGGCGAGGCGGTGCGCGATGATGACGGTGGTGCGGCCGCGCGCCGCCGCCTCCAGCGCGCTCTGCACCGACTGCGGCACACGACAAACAATATATTACACTTTAAAACACTTTTTTTATAGAATAAGGGCGACAAACAAACATACAGTCCACCTGATAGTAAGTGGATGCTGTGGCTCATAGACATCTACGTCCATCCTCGATTAAGAAGCAAAATGCATATGCGTTGTTACCCCTTGAAGACTAAGATGGAATGGCTTGTTTCGAGTTAAAAGTGTCTTCAGTTCTCAACATTCACCATATAAAATAACAGCATTAAGCTGTTATTTTCCGCTGGTCTTCGGTTGAGCTGGCCCATTCGTGCTGCAACTATAATATAGCTGCAGCACGGTTCTCCCATGTGCCAGTAATAACGGTTGCCAACCCGCCTGCCAAGCGTAGCAATTATGGCATTTTTTTATAGAATAAGGATCACAAACGAGCATAGAGTTCTAATAGTAAGTGGATGCTGTGGCACATAGATTTATCTTCAATTAAGAATTAAAATGCAGATGCGTTGTCACCCCTCAGGACTGAGATGAAATGCCTCGTTTTCAGTAAAAAGGGTTTCCGGTACTCTACACTCACCATAAAAAACACAGAGCTGCTATATTAAGCTGGTATACTGAGAGGGCGTGGGCCTACCCCGGTCGAGCCGACCCATTCGTGTTGCAAACATAATATAGCTGTAGCGTGGCTCTACCACATAAAAGCGAAGGGAATATGAGGTAATATATGGGGAGGCATATGTTCAATGGTGAATTTTTGATGCTGTGACAGAAGCAATTGATATAGTGTGGAAGAGTGATAAAAGTGTAAGATAGTTAAATTTTACTGTCGCTCGGGGCCGCTTGAACCATAAGTTATTCTCAAAATGCCAGTGGGTGCCACAGCACCCCTACCCCCTCTATTACATCTTTTATTAAAATTAGAGTTTTGTTACCTTCTCGCTGGCGGCGTCGAGTGCGGAGGTGGCCTCGTCGAGCAGCAGCACGCGCGGGCGTCGCAGCAGCGCGCGCGCGATCGCCACGCGCTGCTTCTGCCCGCCCGACAGCGCAGCGCTGCCCGCCTCCAGCATCGTGTCATAGCCCTGCAACCACAAACATATTTAGTCTCTTTTTCTAGTTTCATTTTCTACGTGACGTACGTACGTACGTGTCTAGCCTTATCTGTCTAGCTCCAGGTCCGATGATGTTATCCTATACTGGGTGATTTTTTCCGTCTGGAAAAAAATAGGGTGTTACAGGTGGACGGAATAGAAACCTATAGCACTGATATTTTATAATATTTTTTATTTTACATTAATATATTATGAAATTGATCTATCAAGAAATACAACTAATTTGATATAAAAATTACAATAAAATTTTTGAACTAAATAAATAAATCAATTAAAAAAGCGGCCAAGAGCGTGTCGGGCCACGCTCAGTGTAGGGTTCCGTAGTTTCCCGTCCGTCACAGTAAGTGTTCCCACTTATGAGTTTGTACAAAAACTGTTCTTTCCATCCAAGTTCAAAATAATTTTCCTAGAAAGTCCTTATAAAGTTCTACTTTCCAGATTTTTTTCATATTTTCTAAACTTATGGTTCAAAAGTTAGAGGGGGGGGGACACATTGTTTTTTACTTTTGGAGCGATTATTTCCGAAATTATTAACATTATCAAAAAATGATTTTAGTAAACCCCTATTCATTTTTAAATACCTTTCCAACAATATATCACACGTTAGGGTTGAAATTAAAAAAAAAATCACTTCCCACTTTACATATAGGGGAGCTACCCTAATAAAACATTTTTTTTCCAATTTTTATTTTAGCACTTTGTCGGCGTGATTGATACACATATTGGTACCAAATTTCAGCTTTCTAGTGCTAACGGTCACAGAGATTAAGCGAGGACGGACAGACGGACAGACAGACATGGCGAAACTATAAGGGTTCCTAGTTGACTACGGAACCCTAAAAACTATCGAAAATAAAATAATACGTAAGAAATTAGTAGTATTTATTGATAGACCAATTTCATAATATGTTAATGTAAAACATCAGTGCCGTAGGCTTCTATTCCTATTTATTTCAGATGGTAAAAAATTCATCCAGTATATTTGTGCCATATAACAATGTCCCCCACTTCTCTCCGCCAACTTCCCGACTCCGAACTGTTACTGAGACGTTCTTTGCCTGAGCCACAAATCATATTAACAAAGTTAAGTATGGATAAAACTGTTGTATTCCGATGTGAAAGGATAACTAATAGGCGGTAGGATTTCATTACTGCCTGTGAATCGTACAGCCTGTGTAGGATTTAGCAATTTGTTTTTTGAAGAACACTAGTCGCTAACGCTATCAACATTTCTAATGTTTTCGTTAAGGGGTTAGAGTAAGTCAGCTCAAATTCTAATTTCGTCCCCACTTGCCCGCGCGTCGTATACTATGTACCGACATGTTTGTAATCACTAATACTGTAAGTAGATAGGTCGTTAGACACTTATTTCATTAGTTTTATCATATTTATGCCTGTTTGTTCACGCCAACCCAGTCGCTTCTTATTTTTATTACGGTTATTTCCCATTTTAATTTTACGTCGTCCTGTTGCGTAATGTATATTCTGATCGTAAGCGACACAACCTCCCCGTTCAAAGGCCGAAGCGAAGTGACTGTGCGGCAGGAATCACACTTCAAAAGGCCGATAGTTCAGGTAATTTCTTTTTACAGTGAAAATAATGGAATTTAAAAAAAAGTAAATAACATAAGCACTGCTTTATAGTTAGTTCAGTTAGTATGCAAAGTTTGATCTTATTGAAAGTATTTTATGAATGACAGCGGTTTATTGTTTATTTTGGAGTTTGGATTTTTTTCTATCGAGAAAATTTTACGAAATCGTGTTTTCGTCTAACATAATCCTTAACATTAATCCTCAACTCATATTTTCGGCATAACGAAGGATCTTGATAAGCTATTTGAGATTATATTTCCCCTTAAACACTCGAAGAAATTCTTATATTAAGAGTGATTCAGAGCAGCAGTCCATTTCGACTCGAATCCACGCCTTATTAAATTTGCAATCCGTACGCTTAACCATGAGTCTACTGTCGCTTTTATCCGCACACATCAATCACGACATTGGTCCATATGTCGTCCGACGCAAAGACTTCTATGATATACTGTTAGACTGTTTCTAATGAAAATGCAGCTGCGTGGCATATTTATAGTGTCAGCTAACCCCCCCCCCCCACCTGCGAGATCCATAGAGGTGACACAGTTTTTGTTCTGAATGCCGGTCTAGTAGTATGTATAGAAATCTTTGTTACGGGCATAGTAAAAACAGAATAGTAGGCTATTTTCTTAGAAATGTACCAAACGCCGCCAATATGTGTGCGTGCCAGGTACGTGACAGTACGGACTTGTACGCACGACCCACAGTACGCACACAACGACACGTGCTAAGTCGGGAAGATCGGGCCGAGTCGGGAACGGCCACCGCGCTCCGCAATCACCATTGTTTGAGACTTTGTTGACTTTTAATAAAAAATTTCTAGCAGTTTTGTTTTCGTTTTATTATCTCTTTTTGTAAAATAAATTAATATACGCGTTTGTTTAAGTAAATTCGCTTTTTGTTAATAGGTTATATTACTGTATCTATACATAGATCAGATAAAATTAATTTTAAACATTAAATCTGAGCTGACACCATTTTCTCAGTGTTAATTTACGCGTATTTTAGTTATTTGGCATTTATTGTTATGTAATGCTGAAATATACTTTAGAGAGAAAACAAAAGAAATGATTAACAAATATGATGCATAGGTACGTATCCGTATGTATTATGTTTGTAAATATTATAACTACTTATAAAATTAAATGAGACTTAGCGGTTAAACAAAAAGACAGTGACAACTCTGCAACAGTAGGCATTTAAGTCTCGCACGGCGCGGGAGTTATGCTACTATTCTGTTTTTACTATGTTTCGGGGCAATGATGTTTTAACAATTAGATAAAAAGTTCATAAGCAGTGTACGTACCAGCGGCAAGCTGGCGATGAAGTCGTGCACATTGGCCTGCTTGGCGGCGTCTATGATCTCGTCGAGAGGGACGGCGCGCGAAGTGTCGCCGTACGCGATGTTGTCGCGGAGGCTGCGCTCGAACAGCGCCGGCTCCTGCTGCACCAGCCCCAGCTGCGCGCGCAGCATCCGCAGCGGCATCTCACGCTTGATGTCGCGCCCGTCCAGCTCCTGACCACACAATGAGGGCTAGTAACCTTACGCTCACCCAGATGTCGCTAGTTGGAACTGAGGTGAACTTATTTGTTACGCAGAGGGCCAAACAGGTCACCATCATTGAAAAGTTGCATATAAAGTAAAAGCTTTTCGGTGTTCACCTAGTGTAGTTCTATTGTATAATGTATATACACAAAACAGTACTTTATTGTATTCGTTAATTTTTTACAATTTCTTTAACTCTTTTTTAATTATTCTCTATTTGGGAATATCCGTAGATTGGTTTATTCATTTTTAAGTCGATACCGCAGTGGAAAATCATTTGGCTATAATGTTGCGGACCGCGGGTTGGTCCCTTCATGGAGCAAATTCAAAATCTGTATGTACTCATACGCAATTTAATGTATGTAAAGCACTTCCACGATGCTAGATAAACCTCTAATACGGAACAAAGCTTTTACAACCATTCGTATTGCAGTAGTGCACGCTGCAGCGTAGCTGAAATCTACTTATTAAAAACCTTTTTTTAAGTAAATGTGACAAATATGAATTAAGAAACCTACTGAATTGTCTTTCAAAATCTCTTTGTCCTAAATGTTTCTGTCTACTGGGACAAAAAATTGAAGCGTGCCTTTCACCGTACACAAATTAAAGTTTACCACACAAATTATAGTACTTAATGTTAAGTTTTGTATTACTCACCACGTTACCGCTATCAGGGTCGTAGCTGCGCATCAACAGGTGCAGCAGCGTGGACTTGCCGCAGCCGCTGGGTCCCACCAGCGCTAGCGTACGGCCAGCACTCAGTTCTAGGTTGAGTCCTTGGAGGACCTCAACTTGTGGCCGCGTTGGGTACCGGAAGCGGATATTGTTGAATTTAAGTTCGCCCGTTGCAGTCTGAAAAACAACGAGATTGTTATTTTTAAGTTGTTTTGTCTTTTTTATCTCACCAATAACATAAATGGGAAAGGAAACCAAGTTCGGGACAAATGACCTTCGGGGTATTTTCGCAGATTGTGGAGATTTGTAGCAGGTCCAAGAACATTGCACATTACTAACATTCTATGATTTTAACAACTATATTGCCTTATTAATCTACATAAACATAACATTTTAAGTAATCTAGAAGTGGCCTATATTTTACACTAAGTGAGTAAGTTACTGATAAAAATGATATTTTTAGACTATACTAAATCAAGGACTAGGCAATTCTAGTAAACATACACGCGTCGCCATTTTACTATCCGAACACGTGTGATTTGATATTATGAGTGGTTATTACAAGATCAGATGTTTTGCAGTGTGTTGCCTGTTTTAGTATTTTATTACATTTAGAACGATATCCTCCAGGCCGAATTTCGGTCATGACGGCCAGTCTCAATGAAGACTAGCTATCTGCCATCGCAGGACAGGACCATAGTGATCCAGGACAGGATATATGCGCAAGCACAGGTGTACTATCTATTCCCTCACTCCCGTAGTTCAATGGGACGTCAAACTGACACGAGAGAGATAAGGTGCAGGATCAACAGCTTTACGTGCTTTCCGAGGCACGATTGTGAAACATCGCGAACTTCCAGACATAAAACTCAATAACTTCTTCTTCATGACCAACAGTTGCGTTTATGACTACTAGGCTAATGAGGCAGTCCACAATAAGCCATACACGAGTATGAAGTCTCATCTTCTCATCTCTATGAAGTGTCATCTATATTTTTTATCATCGAAATTTTGAAGTCTTTCGCATCGGGTGATCGATTTAGTTTCGCGGCCTGCACACGATAGTACTGATATCATTTTTAGTATAAGAATAACCAATATAAATACCATTATAATTTTGGTTCATATTTCTCTTGCATAAAAGCTACTTGTCTCCTAAAATGCAAGTAAAGTTGAATTTATTAGCATATAGTATTTTTAACAAATAAAAACATCAATTCTTTACTTCGAAGTTGTTAAACATAGGCAATTTATATATAAAAGAATACATGTTACTTTTATGTATGAAAATGTATTCGTTTTTTATCAAAGACTTGTATGTATACTACGAGACGAGCACTGCGGTACTAATACATTGCGCACTAAGTTACGCTCAATTTACCGTAACTTGTTTAGTCCTCTGCGAGCGACCGAGAAGACTGGCTCTTTGTTTTGTATGCCGCGCACGTCGTTTTCCACCATCTAACACTGATTTTGTTTAATGTGACTGAGAAAATATGCGCACTTTGTATACGTGATTTAAAGTTTATTTCTATATATACATATATATTGTTCTAATTTGCCTGTCTAGAAGTATACTATTCTATATGACACTGTATAATGATTGTAGGTACCATGCCTTGCAGTAGGACGTTTATAAGCAGTTACCTTTATCATAAATCAATTCTTAACAATATTAGTGTAATGAATAGTGGTAAATAGTACCCAGTGGGGGTCGTCGACAGCGGTGGGCTCGTCGTGCACGCGCGGCGCGCGGCGCAGTGCGCTCACCACGCGCGCGGCCGCTCGCCGCGCCGCCGCGAAGTTGGGAGCGAACGAAAGTGCCTCCGCCAGCATCCACGCGCCGTAGATCAGCGCCTCCGATACACTGCAATTAATTTTTGAAGTGAAAACTTCTTTAGCGGCGTTGTACACTTTTTTTGTAATGGGTTAAACTCGCGTCAGGACACGTGACCCTGATCGAAAATTTTTAAGACGGATGGAGATAGAGAGACAGTCGGCGCGGCGTAGGAGAGGAAGTATCCCCCTCTCTTTCTATGGCGCGGCGAAAATGTATGCCTGCGCCTGCTCTTTCATTTAGGCGGCGCAGGGCGCTTGCCCGAATGTAATATAAATTGTCATGTTTGTGTACGATAGCGCAATAAATAAATATTTTATTCTACCACATAAATGATAGGACTTTTATATTCATAATTAAAGCAATTCCTGCAAAATTATTCCCTAACCATTCCAAAATATCAAAAATGCACAACGTTAATATTCAAGTTTTCACTTCTTCCGGCATTCCCGGAGTGCAAACCCGTCGTTTTTTTAATATAGAATAAGGGTTACGAACGGGTACACAGTTCACCTGATGGTATGTCGATGTAGTGGACGATAAAATCTATTCTACATTTATACTCAATTAAAAATCAAGATGCGTGTCATCTAAAATCAAGATTTCTTAATGTTATGAAAGTTTCTTCAACCAAGTACTTCAGATCAGAGAGATCATCATAGATCAACGTTTAACTTGGCATGAACATATCGATGTAATAACATGTAGATTTAAAAAATTAACCTGGATTTTTAAAACGATTATACATATTACTTCAGATACGCTCATTAACAAAATTTATATATCATTAGCTCAATTGTTAACAACTTACTGCCTTCCGATATGGGGTGGAGTAACGAAAACAAAATTTTTGCAATTAGAAAGAGCTCAACGTGCCTTAGTAAAGACAATGTACTTTTTGCCTTACAAATTTCCAACTAAAAGCAAGTATTTAACTAAGTATAAGAAAATTATATATTTTACACACAATATTAAAAAAGCATAAATTTTTGATTTTGACCCAAATTTATACCAATCCTACTAATCACCAACCAACCAATCTATCTATCTGTATAATTTTGTCAACAAAAAGCTTAATATTTATTGTAGAAATACCAAGGACTACAAGTTTTTGTTTATCAACACATACGGTGAAAAAATATTTTTACTCACACATACACACACACACACACACACACACACACACACACACGCACATACACACACACATACACACACACACACACATACACACACACACGCGCGCACACACACACACACACACACACATACACACACACATACACACACACACACACACACACACATACACACACACACATTTATTTTTGAATAATTTAAAACTTTTTGTATAATATGTAATCTCATGCCTCTGGAACGTTTTGTATGGTTAGGGATAGGTGGAGTCTCTGACACAAGTGCCTTAAAGTACTTAAAAGTTGCTCCCTATCCTATGCAAATTGTAACATACCAAATGAAATAAATTATTATTATTATTGTTAAGATGGAATGCCTTGTTTCCAGTGAAAAGGGTCACCGGTTCTCTACACTCACTATACGAAACACAGTAGCATTGAGCTGCTATTTACGCTGGTGTTCTGTGAACAAGATGCACTTAATGCTTTGGGTACCCTAACAGTTTAATTTTTCGAAGTGAAAACTTAGAATAGTTGTGATCGGAAACTCTATGAAACGAGAAAGTGACATTAAAAGGAGACAAACAAATAAATTATAAGATTAAGCGTGCGAAAGAATGAGATAGAATATAGTAAGTATACAGTATTTCCGATTTTTAGTATTCTGTGAGAGCGTGGTCCTTTTTGACCCATTCGTGCTACATACATAATATACTCTGTAACGTGGCTTTAACACGCACAAAAACAGACTATATGTGAGTTGTCGCCCCTAAGGACTGAGATGGGGTGCTTTGTAGAACATTATATATATATATATAATTCGGTTTGTATATGGTCGGTTGACACTGAGGACACGGGACAGTTGAGAGGGAATAAAACGCAATTTTAGTTTAATAATAAGGGATAAACAGATTACCCGTCCGAACAGCAATAATTATGTCAATTGCATTTTTATATAAGCGTTGATTTACCACAGTGCGTAAAAGCCACCAACTCTAACAGTAGCACATATTTGGGTTGGTTTATACACGTGGGGCGGATTTGTTTCAGCCCTATTACGTTAAGGAGTCTCTTTTAATAACCAGACTCGTTTTCCGGCGTGTTCTGCAATTGCAAGTAAAATTCTTCGTTCATTACCAGAAATGCAAATTTTTCAACGTATAACGTTACGTTTAACGGTAGCTTTTCGAAAAGCAAGAAAGTTGAAAATGTTTAGTGTACTCACAGTATGGCGTATTCGTAGGGTAGGTCTTCTCGCGCGATGAGGTATCCACCATAGGCGAGCGACACGGCGTAGCCCAGCGTGGGCGCGCACAGGCACAGCCCGTACACCGGTCCACGCAGCCAGCGTATGCCTCGTGACTGTTTATCCGCCTCACGAAGAGTCTCCGCGTATCGATCCAGGATCGCTAGCTCCACGCCTGGGCACAAGTAACTACGATTAGCTAATATTTTATACATATAAAAAACTGCTATTATCAACTATGCACAAGCATCCCCCCGTGAGAGATATGCACGAAGTCGATGGCTGCAGGTAGCTCAGGACCATGCTATGCATGCAGGGAGGCCTATACTCAGCACTGCACTTGCAAAGGGCTGTAATGATGATGATGATGATGATACATATTATGGAGGGGTCTCTCATGGTTATACATATTTTTTTATAAAAAGAGGATGACAATCAAGCATACAATCCACCTCATCAGGTCTATCTATGTAACACAACATCCACCTACCATCGTAGGTAGATGTTGTGTACCATAGTATTATCTTTATATATTTATGTTCGATTAAGAATCAAAATGCAGGTGCGTTGTTACATCTGATTATCATCTATCAAGATCGCAGATAAAATAATATTTTAATTTATAGTTTTGCGTACTCATACACTGCATAAATTAAAAAAAATCATACCCAATATGATTGTGATACCCAATGTGGGTACAAAACGTTATAGAACCACGTTACAGCTATATTATGGTTGTAACAGGAATGGGGTGACCGGGGAAGGACCACGCTCTCACAGAATACCAGCGTAAAACAGCATCTTATAGCTGCTGTGTGTCGTGTGGTGAGTGTAGAGATCCGGAGACCCTTTTTTACTGGAAACAAGGCATTCCATCTTAGTCCTCAGGGGTGACAACGCATCTGGGTTTTGATTCTTAATCGAGGATAAATGTAGATGTCTATGAGCTGCAGTATCCACTTAACATCAGATGGACTGTGTGTTCGTTTGTCATCCTTCTATAAAAAAGATAGGTTACCGAGGCTCTGCACGGTGCGCACGTTGAGCACGGCCTCGGTGGCCAGGCGCGCGGCGCCGCGCAGCGCGCTCAGCTCGCGCTCCTCCGCGCGCTTCGCCACCACACCCTCCAGCCAGATGCCACCGATCACCTGCATTACACCGAAACATCAATCAATCATAATTAATAAAGCCAGGTGTTACTTTGCGTACATCCATTATATTAATGATGCAACGTGTGTCTGTGTGGAGTAGTGGTGGTGAGATTAGTGGTGACGGATAATGCACGCAATCGAGGGAGGGCAGGAGGTGGTGAAAAAAGAGTCATTTGGTCAGGCTCTTCGGTTCATATAGCCCTTTAACATTTCAGCTTATTGATCCGTTTAAGCTTAGCTATCCTTAAGCTTCGGAGCGAAATAAAGTGAATCAATGTGATTAATTATTAGTGTCTTTTAAGTTTTAATTAGTGTAAAGTGAATTAAAATGTTAATTTTGGTAATTCAATTGGCAGTTTTTATTATCACGAACCCTAAGCTCGTAACTATAGGATAGGAGTGACAAACGGGCACACAGTCCACCTGATAGTAAGTGGTTGCTGTGGCCCATATACATCTACATCTATCCTCGTTTGCGAATCAAAATGCAGATGCGTTGTCTTCCGTGAGGACTAAGATGGAATACCTCGTTTCCAGTAAAAAGGGTCTCCGGTTCTCTACACTCACCATACGATGGTGGTTTCGTATGGTGAGTGTAGAGAACCGGAGCTATAGTGAAGTGGTGGTAGTTCTGTTCTACCTAATCCAATCTGCTCAGTTGATATTACACCATTGTGAATTCAATTTACTTACACATGGTACGCTGAGCAGGCTCACAAGTGTCATTTTCCAAGAGTAGAACACAGCGAGCCCCACACCGAGCACCATTGTGGCAACACCTTGCAGCATCGTGCCCAAGCGAGATCCTAAGTGAAAGTTTTTAAGTTACTTAGCATTTTTAAACTGTTTTAACAGTGTATCTCTGTGTATATATAATAATTAAATGTTTATTGTTGAAACAGAAACTTTTTTACTCAATACTAATTATTATCAACAGTACTTATTGAAAGTTACTCATTTGTTTAGTTACTATTGGTTCGGAAAAAACCTCTATCCTCGGAGGAAGCAGCAAAAAACCCTGCTGGTTTAAAAAAATAACAGCTACAAATATGTTTGTTACACAACCAATCAACACAAAACATTATAGAAATAGCTTGGTTGCGATTCATTCCCAGTGGTTATTATCATCCATAAATTCCTTAACATTATGATAACCCTTGTTATACGTACTTAGTTTAATAAAGTTATTGAACTGTGAGCAGGTAAAATGTTGTATATATTTGTAAAAGCGTATACATTGGGCCCAAGAATGAATTATTGACTAGGTAGAGTCGAGTAACTGGTACTGCTGGCGTGAATAATGTACTATATATAGGTGAGCTTAGTGTTTGCGGTGTTTACCTATTATTGAATGTGCACTTAGTTCATATCACTGTCTTAGAATTAAACATATGTATTAGTTTAACATTTGTTGATGAACCAAATAAATAAATAAATATAAGTTTATTAAAACAAAAACGTAACATTCACACTAAGATTTTCTTTTGTATCGTGGCGGCAGTTAAAATACACAAATTCCATTAACAAATCATTCAGACTGAACTATTTGTAGCCCCTCCAAATAGTTGTCACGTGCGGGATTCGAACTCACTGCCATCAGCGCCGTAACTCACTGCATCACGAAGTATTACAATAAAAGTAGATTTCTTTCAATTAAATACATGTTATACTATCAGATAGGGCCATAGTTGCCACGTTGGTCATGGAAGATCTGCTACCCATTCTGTTTCAATTCCCTCTATCGCCTTTTACGACACCAACGGGATGGTATAGGTAGATTGATTTTCTGATGCCGCCACTATATAAGCAAATTGTATTAGTGCCTATGTTATTGGACAACAATGTAGGTACAAACCTGTAGCACCCTGAACTGCAGCACAGTCCGAGGCAAGTCGCGCGCACAGGGCTCCCACCGAGTTTACAGGCAGGTCATACCATCCTTGCTCCTGTAAACGTGAAAAATTGAAAGTAATATATAAAACATAAACATAAACACTCACGCCTGTCACCCAGAGGGATAAGCAGAGACTACGGACTTCCATTTGGCACGATCCTGACACATCTCTCTCGCCTCCTTTACATACATATATATACGCATACACGCTCGCCGGTTAAGCGTACTCCTAATGTGGCCCATTCTCAAAATATCGCCAATTTGGTTGATTAACCTTCGTCTAGAGAGTACCTTTCCGACTCTGCCGTTCATATCTGCAAAATAACTTTTCTTTGTTCCTCTTTCCTAACCAACCAAACCACCGAAGCATTCCTTTCTTAACCCTGATCACAACATCATCTTGCACATCATATTTCTCAACCAGTAATTCAGATTAAGCCCTAGCAAACTCCTTAAAGACCGCATTTCTACAGTATTTATTCCAATACTTTTGTGCTTCTTCTGCCACACCCAACTTTTACTACCATACATTAAAGTAGGGATTAACACAGCATTATGAATTACCATTGAAAGTAATCTTGTAATTAAACACCGCAATGAATATGCGGAAACACGTAACGCCACAAGATCATGGAATATGTTTGAGTTGACAATAGAATATAACTTTTTATCATACCTTGATCGAAAGTTCGTATTTCGGCCCTACTTTCAGAGACGAAAGTGCCGCATTGCCCCCAAGACAATGTCTTATAAATTTAGTACGCATGTGTCAAATTTGTACCTCTTTTATATTTAAACGACAAAAGTATATGTTATGATACATTTTAAGGTACAATAATTTCGATCAAGGTATAATAAAAAATAGTATACGCTCAACGGGAGGAAAGTATGGCATCGCAAGCCACGGTTTTATCACAATATCACGCCGGCTGTGATGTCTGTTAATTAATTACAATCATAATTAACGATATATTTTATTTATTTTATAAAATAAGGGTGGCAAACGAACACACAATCCACCTGTTGATAAGACCACTCGTAAGGTCTAAGATGGAATGCCTCGTTTCCGGATTTAGGGTATTCGACTATTTATACTCACTATACGAAACACAGCAGCATTAGACTACACTTATAATCTGATATTCTGTAAGAGCTTGGTCTTTCCCCAATCCATTCGTTCCATAATAAAAATAGCTGCAGCATGACTCTACCACGTCTGTCACAATGCAATATTGTCAAATATGAAAGGAATGTAGTGGCACCTGTACGAGGAAGTTGCGGAAGGTGAGGATGCGGAGGCGGTCAGTGAGCTTGGCGCCAGCGCGGCCGAGCATCCAGGCCTGTAGGAACGTCACCAGCCCACTCAGCGCCGCCACACACGCGAACACCCCCGCGTACACCTGCGACTGCGCCAAGATCTCCGCAGAATCCGCCAAGGAAAACATCTGCCATAATATTAAGCACAATTTAAAATATCGTTTATTTATACAATAAGGGTGGATTATAAACCAGATCCAATAAAAGTAAAGTTATAAAAATATACGTCCCACAGCTTGGCTGGAGGGTTTTAGGACAAGGAAGTGTCCGCCGCGCTGCGTGTTGGCGGACGTCACATGTCTTCGAAATATTTTTATTTCTCAGACATGCAGACTTCTTTATGTAGTAAATCAGCACTTACAATTGCAATTAACAATTTCATTGGTGCTGGCGGGGATCAAACCCGGGTTACTCGCTGTAAATTTCACAGTACCCTTAAGTTAAATGCAATAGTAGATACGAAATTTCAGTAGTTTTGTGCTTTAAAAATTCATTTCACACTACTTATTTTTTATATAATAAGGGTGACAAACGAGCACATAGTCTACCTGATGGTAAGCGGATGTTGTGGCCCATAGACATCTACATCTATCCCCGATTAAGAATCGAAATGCAGACGCGCTGTCACCCCTGACCAAGATGAAAATGCCTCGTTTTCAGTAAAAAAGGTCTGCGTCGTGTTCAGTTTTATAATATTATGTGGTGAATACTTTTTTATATCTAGTGGCTTTTTATCATTATTGTTGATTACGAGGTCCCATGTTCGAACCCAGGATCAGGCCAATATCAGTTATATCGGGCATTTTTGTGACGAAGTTCACATTTCGGTGACGAGTCAGGAAGTTGGCGGTATTTCAGCGGCACGCCTTGGAAAACACGTAAATCCGTTGATCCTGATCTCTCTCTGGTCGCGTCTGATTACTGTCCCATCGGACTATGAGAGGGAGTGAATAGAAAGTGCACCTGTGCTTGTGTATAAATTCAGGCACCGTAATCCTGTCCTGTGCAGATGGCTACTCTACGTTGAGACTGGTCCCGTGACCGAAATTTGGTCTGGACGACAAATATATTAAATGATTATTTTATAAAGATAATAATTGCATCACTAACCCCGTAGAGCTTGGAGAAGAGAAAAGCAAAGACAGGCATGGTAGCGCCGATAGCGAGCGAGGCGACACCACCGCCCACCAGCAGCGGCCACTCGTCGCGGTTCAGCTCCAGCAGCTCCCAGTTCGACACCGACGGCACCTGCTCACCACTCTCTACCTCACCAACCTCCTCACCCTCGACCTTTTGAAGTGAAAACTTCTTAAAAACCGCGATTTAAAAAAGACACTTAAAAGATACAAACTTATACACCTATAGGATTTCGTTTGCGAGAGAATGAGATAAAATACAGTATAGTAAGCGACATTAACCGGACCGTGAATTCAAAAGATTGTAGGTACGGATTCGACTACTGTCGTGAACTACTTCAAGAATAGTGTCTTAAAGTGGTTAACGTATTTTCAGTTTACCTAAAAAAACCTTACCTTTATTATACCTTGAATAAAATTATCATATCACGAGCACACAGTCGACCTGGTGGTAAGTGGATGCTGTGGCCTATAGACATCGCCATTTATCCTAAATTAAGAATAAAAATGCAGAATACTTTGTCACTCCTGAGGACTAAGATGTAATGCCTCGTTTCAAGTAAAAAGAGTCTCCCGTTCTATACACTCACATGGTATTCTGTGAGAGCGTGGTGCTTTCCCGTTTGGACCGACATATTCGTGCTACAACCATAATAAATTTGTTGCGTGGCTCTACTACGTAAATCCTCCCCTGGCTTTACCTCCTGCTCATCATGTGCACTTCCAGTTAGTGTAAAATTTTACTTAAAAACAGTTCTAAGAAGATGTTTTATTTATCACATGATGGGCAGTGAATATACTGGATGTTTTTTTAACCGTCTGGATAAAAAATAGGGTGTAACAGGTGGATGGAATAGAAGCCTATGGCACTGATATTTTACATTAACGTATAATGAAATTGATCTATCAATAAATACTACTGATTGGGTACCTATTATTTTAATTTCGATTGTTAAGCTATTGCATAGCTTCTATCGCGGGCCTTGAGCGCGGGGACCGAATCCAGAAATTCCGTAACGAAAAAAAACCTCACGCTCCCCACTCCGACGGGCACGGAGGTGTGGCGTTGAAAGCCGTGCATCGTCTAACGTCGTTTCAGTTCGGCAGACTTCGGCACTCGGCAGACTTCGGCACGGTGTTTGTGTGCGTGCGACTAGACGTATGCGTGTACACTAGCTGCTAACTCAATGATAAATATTTTAAACAATATTAACTTCTCATTTATTCAATAAGAGAAAAAAATTGTTTTCTTATCGGTCACCACGCTCAAAAAGTGTAACTTGATTTAATATCAAAGACTTAACTGCATAAAAAATAAATAAATAATTATAATTGCATAAGTTGATAAAAAATGCTATGCAATAGCTTTACCGCGGCAGTCACCGAGTGCCACACGTATTTTTTATTTATTTATTTAGTTAAAAAAGTTTATTTCAAATTAGTAGTATTTATTGATAGATCAATTTCATTGTTTGTTTTTGGTTGGACCAAAATCAACCATTGGGTTTTTTCTTATGAAATTCTCAGTAACAGTACGGAGTCAGGAAGTCGGCGGTGTTTCCCCACTGTGCCTCGGGAAGCACGTAAAGCCGTAGGTCCTGCGCCTGATCTCTCTCTGGCCGTGTAGGATTACCGTCCCATCGGATTATGAGAGTGAGAGAATTGCGCATACACTTTAGCACTATAATTCTGTCTTGCACAGATAGCTAGTCTACGGTGAGGCTGGCTGCCGTGAGCGAAATAAAGTCTGTAGGAGATTATTACAGGTATTAATATGTACCATACTCTATCTGCTAGTTATACGGGGGGATGAAACTCACCTGCGGCGGATCGGAGAGAGCGCGCGGCGGCGTGGCCAGCCGCAGGCTGCTGCGCACGAACATCTCCCGTGCTGTCGATCCTGCGCAGTTCACGACACACGTCTTAAGGGGAAATATAATCTCAAATGGCTTAGCAAGATTCTCCGTTATGCCGCGGTAAAGTATTGCAGCATTAATTTTGAAATAAATATATGGTAAAGTTGAGGATTAATGGTTAAGGTTTGATGTTAGACGAAATTACACGAGCTTACCGTAAAATTTTTTTCTCGTATAGAAAAAAATCCAAAGTTACCTCCAAACTGTAACAATAAACCGCTGTTATTCATAAAATACTTTAAATAAGATCATGAAACTTTGCATACTAACTGAACTTAACCATTCAAAGCGTAGTGCTTATGTTATTTACGTTTTTCTCCCGTAAAAGTATCATTTATTTTTCTACTGTAAAAAGAAATTACCTAAACTTATCGGCGCGTATTCAGCTTGGTTCCTGTCGCTCCGATGGCTAGGAACCAAGTAAAACTTACAGGTTAAGCTTAAGGATTTTTTTTCTGAAGACTGATCTCTTGTTGCATTTTGTTTGAACACATCTGTAGTAGTCATTGTAGAAGAAGTTAGCTTGTCACTGTAGTTTCATAAAAATTATATCAAATGGTTCAAAATTTAAATTTCGAAAATGACTAGTATTTCGATATACGCCTAAGTCCCATGTTGTTTAAAAAAAGGAAAGTATCTATTAAATATAAAATATTAGTATTACGAACCTTTTCTGCTTCGAGTGGAACGAACGCTGCTGTTTCGCCTTACTGTTTGCGGTTTGTTCTCTACAACTATTTCATCTGCCTCTTCGTCATCGACAGATTCAGCCAAAGTTTTTTCTATGCTCCTGATAAAAGATATTATTTCTGTTCACATCAGTTTTAGAAAAAAATAACCCTGGTATTTTTAATATATCACGTTTTTAAACGTACTAAAAGTTGTAAAACTTCTTCCTTCTTTTTTTTTACTTAAGTGGGAGCAAAAATTTGATTCGATATAATATACTTTTTAATAAAAAAAATTGAATTTGACACTAACTCTTGAAATATTTGTGGTTTAAGATATTTATTTCTCAAAAGAATTAAAATTCAGTCACATGAGAAATGTTTTACAACACTAACATAATTTTATATTAAACGGCACGACACACAAACAAACCGATAACAAAATAAAAATAACCATTTTTTATAGTCTAAACAAATAATGTTAAAAAATTATGAGTACATAGTAAAATAATAAAAGAAGACTACAAAGATTAAAATAAACATTCATGACGGTTACTTTACTTGGTTCGATCGCCGAGTGCAAAATTATTCATATATCGACTTTAAGCTTCACTTAATCGCATTTACGTTGAACAATAGAGACTGGAAGTGATATTATGCATTCTTGAAATATTTAAAAAAAAAAGTTGAAAATATGGAATAAAATTTGACTATAGCGTACATTTATATATACATATATTTATTTAATTTTGTAAGTATCAAGTGATGGCTTATTTATTTGTGACCAATTTTGTCAAATCATTATAAGCAAGTCGAAGCTATCATGAGCAAGTGATAAGTGGTGCAGCCATTGGCGTACTTTTGCGTGAGGTCGTCGTTGACGAGTCTCCAGTAGGCGCCGCGGCGCGCCAGCAGCTCCGCGTGCGTGCCCTGCTCCAGCACCGCTCCCTGCTCCATGTACACGATGCGCGACACGTTCACTATCGTCGACAGTCTGCGCGTCATTACGTTTTGTTAACCTCCATGTCTTAATAATTTGATTGAATAAAGTTTATTTTATAACTTAGATTTAATCTTGCATAGTTGAGGCAGTTTACATATAGAAATTGCACAATGGCAAACATCTAGACGAGAAACAAATATTTTGGTATATATATGAATAATTACCATTTTATAAATAAAAAAATTACCTATGAGAAACCACTAAAGTTGTCCTCCCCACGCTTGCGGCGTCTAGAGCCGCCTGCACCTGGAAAAATAAAGTAGCACAGCACTTTTGAAAAATTAAAAAATATAATATGGGTAATGAAAAAAAGTAACAATGTTTTTTTTTTATATAAATAAAGTGACAAATGAAGTTACAAGTCAACTGATGGTATGTGACTGCTACAGCTCATCAGTCGCTTGCACCCAAATTTAAACAAAGAAGCCTACGGATACCTTTGAGGACTAAGATGGAATCTTAACAGCTTGTTATTATACTGGATTTCTATACCCTGTAGACCGGCAGTGCAAGCATAGTCAAAGTCAGCCATTTACTCCATAGAACAATATAACATTGTATTGGAAAATTAATTACACAAAATGAAGAATTACGTTTACATGACAATCATTCTATATTTAATACTTTTCATGTCATAATTACATATTTTTCAAGTCATAATAGATTTATAATATTTTAAGCAGTACATAAACAAAAAAAAAATTAACATTCATTAAGTTTATTTTTGTCATTTAGGTAATCGTCAACTGAGTAGTAGCTTTTCTTAATTAATAATGATTTGAGTTTATTTTGGAATTTTTGGTGGCAATAAATAACTTTAAATGAGATAGGCAAAGAATTAAATAGTGCAATGGCTTGATGCCTTGTGCTGTGGCGTACAACATTCAATGTTGGTGTAATTGAAGTTTTTAAATCTTTTCGACGTGTCATTTCTCTCTTTTCCTTTCTTCGTTTGTTTCATATTTGTAAAAATTTTTTACTAAGTATGTAAGTGAAACTAAGATATACAGAGAGGGAACCGTAAGTATGTCAAGTGTTCGAAAATGTTCTTTACACGACTCAATTTGTGGAATACGTAACATGGTGCGGATCGCTCTTTTTTTGTAATAAAAACGCTGTCTTAATATTATATTTATAACTGTTGCCCCAGAATTGTATGCTATAACGAAGTTGTGATTCTACTAGAGCTAAATAAACCAACTTAAGCTGCTTTAACGTAACTTCGTCTCGTATACATAGCATGCTGAACTGATAGTAGATTCTGGTCCTTTCATTTCCTTTTTCCAATTCAAATACACTGCTGTTTGACAGGAGAATGGCAAGAGGGCGTAACTTGCCACCACCATTTATGCTTGACAGGGGGTTCTAAAGCGTGGTTTGTATCCCTTAGTTGTTATAAGAAAGGCGCTCATACCAATCTCCTGCTTTGAAATTGAAATCGATTTTTTTGTTCATACCTATTCTAAGAAAAATAGTGGCCAACAAGACTCAGCTTTTCCCCATTTAGAATCATATATTTAGATGTTTGATTTTTGTAGTGATGAATTTTTTAAATTTAGTTTAAATTTTAATTTCAATGAAAATTGTTAACGGTAAAGCAAATTACTATTTTAGACACAGCATTATTGAATCATCATTGTTTAGTATTTAAGTTGAAAATTAATGAAGTATCATCAGCAAATAATATTATGTTATACTTATTCCCTTCTGTGTAATGTAAGTCATTAATATAGACAAGAAACACAAAGGGGTCAAGAATTGAGCCCTGTGTATTATGAGTATTAGAGTAATAGAGTATTATGTTAGAAACATTGAAGTACTACATATTAGAAAAGACGCTGAGTTCCCACAGCGAGTAAGTGAGAGCCCACGAACTCAAACTTAATTAGTCTCTGTCATAAAATAGTGCTCTGTGCCTCCGACCACGCCCCGCTCTGCGGCACAGAATTCGTTTTCGGTGTCCGTTCTAGCGTAGTACATATTACGTCAATGGCTACAAATTGGTTATCTAGCAGGGCAGAACCACGAAAATGCATTTTGATTCGTAATTAAGGATAGATCTAGTTCAATGGATTTCTATGGACATCAATTTAACATCAGGTGGACGGTGTATTGGTCATTCTTATTCTATATAAATACCTGTCGCTCTGAGGCGGGGTCTAGTGCAGAGGTGGGCTCGTCCAGCAGGAGCAGCGCTGGACGCCGCAGGAGTGCACGCGCGATCGCCACGCGCTGCTTCTGTCCGCCCGAAAGTTGAGCGCCACGTTCGCCAAGACTCGTGTCGTATCCCTGCAATCAGCGACGATTCAATACAATTTATTTTGGAAATAAAGTAGAAAGAGAGACAAACAATCTATCATTCGCAGATATGGAAGCTCGTGGAAAGTTACAATTAGGTAAGAGGGTGCATAAGCAATAGAATAGAATAGAATAGAATGAAATAGAATAGAATGGGATAAAGTGGACTAAAATAGAAGAGAACGGAATGAAATGGAATAAATAGAATAGAATTGAAGAAAATAGAATGGAATGGAATAGAAAGAAATACAATATAATACAGCGAATTGCGTAAAATTGCTTCACTTCTCTGTTGAACGAACCCTTACAGTAGCAAAATGACAACACTCACGTGGTTTAACTTCATGATAAACTTGTGCGCTTGAGCTGTTTTCGCGGCGGCAATGAGGTCTGCTTCCGATACGTTGTCCATTCCCAGCGTGATGTTCTCACGGATAGTGCCGCTGAAAAGCACCGGCTCTTGGCCCACCACACCTACCCACACGCCAACGTTAGTAGGAAACAATGACTAACATAAAATTTAACAAAAGGTACATCATTTCATTATAACCTATCTAAGTCCACTGTTCAACGTAGGCCTCCCACATAGATTGCATCGTAGAAAGGAAATTTGCCGTAGTTACCCCACCTGGCAAGCGTGTTGTTTATAGAAGAATGCTGCTGCCCATATCCTGTTTCAATTCTCATTTTAATTTATCATGTTAGATACTAAAAAGTGTAGACAATTCCTACATTTTTTCGGTCCTTCGAGCCAGATTTGACCAGTGATCTATGGACTTACTGATTAATTTATAATAATAAAACCATTATAATAATAATAAAACTATTTAGATACGCAATACAGACAACATTTGACTCCCATCATCTTTTAGTTGCTAGTTTTTGGTCCGATGTATGCAAAATAGCTTACAGTATATTTTTAAATTACCATTACTGCCTATGAAAGTCCACTGCTCAACATAGGCCTGTCCCACAGATTGGTTCATACGGGGATATTTGTCACAGTTGCCACAGTTGCCACAGTTGCCACGCTTTACAAGCGATTTGTTTCCCTCTGTCGCCTCTCACGAGAGCCGCGGTACGATATAGGGTAGTGGATGTTCTTGCACCTAAATGTCTTGGTGAACTTTAACTATCTAAGATATACAAGTGACAACAAAATGTGAATAGAGAGCCAGAGAGGTCATTCCTTTTGCCACCTCTAATCTAAAAGGGCTAAATCCAATTGAGTCTCCAAAAAAACCTATTTTAGATTTTAGTTTTACATTTTTCTTTTAAGCGCATAGTAAGAAAAATGTAATATAAAAAGGACGATAAGACAAAATCACCTGATAAAGTTATCCCCTAATAAGTATTAAAAGGGTTACAATGAAATCGCATCAAAAATCAAATTTTACTGGAATTGGTAAAGTTTTCCCGTCGAAAAGATAAATTTTTTTAATCTAATGACATAATAATTTGATTTGGTTTGTTAATTGCAGGGAGATATCAAATAATATCTGCTAAAGACCGTTAAAATAATTTCATCCTCTCTTGAAACAAATTATTGCAAATTTCTAACGACCGTTAAAATAATTTCATCCTCTCTTGAAACAAATTATCGCAAATTTATAAGATTTTTTTCTATTTGCAAAAAT
The DNA here is from genome assembly GCA_907164705.1 of Parnassius apollo. Taxonomy (NCBI): domain Eukaryota; kingdom Metazoa; phylum Arthropoda; class Insecta; order Lepidoptera; family Papilionidae; genus Parnassius; species Parnassius apollo. The sequence continues at coordinate 239,755 of CAJQZP010000220.1, read as the reverse complement.
AATAGTAATGTCCTCCAGACCGAATCTCTCTCTTTCTCTTTCTCTCTAATCTCTCCCTCTCATAGTCCAATGGGACGCTAACCCGATCGAGAGATCAGGCACAGGAACAATGGTTTTACGTGCTTATTGAGGTAAAGGGTATAACATCGTCAACTTTTTGACTCTTTCAGTTACAGCACCCGTTTTTGATATCTAAGTCTTACTGCTCGACCCGTTCATTTGCTCGTAAGTGACTAGCATAGACAATCTTGTGATGCAATGTGCGAGCACACTTAGAGCAGGTGAGATAACCGTCCGATTAATTTATCTTGCATAAACACAGGTGGTCGGGCTTTAATTTCCTCGCGTTTAACTTCTAGATCTCGTATGCATTTGGCTTCTATAGTGTTGATGTTTTGTTTTACAAGTCACTTCCATTCTTGCAGCACTTTAGGAAGGTACTTCTAAGAAAAGGGCGTGATATTTTCTTTTTCTCACCGATACTGCGGCGGTAGTGATTCAGGTGTAGGCTATCGAGGTTGTGGCCGTCGACACTGATGGTGCCGCTGTCGGGCTCGTAGGCACGCTGCAGTAACTGTAGAAGCGTGGACTTGCCGCACCCCGACCCCCCCACCAGCGCCACTGTCTCCCCGGCCTTCACGCGTAAGCTCAGTCCACGCAACACCTGAAAAAGAAATATTTCTTTATTATATCAAGTTTGATGAGCTTTTTTATTGGATAAGGGTGCCGAACGAGCACACAGTCCACCTGATGGCAAGTGGATGCTGTGACTGATAGACATCTAAATTTAACCTCGATTATGAATCAAAGATGCGTTGTCACCCCTGAGGACTAAGATGGAATGCCTTGATTCCAGTAAAACGGGTTTCCAGTTCTCTACACTCACCATAGCAGCAGCAACGCAGCAGCATTAAGCTGCTAATTTCGTTGGGGGTGACTGTGTTATAGGTATACGCGCATTAGATATTTATGTATATATATATATATATATATATATATATATAATCGGAATCTCGGAAACGGCTCCAACGATTTTCATAAAATTTTGTTGCAGGGAGTTTCGGGGGCAATAAATCGATCTAGCTAGGATTTATTTTTAGAAAATGTCTTTTTGTCCGTGTTTTAGGCAATGAAAAACTGTTACAATATCGTTAGAATAAGAAGGTAAATTTTGACAGTTTATTAATGATTACAAATAGCTTAATTGGTATATTGCGGCACAAAAGTAATACCATGGTTCGAGCCCCGACCGCCTGACTTTTTTTAATTTTTTTTTCAAGTTCTTTTCTTTTTTTGAGAAAATCTATTTTTTAGAGCCCTTTTTTTAGTATTTTTTAAAAACACGAAAATTTAATTTAATTGCACTCATGATTTTTTATTCAAATAACAAGTTCAGTTTTTTCTATTATATCGCTAAGATCAAAAAATATTATTCGTATTTCATCAGTATGTAATTTGTATCTAAATATAATTTCCAAAACACACGAATTAAAAAAAAACCGAGTGAAAAATACCGAGCAAAGCTTTACGCTTTTACTTTTAATTATGTATCATAGATGATAAATCAGATGTAATAGCAGATTCGAAATCTCTGTAGTTTTGTTATCAAATAAACTGTAATAAGAATCGCTTGCCTACTTTTAATTAAGAATTTCTATTAACACTTGGCTTATTTTTTTATAGTGTAAGTCCACCTGATGGCAAGTAGATACTACGGCCCATAGCCATCTACATCCGACTTCGAATAAGAATCAAAATGCAATACGTTGTCACCCCTCAGGACTAAGAAGACCTCGTTTCCAGTAAAAGGGGTTTCCGGTTCTCTACACTAACCATACGAAACACAGCAGCATTAAGCTGATACTTTACGCCGACATTCTGTGAGAGACATTCTGTGATTCCTTTTCCGGTCGAGCCAACCAATGCTACAATCACAATAATAATAATAATAATATCCTCCAGACCGAATTTCGATTACGGCGGCCACTCTCAACGGAGACTAGCCATCGGCGCAGGAGAGGATTATATTGCCCAAGTGTATGCGCAAGCACAGGTGCACTCTCTAATCCGTCACTCTCATAATCAGATGGGACGGTAAGCCGACACGACTTGAGAGAGGTCAGGCGCAGGACCAACGGCTTTACGTGCTTTACGAGACGGGGGTGAGACACCGCCAACTTCCTAACTCCGGGCAACTACTGAGAATTTCTTGACGGAAAAACACAAACACAATCATAATATAGCTGCAGCGTGGCCCTATCACGTGTAAACGTGACTTACCTTCACATCAGGTCGTGAGGGGTAGTTGAAATAGATATTGTCGAACACGATGTCTCCCTTGAAACCGTCAGGCTTGTTGCCCACGTCGCTGAGTGCGTCGATGCGCGAGGGTCGCTCCAGCAGCTTGAATAGCGATTTGGCCGCTCCGCGCGCCGCTGAGAACATCTCCAGATGCGGCTGGCACATGGCTATGTTCTGCGCCGCCATGAACGTACAGAACAGTATCTGAGATAAAGCAAAGCATATCGGTCGTTATTTTGTTCGCTAAATTTAACAATGGTAGAAATAGAAATATTTATTCAATTTAATGGCTAGTTTAGACGGCGCGAGCTGCTGACTAGACAGTAGACAGCTACTCGGCTTGTCTACTCGCACGCCAGTAGCTCGGCTCGCCTGCTGTCTACACGCACTAGTAGCTGCTGTCCAGACTTGCGAGTTGCCGCGATGTCGAGTGAACGTTTTATAAAAAAAAGCACTGGCGAGCTTTTGCCGAACGCGTCTAAGTTATAAATAATACTTATTACACACGTTATGGCTGTATTTATGTTAAAATAATTAAGATCGTATCGCAAACCAATAAATGAATTTGAATGGTTGAATTATTTTAATAACAAGGAAACCATTAATATTTTCATTTTTCAAATAAAAATTGAGCTAAAGAAGAGAGTATTAATAATAATACTTCTGATGAGTGTTTTTTTCTGCAGTCTCTAAATTACCTTTACCAGGCTAATGTATTTAGGAACCTATCATCTCTTAACATCTGGTGGGTTTTTGGTCAAACTTTGGACTATTGTAAATGCTGAAAGAGAACAAGCGGTTGTATACTGACGGTGACCATGACGCCGGGGTGGTACACGCGGTCGGGCGGCGGTAGTGGCATGTCGCGGGCGACCAGCGCGGCGCCGTACGCGAACACGACTGCGTTGAGTCCGTACGTGAGCAGCCAGCCCAGCCCCGCGCCCGCGCCCGCCCACGCCACGCGCTTCTTCGCCGCCGCCGCAGCCTCCGACAGCGCTGCCTCGTACCTGCACGAGACCACATCTGTTTCACTCCCCTGACAAATCCACCCGTCCATTTATTATAGCCTATACAACACCACAGCTGAACATAGGCCTCCCCCTTGCGGATTTGAGGATTGCCTCATACGGGAGATTTTTCCACAGTTATACGTGGTAGAGCCACGCTGCAGCTATAATATTGTTGTAGCACGAATGGGTCGGCTCCACCGGGGAATATACATAATGTTTTATATAGTTAAGTATGAAAACATTAGAAACAGCATGGTAGCGAACACCTCATTCGCATGGGTTATTTATAATGTACTCTTTAGTAGTGTATACTATATAGTACCATTATTAAATAATTTATTGCTTAACAAACCTTCAATTTTTTATTTCGAGTTTAAAAGTTTTATTCTTGAGCATCCCCAGACATATATGCTTTATATCTGTGTTTGTGACTTTCTTATAGGATAAGGGTGACTAACGAGCACACAGTCCACCTGATGGTAAGTGGATACTGTGGCCCATAGACATTTACACTTATCCTCAATTGATAATTAAAATCAATATGCGTTGTCACTCTCGAGGACTAAGATGAAATACAACGTTTCTAGTAAAATGATCCACGGTTGTCCACACTCAACATACGAAACACGGTAGCATTAAAGTGGCCCTAGTCGATGGCATGAATTAAGTGGTGAGCAGGGTTAAAATGCATGCTATCTCAGTCGACATCACGTGCGAAAGCGAAAGGCATTTTTTATTTTTAACGTACACCATCAACCAGTTGAGTAATCGCCAGACTACGTTTGTATGGATGAATGAGTGACTAGTGTACTCATAAGTTGCTATTTTACGCTGGTACACTGTAAGAGCGTGTTACTACCCCATTTGAGCATATATATATGGCCTATGTTCAACAGTAGACTTGTGAAGGGCTGTAATGATGATGATGATATATAGAATTACTAGAATTTAAAAGAGAAGACATACGAACCTTTCGACTTCCAGCTGCTCGCCGGCGTACGCGCGCACGGTGCGTACAGCTGCAAGCGCCTGCTGCACCAGCCGCCCGGCCGCGCCGTACCGCGCCACCTCCTCGCCCGACCACCGCGTCTGGTACTGCACACACACACACCACACCACATCACACGCAGTCACTTGCTCGCTTACAGTTAATAATAATAGCTTCCAGGCCGAGTTTCGAATACGGCGGCCAGTCTCATAGACTAGCCATCTGTGCAGGACATGACTACAGTGCCCGAGTGTATTCGCAAGCACAGTTACACTATCCCTACACTTTCATAGTTCAATGGGAAGATAATCTGACACGACCGGACAAAGATTACGTGCAGACTCAACGGCATTACGTGTTTTCTGAGGCATGCGGATGAAATACCACCAACTTCCTGACTCCGGGTTGCAACTGAGAGTTTCTTGACAAAAAAAAAACAAATAATGGATTTTTGGCTCGACTCGGGATTCGCACCCTGGACCAAATGATCAGCTACCGCGTTTACGATTTACTTTACTAGGCCAATTCATGTTATTATTATTGATCATAGGAATATTAAAAGGAGACGAACCCTAGCGACCAGGGCTGCGACGAGGATCGCGAGAGGCACGAGCGCCAGTCCAGACAGTGTGAGCTGCCAGCCGTACGTCAGCGACAGTGCACAGTTCAGGGTCACGGAGCCGGCCAAGTACGAGATCATCGCCACCTGCTCGCCCACGCCCTGCCGCAGCTTCTCCGTCTCTCTGCAACAACAGCTTAGGTTTAGTCACGATGCTAAATTGTAATTTATTGATAAGTGCCAAAAGTGTCATATTATGTATGTTATAAGTAATATTTATGTGGCACAACTGCTCTCGTCTTATATATCATTATTTTGAAATATGTTATAACGGTAAAATATTCATGCGTTATATATTTGACACTTTTGGTTTATATTCTTTTCGTGTATACAGTAAGTATTCCATATTATATTTTAATTGCATAAAACTGTGTCAATCAAAATATATAAACGAGTTATGTATTTATGTATTATATATGTATATCTTATAATAGATTTGGTTTAAATTACTATTTGAAGGTAAATCAAAAACTAAATGCAGATGTACCTATTATAATTAAAATTTCGTGTAAAATAATAATATGTCGGTACACCAAAAATTAAAAATACCGTCAAAGTAGGAGAGATTGTCAATCTCTCCTTTTTTGGAGTTTAATTTAACTTAAATTATATATTCCTTCGAATATGACGATTATTTTTGAATACAAAAAATAAAAAAGGAAATTTCGTACTCGGTGAGCGAGGCTGCGAAGTTCATGGTGGTGTTAGTGTCGAAGAACGCGATTTCCTGACTGAGCACTGCGCGCAGCAACTGCCAGCGTAGACGAGCTATCTGCAACCAAAGCACACAACTCTATATGTTGGGTCATTCTAAATTTAAAACTCACTAACAATAGTTTTTTTTTAATAAGGGTCACAACCGTGTAGTGGCAGTAGAATACCTACCCACTACCCCAAATCAGGAGATGAACAGCAGCATCCTTCTAATCTATACATTTAAGAGAGGACTTTTGCATATATGAAATCATAAATCTATTTGATCGATCACTATGAAAATTATATATAAAAATATATATACATACATATATATATATATATATATATATATATATATATATATATATATACATATATCGTCGGGTGACAGGAAAAACTCACTAAGTACAAATAATAGGAAATTCCAAAAATCACTAAATACAAAATATTTGTTGAACATGGCAGATAAAACACACAAAATTCAAACAGCTCAAAATTCAAAGCCTTTTGCGTTCAACTATTGAGGCCGCAAAAAATACAAATCTGCTTTCACTTTGAAAGATTGGGTAGATATTTTTGAATCTGCTCGAAGTCCTAAAGATCAAAAACATATAAAAAATGGAGCCTACAAAGTGCACTCGCTCAAATTTACAGATTTCTATGATTTAGCATCTGCTACAATAAAAAATAGAAATAAAGATGAAAATGGTGATTTATAATCGTGGTTAAAGATAAAAATCATAAAATTTCAAAAAGAATACCCAAACATAATGTTTTATAGATATCACTACAACTCTGACAAAAAAGATTAACGTTGTCGGTAAAATTCGAAAAAAATCAGTTCAATTTAAACCTGCCTATAAAACTATGACCCCGATATCTGAGGCCAAAAAGGCTGACATTGTTAGGCTTGCAGATGCTGGACACATACTAGAAAAAGTAGTATTGAGGTATAAAAATTTACCATCGAATAGAAAGTCTACCCAAACTGAGTGTTAGCTACAACCAAACTTATAATAATAGAGATATATTCAAGTATCCATAAATAGCATAAAAGATAAGTAATATAGTAATTGTTAAGTAAGTAGAATTTGTTATATAGTAGGTAGTAATACTGTTAATTGCCTTTTTTGTCAATTTGTCTCATTTAATTACTATATTTACAATATTTGTTTCACTAAGTTCAATCATTCATGTTTTCATTCCCTTGAAAAACTCACTAAGTACATTTTTTTAATAAATAACGTCTAAATAAAACGATATTTCTATAAAATTGTTTTATAGTTACATAATGTAGAATATAAAGCATCATAATAATGTTACTCGAAATATTTTTTTCCAAAAACGAAATTTTGGCATCTACAAAACTTTAAAAATGCTAATAACTCCATTGTTTATATTCGTTACTTAGTGATTACTTAGTTATTGTTAAGGAATTTATGGATGATTGAACCCATGGCTACGAGGTAATTGCTATCAAGCTATTTATAATTTGATTTGTGTTAATTATTGTGTTACTTAAGTCATTGTAAACTGTTTTTGTCTCTATTTTGTTTTTTTTTATCGAAAAAAGAAGTCACGCTTGATTTCTTGCTGGTTCTTCCCTGGACAGAGTATTTTTCAAACCAGTGGTAAAATAAGCAGAAGAGTGATTTTCATTTAGTATTTTTATAGAGTAAGGATTACGAACGAGCACACACTCTATCTGGTGGTAAGTGGATGCTGTGGCCAATAGACATCTATATTTATCCTCAGTTGAGAATCAAAATACAAATGCGTTGTCACCCCTGAAGACCGAGATGGAATGCTTTGTTTTCAGTAAAAAGGGTCTCCGATTGTCTACACTCACCATACAAAAGACAGCAGCATTAAGCTTCTATATTACGCTGGTATTCTGTGAGAGCGTATTCCTACACCTTTCGAACCGACAAATTCGTGCTACAACCATAATATAGCTGCAGCGTGGTACTACCACATTCGAAAAAATCAATTTATAATCTAAATTGGATAAAAAATTATTTCTATAATAGTAAAAGAACTCATACCATTCTGCCAGCAGCATAATTGCAGAGTGTGACAGCAGCACTGGCGGCCACCAGCTGTGCTGCCATGATAGCAACGCTTGCCCACGCGAACGCTAACGAGTCTTCCACTAACGCATCCATGTGTTGCGGACGTTCACCGTCAGGTCTGCGAGAGCAAGAAAATTGTGTTTAAAATAAAAATAGAAGCTACGACCTCACTGAAGTAATTTTTTTATAATAAGGCTGATAAACGAGCACATAGTCCACCTGATGGTATGCAGGTATGCGATGGCCCATAGACATCTACATATATCTTTAACTAAGAATTTAAAAAATACTTTAAAATAAGGTTATCCACAGTGCGATCTGAGTAACCGAGATAGCCCGACGGATTAATAAGCTGAAGTGGCAATGGGCCGGCAATGTAGCTCGAAAAATCGACAACCGATGGGGAATAATGGTTCTGGAGTGGCAGCCTCGTACCGGTAGGCGTAATGTAGGGCGACCCCCCACTAGATATAGTGACGACCTGGTAAGACATGCAGGAAGTCGATGGATGCAGTTGGCTCAGGAACGTGCTTTGTGGCATTCCTCGGGGGAGGCCTATGTTCAGCAGTAAACTTGTAAAGAGCTGTAATGATGATGAACACTTTACTATTGAAAAACATCCTATTTAATAGAGAAGTGATTGTGGGACCTTAATTATAAAAAAAGAATGAGAATAATATTATACTACATTATCAAATGGTTTAAATCAAATAGTCTTAAAGTTAATCTAGAAAAAACAAAAAGTATGCAATTTACACAAATAAAAACTAATCCAAATATAACGATAAGTTGCGAAAATAAAAATTTCGGAAACAAAAGTAGCTAAATTCTCAGGGCTGTTTATAAATAGCAACATGCCATGGGAATCGCATTCAATAGAAGTCTGCAAAAATATTATATATATATATATATATATATATATATATATATATATATATATATATATATATTCTTCCGGAATCAGTATAACTAATTTGGTAAAATAATCAGTGCATAAAAATGTTTAACTAAAAATTCAGTGTATCTATTATGATTATAACATAATATACTAAATGGGGCGTCTAAAGGGTGTGCGTTAATTACGTTACATACTATATATATATATATATATATATATATATATTTTTTTATATATATATATATATATATATATAGGGCAAACAAAAATATCAATTAAAACCCGCGTAAAAGAACATATAGTTGAGTAAAGCATCAACGTTCCCGAAAGTCTGAAGTTTGTGATCATATCCTAGACGACCTCACAACCATTACATCAGATTTTCTCCTCCCGAAAGAACAGCGATTTCTACCTAGTATGATACGTGAGGCTATTGAAATTAAAAACATCCTAATTTCAATAGAGAAAGAGGCTGGGTACTACCACCTGCTTGGGACCCTATAATTAACAAAATTAAAACTAAACCCAAGCATACCACTGCAAGACTTCAAGACTGTAAGTTCATTCTGTGTAGATCGGACCATGAATAATAATTAAGAAGCTGAAGGTACCTACCTACTCCGGGTTAACAATGACATTGGGACGTGTCATCTCAGTCACCCGACCATGGGTGCTGGGAAGCACCCGAAACGTTGGATATTAAAAATAAAATAAATTAAACGCGATAAAATCCATATAAGTAGTTTTAATCAATGTATAAACTTTCATTCGTACTGGATAAACTGTCAAAAATAGCTAACCGAAAGACTGTTCTAACAGCGTACCATGGCGTTGTGGCTTCAACCCTGCGATATGGTGTCATATTTTGGGGACTATCTATATACAGGGAATTAATGATGAAAGCTCAAAAACAGTGTATTCAAGCTATATGTGAGATAAAGCCTACAGAAAATTGCATACCATACTTTAGATAAATTACTCTTAAGATTAACATTACCATCTATTTGTATACTAGAATCGTGTATGTTTGTAAAGTGTCATCCGGATCTTTTTGATATACTCGTAAGTGTGCGTCCTCAGAAACAAAAAATCCAGACAAATGTATGTAATACTGCCCTTATGAAAAAAGTGTTGTTGAAATAGCCCCTAAATTACATAATACCAGTATATTACCCTGATCACATAAAATGTTATATTGTACAAAATTTTAAATCTATTCGAAGAAAATTTCTTATAGATAAATGATAAATGTTATTATAATGTCAATGAATTTCTATTTATACTAAGAATTTGAATATGTAATTTAATAATTTTATTTTGACTCTACTTAATTGAATTGTTATTTTGATTTAATTTTATACAATATATTTAATTTTGTGATGTGTGGATATATAAATTCGTATGCTGTAAAGCATTTTCCTTGTTACTTGTGAAAACGAATAAATAAATTGATTGATAATTGAAGAGTCCAAATGAGGATGCGTTGACATACTTGAGGACTAAGATTGAATATCTCATTCCCACTATTATAATTCTTCGGCCCTCTACACTCACCCTATGAAACACAGTAGTATTAAGCTGCTTTTTTACGTTGATATTTAAAATAGAGTAAAATAAACTAGTTTTGTAATGAAGTAATTATGTTTTATTAAAATGACATAGACGTTAGAGTGCACTTTAAGCTAATACCGTATTAAGTTTTACTAGCGTCGTATTTTTTTTTCTTACAACACTTGAACTCTGGACATGAATTTGAGAGCCTCTAACTCTTTTAAAATTCATTAGGTGACATGCTATAAGTTATAATGAAATAGTTAAATATACATAAAAACTCCTGAAGTTTTAGCGGTATAAAGAGGTAACAAGAACGTACAGCCAGCGTCCGCCGCCGAAGAGTTGTAACAGGTAGGAGTCTGCCGCCGGTTCCTCGGCGCGGTGACGTTGCACGAAGAGGGCCGTGATTTCGCCATAGGCCAGTAGAGCCAGCACCAGCCCGCCGGCGCACAGCCAGCCCAGCACTGCGCCCAGCAGTGTGGCACATCGCTCTCCCCATCTCGCGTATCTCCACTGCGTATAACAACCACTACTTTATACACCATAGATATAAGATAAAAAGACATTTATTCCAACACGTACGTATACACACAAGACACATTTTTTATAGAGGGTGACAAGTGCACAGCCCACCTGATGGTAAGTGGATATTGCGGTCATCTATCATCGTTAGGAATCAAAATGCAGATGCGTTGTCACCCGTGAGGACCAAGATGGAATGCCTCGTTTCCAGTATAAACGATTCTCTAACTTAACCATACGAAACAGCGGTATTAATCTACTATTTTACGCTGGTAGTCTGTGAAAGATGTGATTCGTTGTCCACATTGCATGCCGTGGCAACCTTTAATTAAGACGACACTTAGATATAAACCTTCCTGTAATTTGTAGTATTTACATTGTGTTCGTGTATGTCTTGTTGGTTGTCCTAAATAAATAAAAAAAAAAAGAAAGCGTGGTCCTACCTCGGTATAGTATTCGTGATACAACCATAATATAGCTTCAGCGTGGCCACCACTTTCAAAATGTGCTGTACAAATGTACAATGCTTATGTTTTCACTTGTAGGGCGCTGTGAGGGTGCTCTAAGCTAACGGTTCTTAAGACTCGTAACGAGTGAGTCCAGGCGTATCCGGATTAGCGTCATATATGTGTTCGATGTAGGTAGGACACATTTTTTAAAAAAAATATTAACAATGCTATAAACATTACTAATAATCCCCTTAACCACTCGTGGTAAGCTTAAATTGCATGTGTACGAGTGGTTCACGCCAGTAGTCGAATGGCGGATTCGAACCCACGACCTTTTTGAGTTCGCGGTCCGCGCTCTGCCATTAGGCTACTGTCGTTTTTAAATTAAATCAATAAATATTCTTTGATATTCCTTGGCGGAGGCCTATGTTCAGCAACAGATTTGTGAAGGGCCGGAATGATGATGATGATGAAGAATGAAAATGCGGATGCGTTGACACTTTAAGTAAGTATGTACAGTATTACTTTTTACTAGCGTCTTTTATGTTCGTTTTTTAAGTTTCCTAAAACACTTGGACTTTAGAAACGAATCTAAGGACACCTTTAAAATTCATCAATCCAACCGATTTTGATTAAATTTTTGTGTGTTTGAATGGGTACCTAGATGGTATATATTCATTTTGGACCAGGTAGGAGGCGCTGTTGTCGAGATCCAGAAATCACCCGTGCGATATCGTGACGGATTACTAGTAGATTAAAATATATAAAGTTTGAATTCCTAAACAATTTATCTTCAGTCATACTACTGCAGGAAATCAGAAATTACAAATATTCCAATTTAAACAAAATGCACATCAGACTAGGCTGTATGATATCAGACAGTTGCCTGACTTAGGCCCGGTTTACATTTTGAGAAGTGACAAGTGTGAGTGACAAGTGCAACTGACAAATGACAAGTGCGTAGTGCGTGTGAACTGGCAGTAAGAAGTGAAAAATGGGAATAAAATACGCACTTGTCACTTCTCACTTGCCACTTCTTACTTGCCACTCGTGCTTGTCACATCTCAAAATGTAAACCGGGCCTTAAGTGGCGAATCCCAATACCAATAACAATAAATTATTATATTCATATCTATAATGGTGATATGGAGACGCTTATTAATTCCACCTATAATTTTTTCGCCATTGTTCTTTATGAGAACATATAGTACATAATAACATGACGCTGGTTTTTGCGGTTTAGGTACTATTAGGTTCGGTCGTTTTAAATTATTCGTAATTTAAGACGGGGAAGGAGCAAGAACTTGCGCGTGTATTAACCATCAACTTGCGGAAGCCTCCGTGCTTCGCATTCCTAAAGTACTTTTTGCACTGTGTAGCACTTCCATGCCCTAGATACTACTGATGAAGGATCAGGATATTCGCCTTAAGCAGTACACAAGTTATAAATGTTCTCACAGTCTTGTAGATTTAAGAAAATTTTATCTATGGAACCTTAATCTAGGTTTGCGATCAGAAATGTGCATCTTGGGAAATATTTCTCATTCAGCATTGTTTTGTAGCAGTTTTTTAGATTTTATAAATTAGATTTCTGTATTAAATACGGATCAAAATCGGACGTTTAGTTAAAATACGTAAGAAATTAGACACTTCAAATATCGGGTACTTATTGAATAAAACTATTATTTACGGATTTTATCGCGTTTAATTACTTTAATTTATTTTTATTATCCCGACGTTTCGGATGCTTTACAGCACCCATGTTCACGGGGGGGGGGGGGTACTGAGATGTTTGACGTCCCAATGTCATAGTTAGTCTGGCTACCTTCAGTTTTTGAATATTAATTTTTGGTCCGATTTACGCAAAACGAGTTTATAAAATTAATATTCAAAAACTGAAGGTAACCGGACTAACTATGACATTGGGACGTCAAACATCTCAGTCCCCCCCGTGAACATGGGTGCTGTAAAGCATCCGAAACGTCGGGATAATAAAAATAAATTAAAGTAATTAAAAGCGATAAAATCCGTAAATAATAGTTTTATTCAATGTGTAGTGTTCGCGTAAATTTAAGAAATCAATATCGGGTACTTAAATCACTTATACATCCGATCACCATACGTTTTATAGAGTTTGGTTATAAAAGAACAGTAGTGCTCAAACACGAGAGGTACGAAACTTTTTCAACTCGCCACTAATTGGTAAAGATGCCGAAAGATGTCGGTGGCAGCAAAAAGACGTAGTTATGTAACATCTGAGTGCTGAGCTGTTTTGCCTCGCGAAGAATAGAGCGGAGTTCACTAAGCTGACTGCCAATCTTTGCTAGTCGGAGAGAAAAAAGTATTTTATTCCGCGAATAATGAAAATCGAAATATCGGTCCTAAATAGACTTTGGTTATGTCAATTGCGACACAATAACAAATTGTTTAGTCTACTAATGATACCTTTCTAGCCTCCGACTATAGATGGCATATTTATGCCTCAGATTAGGGATGGCAATTCTTTCCCAAAAATATTGATTTTTAAATCGAATCGGATCGAGATCTGATGAATCGATTCACAATAAAATTGAGGTCTAAAAGATCGATTTGTCAGAATTTGCTTTCAGAGTTTATGTTTACGATATCAAAATTTACAAGAAAGTACAAATTACAAACTTAACTTACTTGACATTTTTTAAAATCCATTAAGAAGAGATGAAAGAAACAGAGCACACAACAGTTTTGCGAATTTTTGAATAGAAAAAAACTGTCATTCTTTACGAGTTTGGGTACGTTCAACTAATTGCAAATAATTTTATAGTTCTTATAAAAACAGAAAAAGATTCGATCTCGATTTTCTAGAGTGAAATATCGATTCACTGGATCGATTCAGTACTATATATCGATATAAAAATCGATCTTTTTGGCACAAGAAATCGATTCTTCGATTAATCGATCTCAGATCGCCATCCCTACCTCAGATATGAAGGTTTTCTAGCAATGTGTTTCTTTATCCTTGAGCACGTGGTAAATCAGCTCTTAAAGTTGCAATTACCAATTACACTGTGTTTGCGCCAGCACTTAACCCCTAAGCTCGATGCCTTTAATAATAATAACATTAATGATGCCTTTAATATTAATAATAATAGGCAAAATAAAATATGTCGGATGAACAAGCGTTGAAGGTTCATTTGGTTATAGGAGTAATAGATTTAGCTTATCAATTTTTTCCGACACTGAGATCGTTAACGTGTAGTATGTAATACGCAAGCGTATAAACAAAAAATAATCACAATAAACAGTTTTATTTTTATATTTAAAATAACGTTACCTCCAAGCTAGGATTTTAACCTGTATAGTGAAGGCAGTTAACATTCAAAAATTTCACAAGGATAAACACCTAGAACAATTATTTGCAGGCCATACAAATACTTATTTCTTGCGGTATTCGAATCCGCGGTCCTTAGCGCTGCAACTAATTCCTAAGCCACTGAGTCAGGCGCCGTCGTATAGATTATCAATTTCATATCTCAAGCGGAATAATACTTAATCGTTAAATATTTCCACGTTGAAAACAAATATTACTTTGAGCTGTTCATATTGAATGCAGTATCAACAAACTGACATTAAAAAATCAAAATAAAGATATCGCTTGTATCACTTCGATTTGAAGATAAAAGCATGGTCACTTTGTGGGTCAGTGGTCACTAGACTTGGTAAATCGTGGTTATTGCCTAAGCTAAGGCTAGGCTAAGCTTAAAGAAGGTTTATTTACTCTTGCCTTGAAGTCACTCACATTATAATAGGATAACAAGCTTGATAGTTAAAATAGTAATTAAAATAACCCGACCCCCAATATATCAATATTAAATATATTTACTATATAGCCTATATCACTTCCACAATTAAGCTGAATCTGACCTCGTATGTTAAAATCCATAAAACCATTTAGGTTACAGGGCGGGCCAAAGAAATAGACACACATACATAAAAACATACTCTCAAAAAATATACCATCCTTCTGGGGTCTTGGGTGAAAAAAAGCAAATACTATTTTACTGAACGTACAATTAGAAACGAAGAAGTACACCGTTTAGTTTGAATGCGTGGTAAGACACACATGATAGAGACACGCCGTAGCTATATTATGGTTGTAGCACGAATGAGTGGGCTCGATCGGGGGAGAACCACATTCTCACAGAATAATAATATAATAATCATTTATAATTATATATTTACAGAACCCAACCATATGAGAAAACTATATAGATACCCCGTATAATAAGAATAAAGCCCATTGATTAAAACTACTTTTACGGATATTATCGCGTTTAATTTTAATTATTTTTAATTCCCGACGTTTCGAGTGCTTTGCAGCACGCATGCTCATGGGGGACTGAGGTGACTGATGTCCCGATGTCAATGTTAACCCGGAGTACCTTCAGCTTTTTAATTATTGTTTATGGTCCGATCTATGCAAAATGAATACTTAGTACTTGGGTGCTGGAAAGCACTCGAAAGGTCGGGAAAATTGAACGCGATAAAATCCGTAAAAGTAGTTTTAATCAATGTGTGTTCGCGTAAATATAAGAAATCATTAAATAAAGCCCGTTTTTATTTACGATTTACATTTTTGAGACAGTTTTTTGACTTAATATAGAGTGTAATTAGTATTTTTTTAATATATAAATATAAGTTTAATTTTACTTTTAGTTTATTTTTTTTTTTGTTTCATTCACTATCATAATTTTCTACATCATTGATCGGAACCCCTTCTCGGGTATAGGCCTCCTCCAGCAATTTGCAGACCTTTCTATCCTTAGCTTTCTTTCTCCATTCGTTTCCTGCTGTCGCTTCTATACCATATATCCACCTTACTCCGGGGCGCCCTATTTTTCTTCTTCTCCTGGACCTTCCCATATGGTTATCTTTAGTGTCCATCTTGTGTACCTTGCGATTGTCCTGCCCGCTGCCACTTCTGCTTTACTGCAGGATGTAAGGCGTCTGTAACTTTAGTTCTCCGTCTTATTTTTACGCTTCTTATTTTTTGTATTCTTTTTATTTTTAATGCGCTTCTCTCCATTGCTTTTTGACATGCAACTAATTTGGTTTTTATTTTTGTGTTGTATGTCCACGTTTGTCAACGGTATGTAAGAGTAGATAAGACGCAGGCACTTACGCCAATTTTTTTTTGGTGGAGGGGAATTTCACCTTTTAATACACAGAATACCAGCGTAAAATAGCAGCTTAATACTGCTGTGTTTCGTATGGTGATTGTAAAGATCGGAGATCTTTTTTCTGGAAACGAGGAATTCCATCTTAGTCCTCAGGGGTGACGACGCATCTGCATTTAGATTCTTAATCGAATGTAGATGTCTATGGGCTACGTCATCCACTCACCATCAAATGGACTCTGTGCTCGTTTATAACCCTTATTCTTTAAAAACCAAGAAAGAAGGGCGGAGACCGAAAACCGATGAGCGTCTGGATGTATAATGGTGAAATTGAGAGGAAGACATTAAATGATGTAATTTTTTTATGTTAAAAAATTTTCGTTACCAACGTAAACGTAGATGGCGTAGTGGCTTAGCAATGAGATGCGGCGCTGAGAGCCCTGGGTTCGAATCCCGCACGAAGCAAGTATTACAAATAATTGTTCCGAATTTGGATGTTTGTTCTTGTGAAAATGTTTGTAAACTGCCTCTACGATACGTGAGAAAGTCCTAGTGAGGAGGCAACGTACTTTTAAAAAACCAACTTATACATGTATACAGCTGGATATGAGTTTCTCACATAGTAAAAAAAATTTGTCTTTATCCGAAGCTCATGACAGGCGCACTGGTGTTCTCTGTACCGCAGCTTTGACCCTGTTGCCCTGGTATTTACCATGTTTCATAACATTTTTCTGGGCTAAATATACACACATCGGGGTGCACTGATTACCCAGAGCAATTTTTTATACAATAAGGGTGACAAGAGAGCACACAGCCCACCTGATGGTAAATAGATGCTGTGGCCCATAGAAAACTACGTCTATCTTGGATTAAGAATCAAAATGCAGATGCGTTGTCACCTCTGACGACTAAGATATAAAATGACATTCACACTCTACTACATACAAGTTACAACATACTTAAAATTAAAACGAGTAAGTTGTTCTGTCGTTTAGATAGTTATCAGCACGAAAAATCACGGAAACCTTGTTATACGTTTTAACATGATTCGTCACTTAGAGTATATATAAGCAAGCTATGCTTTTGTATACTCTAAGCTTTTACTAACTACGACGTTGGGACGTCAAATATCTCCGTCCCTCCCATGACCATGGGTGCTGTAAAGCACCCGAAACGTCAGGGTAATAAAAATAAGTAAAGTAGTAATTAAACGCGATAAAATCCGTAAATAATAGTTTTATTCAATGTGTAGTGTTCGCGTAAATTTATGAAATCATTACTTTAAAGTTTTGTTAGTTTTTGTATCATGTGCGAGATGTCCGTCATTTACTGTCGTATAATCATTAATTCATCTAAATAATTTAACAAGTTGTAATATGGGAAAGTCGTCGGAACCTACTTTATTATAAGTTACAGCCTATATATAACTATAACTTGGACACAGGGCTCCTCTTATCGCTGAGAGGGTTTTAGGGCTATAAAATGTCCAACCCACGTCACTAATGTCTATTGACGGACATCACATGTAAAATAGTCTTTTCTAATTTCTCTGGATCACGTGCTCAACTTTATTTTTTTATATAAAATTACGGTGACAACGAGCACACAGTCCACCCGATGTTAACTGGTTGCCGTGGCCCATAAACATTCACATCTATCTTCGATCACGAATCAAAATGCAGATGCGTTGTCACCAATGAGAATTAAGATGGATAGCCTCGTTTCCAGTAAAAATCGTAAAAAAAATGTATGTTTCCAGTAAAAAGGGTCTCCGGTTCTCTAAACTCACCATACGAAACACAGCAGTATTAAGCTATTCTATGAGACGCTGGTATTCTATGAGAGCGTGATCCTTCCCCGATCGAGCCGACCCAGTCGTGCTACAACTATACAAGTAATATAGCCGCAGAATGGCTTTACCACGTAAAAATGTTTGTCTCCAGTTAACATGGTTCTCTACACTCTCAGTACAAAACACAGCAGCAATAAGCTGCTATTTTATGCTTATATTCTGTGAGAGCGTGGTCCCTCCCCGGTCGAGCTGACCAATTCGTGCTACAACTATGATATAGCTATAGCGTGGCTCAGCCACGTATCAATATTCCGCTGCCAGGATACCCCACTTACTGGTGCTGGTGGGGATCGAACCCGGGTTGCTCGCGTACTCATAAGCTACCACGGTTCTCTTTTATACTGCTGTTTAAATTTTCCTTAATTCATTACTTTACATCAGATATTTTAAATGTTGATTTATTTTAAATGTTAATAAAATTCCATTTATTCCATTCGATGATAATATTTTCATGATAACTTTAAGTGTTAACAGTTTGTAGTATATTTTAAATCAAACTAATTTCAAGCTCAATATACTTCTTTATTGTTTTAAACTTTGCTAAAGTCGTATTTGTATTGACACTATTGTTAACAACGTTAATTATAGTTAAAAATGTTTTATTGTCTCGCGCTCGCACTTTTATACGAGAGGTCAAGTGGTAATGTCGCCACTTGCGGAACCCGGGACAGGCGAGCTTCGTAACGCGCCGCTTGTACAATAAAAATGCAATTATGTATTTGCCATTGAGGACGGTGACCAATCAAAAAGAGCCGTTTGAATGTTATTCCAAGAAATGCTTTACATTTAATACGCTACCTTTATTTTATCTAACAATAAAAAAATCATAAAACTAAGTTTCCGCGGAACGTGCCCGCGTGACGTGCGATCAACATAATACGTAGGATCTTTTAGTAAACTGTAATAATCTGTGATCATACCAACAATGTTGGTGTAAAAACAAGTACGTAGAGTATTACCGGTTTGAACAAGAGTACGTAAGCTTCATACAAGGATCAAGCGTGAGGTTCATCTACAGTAGCAGACAGAGAAAATAACGCGACGCTTGCGTAAATATCGCAAAAAAAGTTGCATAAACATTTAATAATACACCAGATTTTTCCACGTGGTAGAGCCATGATGCAGCTATATTATGGTTGTAGCACGAATGAGCCTCTCGAACGGGGTAGGACCACGTTCTCACAGAATACCAGCGTAAAATACCAGCTCAATGCTGCTGTGTTTGGTATGGTGAGTGTAAAGAACCGGAGACCCTTTTTACTGGAAATGAGGCATTTCGTCGTAGTCCTCACGAGGGGCAACGCATTTACATTTTAGTTCTTAATCCAGGATAGATGTAGATGTTTATGGGCCGCAGCATCCACTTACCGTTATGTGTATTCGTTTGTCACCCTTATTCTATAAAAATAAGTGTACTTTTAATAAATGATAGGGATTCTTAGCTACAAATCTTTTTAAGTCATTTCTTTCATTCCACCGCCAATCAGTCAAATTAAGAAATGAAATTGTAACTAAAATTTGTCCCCATGGGGACACGCAACAAGATCGATAATGACGGTTTTACTCTTATTGAGAAGATATGTCATTCGAGTACCGTCTGTAACCAGCAAGAGCCGCCTCAATAGCCGCTAGTAACAACTCTTTGTAATATAGAGCCAATTGTACAGCTCTACATCTCTCGTTTGGACAAAACAACGTCGGGAGAATACGTCCTGAGTTTCTTAGAAGAACGAAGCCGATGTGTCATAGAGAGGATCTGATTAGCACCTGGAGTCCAATAGGTCAACGGATTTCAAATCTTACGTTTCTAAGTCTACATAGAGAGCAATTACACGCTCCTGATTTCCGGCCATCTTGGCTAGCGTATCCCATATACAGGGAAGCGCTAAAAATATTTCCCTGAAAAAAATGTGAAATGAATTTTTAAGTCCTTGATGCCTAAAATAAAGATATTGTATTGTGTATTGTATTGTATTTAACAGTACGTGCTATAATGAAATTACTGTTGTGGTTTCCCTTGGAAAGTCTTGAGTCATCAATGTCATTAAATCGAATTAATTGAACTCGTAAAATTTTTAACATACTTGGCGGTTGCGATAATATTGTCCGGCAGATGACAGATTGTAAACCGATTTAATAATGAAGCACTAGTTTCTTATCTGCACTTATGAATAAAACAAAAATAATTTTTTCAATAATATGATATAGTATAGATAATGTAGTTCTTTCTCTCTCTCTCTCTCTCTGAGAGTGTGTGTGCGCGTGCGCGCGTGCGTTCGTGTGTGTGTGTGTGTGTGTGTGTGTGTGTGTGTGCGTGCGTGTGTGTGTGTGCGTGTTGTGTGTGTGTGGAGGCTTGTGTGTGTGTGTGTGTAATATACGTCTAGTTTTGCTATAGTTATGTAGTGTGTTGAAAAGGTCTGCGGACGTGGAGAACACTGCCGGTACAATATCATACAAATATATATATATATATATATATATATATATATATATATTTATGATATTTTTTCATCAAAATTTAAAATACGTTTAAAAAAATATCTTTTAAACGTTTTTCTGTCTGATACATGATACAACCAGCAATAGGGATTATCCTGAGGATAAATGGAAACTTATTCAGTAAGATTTATTTCATTTTGTTGCGCATATGTTTTTGAAACGTGAAGGCAATTACGTGCACAAACTAACTGATACTAATATATTTTTTTTAAATATAACTAAACAAATTAATAAAAAAATACACTGGCTTTATAATTTAATATATCTTTTTCAAAATATTTATTTTTTCGTTAGTCGTTAGTCGTGCAACTTATTACCACGATAAAAAAACTAAAAATAAAAACTTAAATTATAGTACCAAGAACACTGGCTGCGTTTCCTCGCTAAATGACTCTACTTGGTTTTTGAGCTAGAAAAGAACCAGACATATTATCACCAGCAGTGGGGCCACTCGCGGATACAGTTTCTTTAGGAAAATCTCCGCAAGAGGACTGCACGGACCGATAATCTCTCAGAGTCTCATATTTGCGCCACTTAGTTATGCTGCCTCTGATACTTTGACATATTTTATGTTAATTCAATTCTTTTATAGAATATCAGTGCATCCTAACACAAGTACATACTTACTTAAAATGATGTCTCACTTACTCCCATACCTTTGAATGTATATTTCTAAATAAATTAACAATTTTTAATTTTCAATTGAAGGAGCCTACATTTTTCAGGAAACAATTATTACGACAAAAAAGTTTTGGCGATGAAATTAATTTTATCGTGTTCAAGCCCGACGTAAGAGGAATAAAATCACTAGACTTTTGCCTTAAAATTCAAAGCCAAAAGAATCTGAATTGATATTGGCAGATAAACTCTTATAAATTATATCAGCAGTATCTTCATCAGATGTACAAATTTTTTGCATAATTAAAATAATTCATCGGGACTTCATTTAAAAAAAAGAGTCTATAAAAGAGATTTGTGTCGGTCGAGTGCATGCCCCGGGCATTGAAATACTTGGGGTCCGCGGGGCGAGAGAGGGTGTAGACAGCGAGAAACCTGTTGCGGATCTCAATTACATGACTGTGCATCGAAGGCTGTTGAGCTCTAACAGCACTCGGGTATCGTCAATCAAGTTCATTCCTACGATGTAAGATGGATCATTACGTGCGAAAAAATCTCGTTTTATTTTTAAATAATTTTCTGTTGCACGATTTCGTGATTTCGATCTTTAAAATATTGATAGCCCGTCTTATTTGTATAGCGGAAAGATTTCGAGCTGTTTCAAAACGTTGGGTAGCCAAATATGAATGCAGTTGTTGACACAGGCAACGCTACAGGTCAAGTATATAGTCTGAAATAGTTTCTTAATCAATTTGCAATTTGGAACTTGGATTTTTGGCTGCAGTCTCTGGATCTAACCATTGCGAATAAAATTTGAAATTATCATACAGAATGGACTTTTCATCACAAGTGCCTGTCCGTTCTAGAATCTTCTTATTTGTGTTAAGCTTTAAGCACATTTTCATTGACTAACTTCCATAATATATTCAATACCAGTCAATCTTTATCACAGAGGAGTATCCAGTCATGTAATATGACAGTATCACTCGTTTCTCAGTACGAAGCAATAAGCACATTTTCATTGACTAACTTCCATAATATATTCAATAGCAGTCAATCTTTGTCACAGAGGAGTATCCAGTCATGTAATATGACAGTATCACTCGTTTCTCAGTACGAAGCAATAAGCACATTTTCATTGACTAACTTCCATAATATATTCAATAGCAGTCAATCTTTGTCACAGAGGAGTATCCAGTCATGTAATATGACAATATCACTCGTTTCTCAGTACGAAGCAATAAGCACATTTTCATTGACTAACTTCCATAATATATTCAATAGCAGTCAATCTTTGTCACAGAGGAGTATCCAGTCATGTAATATGACAGTATCACTCGTTTCTCAGTACGAAGCAATAAGCACATTTTCATTGACTAACTTCCATAATATATTCAATAGCAGTCAATCTTTGTCACAGAGGAGTATCCAGTCATGTAATATGACAGTATCACTCGTTTCTCAGTACGAAGCAATAAGCACATTTTCATTGACTAACTTCCATAATATATTCAATAGCAGTCAATCTTTGTCACAGAGGAGTATCCAGTCATGTAATATGACAGTATCACTCGTTTCTCAGTACGAAGCAATAAGCACATTTTCATTGACAACTTCCATAATATATTCAATAGCAGTCAATCTTTGTCACAGAGGAGTATCCAGTCATGTAATATGACAGTATCACTCGTTTCCCAGTACGAAGCAATAAGCACATTTTCATTGACAACTTCCATAATATATTCAATAGCAGTCAATCTTTGTCACAGAGGAGTATCCAATCATGTAATATGACAGTATCACTCGTTTCCCAGTACGAAGCAATAAGCACATTTTCATTGACAACTTCCATAATATATTCAATAGCAGTCAATCTTTGTCACAGAGGAGTATCCAGTCATGTAATATGACAGTATCACTCGTTTCCCAGTACGAAGCAATAAGCACATTTTCATTGACAACTTCCATAATATATTCAATAGCAGTCAATCTTTATCACAGAGGAGTATCCAGTCATGTAATATGACAGTATCACTCGTTTCTCAGTACGAAGCAATAAGAACAAGCGCTCGCTCATTCTTTATAAATTAAGTTTTTCCTTTTTCAGTGCGGGTGAAGCTCGGTTAACGTAGGCATGGGTACAAAGAACTCGGCGTTGACCTTCACAGATTCGCTATGAACTTTACCATACTTCGATGTTGTAAACTGTGCACTTTAAAGAAGCAACGATGACGGATGTAAACGTGGTATGAAATTTTTAAGAGGCATTTTCGTTTCATTAACGCCATGAGAAAGTGAAGCTTAAATGTGTCATTGAGCTGCAAACCGTTTTGTAAGAATATTTTCTGAATAAAACTAAATATATAAGTATAATTTAAAATCGTTATTATCGTGGAGATGTAAGTCTATGTTCAGCAGTGGACTGATGACAGGCTTTAACGTTATATCGTGCAATATGCAGCTTGTACACTCATTGACCGAATTCTCCTGTTTAAATAAAAGAAAAAAAAACCCGGAATAAGTAATTATGTGTAGCCGGTCATCGCTTTGTTTATGACTGTTTACACGCAGCGCGGGGGATTTCCTGAGGTTCCGAGAGAACTTTACAGTTTTCCCTATACGG
Source organism: Parnassius apollo (assembly GCA_907164705.1). Lineage (NCBI taxonomy): Eukaryota > Metazoa > Arthropoda > Insecta > Lepidoptera > Papilionidae > Parnassius > Parnassius apollo. The sequence goes on along the minus strand of CAJQZP010000220.1, from coordinate 215,898 downwards.
CATTTAAGAGAATTGAAATGAAATGACGGAGGATATGAAGAATAAGAACGTAAATAAATTTACTCAGCTAAATTCTGAAACAGAAACAGAAACTTTTTTATTCAATATGATTTATGTTATTGCTGATTATAAATGATACTTATAGAAAGTCACTTTTTTTTGTTCACCACTGGTTCTCAAAAAAAACCTCTGTCCAGGGTGCTTCCCAGCAAGAAACTTGTTTATGAAATATTTATGGAAAAGATAATATATAGACATACTAGCTTACCAGGCAGACGTTGTTTTGCCCTTTTCAACGACCCTTTGTCATGACCTATTAAAAATCCTTAAATTCGCAAAAAAAAAAAACAATTGTAGGTCACTTATGGGTAATAAACTATGCTATCTCTCAAGTTGAACCAAACTGCACACGGTGCGCAAATTTGATTAAAATCGGTAAAGTAGTTTAGGAGTCCATCGCGGACAAACAACGTGACACGTAATTTATATATATTAAGATTTATAGAACTCTGAAACAGTTTGTTAAAAAGAGCTGCAACTTTAATACATCTATTGGGGGCTAACTGAATATATTCCATTAATTTTGATCACAAACGTATTGAGCATGGGATGACCGTTAACAATTGAGTCTGTTCAGAGAGATCAGTATATTATTAACTAGCGACACGGCTCAGTTTAGTTTGGGTAGGATTTCTTAATGCGGCGTTATTTAAATTTAATACAATCATCCAAAGACCATTTATTTTATCAAATTTTTCGATTTCTCAAAAAAAAAATAAAAAGTTATTCTGATAAAATATAGCAATCCCTCCTGCGCGACTCCTTATCTGCTCCTCATGATTCATTATAACCCTTTCAGCTATTCCGAAGTCCGGGAGGAGAAACAGAAAACTCAATTTTATTCATATATTTTTTATAGTCCACCTGATGGTAAGTTGTTGCTGTGGCCCATAGACATCTACGTCTATCCTCGTTTGCGAATCAAAATGCAGATGCGTTGTCAGCCTTGAGGATTAAGATGGAATGCCTCTTTTCCAGTAAAAAGGGTCTCCGGTTCTTTACACTCACCATACGAAACACAGCAGCATTAAGCTGCTATTTTACGCTGGTATTCTGTGAGAGCGTGGTCCTTCCCCGGTCGAGCCGACCCATTCGTGCTACGCACTATACAATTAATATAGCTGCGGCACGGCTCTACCACTGTAAATATAACGGGTGACTCATTCCGGATTTTAAACTTTAAAAAATAATTAAAAAATAACAGATGTTGTTGTAGTAATTTTAAATATATTAAAAGAAAGCTTACAAATTGGGAATTTATTTATGAAATATTACATCATCAAGATGTTTTCCTTCTCGCCGTACACACTCTTCAAGGCGGACGCGTGTATTCCCTATCACACGCTTCAATAAATCGTTGGGGATAGAGTTTATCTCTTCAGTTATTTTAGCCTTCAAGTCTTCGAGATCAGCAAGCGGGTCAGTAAAAACTCTATTTTTAAGATAGCCCCATAAAAATAAATCAGATGGGGTAAGATCAGGCGATCTGGGAGGCCAGGGTATGTCTTCAAATCGGCAGATGAGTTTTCCAGGAAAAAGTGCCCTGACTGCATTCATTGAGGCTCTGGCGGTGTGCGCAGTGGCCCCATCTTGTTGAAACCATACTTCTGGATAATTACTGACACCTCTTCTTAGTTCCGGCATGAAAAAGGAGTTTATCATAGCTGTATAGCGCTCACTCGTCACTATAACAGTAGTGCCACGATGGTCTTCAAAGAAGTATGGGCCGATAATTTCTTTTGCAGACATTGCACACCATACAGTCACTTTAGGACTATGTAACATCTCTTCATGCTTTTGATTTGGGTTGACAGAAGCCCAGTACCGACAATTTTGACGGTTTCATAACCTTCCAGGTGGAAATGAGCTTCATCACTGAAATAAACGTCTTCCATGTCAGTTTGCTCCTTGAAAATTTCTAACATTCGTTCACCAGTTTTACGCTTAAAATAATCTTCAGGCTTAATTTTTTGCATTATTTGGATTTTGTATGGATGCAGCTTTAGGTCTAGTGTCAATATGCGCTGAAGACTAGAGCGGTGAATTTTCAACGACACTGCATGTTTTCTTATCGAACGTCTTGGCTGGGCTTCAACTGCAAGGGCGACGCGGTTAATGTTTTCCTCGGAACGCACAGGTCTTTTTCGGTGGCGAATTGTTTTGTTCATTGCTGAGCCCGTTAGTCGAAATCTTTCTACCCATGTTTTTATTAATTGGACACTTGGTGCATCACGCAAATACCGAATATTGTAATGACTACAATATATACGTCGTGCTCGTGTGTACGAATATCCATTGCTGAAATAAGCCTCCACTGCATACGCACGGTGCGCTCCAGACCACGAAATGGCGTCGACTAAAAATTTTCCGTTGGTTTACAAATTTTAAAGTCCCTAGACTAACAGAAAAAAATCCGCCAGAAACAGAATTTTTCTTTTTCTTAAAATCCGCTAGATATCCCTAGGTATATTTTCGTGGTACCGTTGGGCTAATTAAAAAATCTTGCTAAATGGTCAATGAATACCGAAAATCTATATCTATAAATTCAGTAAAACCTTAAAAGGAGCGGACTCTATTTCATATAAATCAGTTATTTATAGAGTAGGTTAATGATATGACAAATAAAACAAAAATTATTGATGTACAAAATAAAAAATATTGTAAAAAAAATAAATCTTAAATCTTTAAACCACATTTAAACATTATTCATCTTATTAATAGTAAAACAATTAGCTCAGTACGTTCTCGTACCTAAATTTCAAAATTAATAGCGAAGTATGAATCCAGATCTTCAAAAAGAACTTAAGCGGAAGTTGAAGCTTCGCCAATGTCACCAGTTCCAATCTTTTTTTTGTTTTTGCCTTTGTTGTTTACAACATCCTCGGGAATATCATTCGTTCGAACGAACGCGAACTCTACTGGTCTAGCCTACGTAAAGGAGAGGGGGGATGATTCATACGCTTGTTTTCCTTGCCGGTGCGTTCGTAGCGGAATGAGTAACATGTTATTATGGTCATTAACCTGCTATGTATCGCGCATATATACATAATTATATATTATTAGCCACGTGTAAGGCTAGGGTGCTTAGCAAAGCGTGCGACGTGTTTCGTGGCGCAGTGACTTAGCAATGAGTTGCAGAGGACTGCGCATTCAAATCTCGCCGGTATAAGTATTTGTATAGCCTACAAATAATCGTTCTAGGATATGTATTTAATATGTATAATTTCAAAATGTACTTTGAAAGATCTTTTTGTTTTATTAAATCAATATAATTTAAGAATCGAATGAAGTTACTTTCAAGGCGATATAATTGTTTTTCTTACTGACTAAGGACCGAATATAACAAGATATCCGAATATATTTGGGTAGATAAGTAAGTTTTGTTTATATATTTATATATATATGTACGTATATCTGTATATTGTATGTTTGAATTTACTTTTTACTATGTATTAGTTATTTATATGTCATTTTATTGCATGTATGGTCTATATTTTTTTATGTATATTTATATTGCACCACCTACCTAGTATTCATTGTTTTATTCCTTTACACTTTTGGTTGCCTGGAAGAGATCGCTATGTAACGATAAAGCCGCCCAATTGTACATGTAATCTGCTTCTTGTCACGTTTTTTGTATATTTGTTTGTGGTGTACATTAAAGTATATTCATTCATTCAAGAATATGTGACACAGAGTTCTAATTTCTTTTCATACAAACGTAGGAGAAAATGCGGGAGCCTGTGTTATTTAGATATGTCCCAACATACACTTGCCTTTTATTTCCTACTGTTACAAAACGTGAAACCCCAGAAATGTAAAACCGTGGTTTTTTTATTCAATATAGATTATTGTATAATATTTAATGAAAGTCATTTTTTATTTGCCAATGGTCCAATGTTACAAAGCAATTCTTACAGTGCCACCAACTTATCTGTTCAGCTGGACAAAATTGGAACTAGGCCTGCCATTTTATAAATAACATTTCGCTGTAAACTATTATTTATTCTGTGCAATGAGGAGTGTTTTGTTAGATTTCATTTTGAAAAGTGTGTTTTGTTTGATTTCATTGTGAAAAGTGCAAATAAATGTGAATATGTAGTCACCTATTTCCGTAAATTTCGTGTGTACTTTGTTTTTTTTTTTGCGTGTTTTCCTGTCTGTAATCCGTAGCTATGAATCACGCCAAGTGGTTGCAACGAACAAAAGCACTCTATATATATATATATATATATATATATATATATATATATATATATATATATATATATATATATATATATATATATATATATCTTCTACATCTAAATATTCTACATCTTCAGGCAAAGAGAAAATTTCGATATATGGCGGTATAATGTATGAGGGAGGCCTATACGTGGCAAGTGAATAAATGACATATTTTTAGATGCCATATTCATAGGTATATTACTAGTCAGGATTAAAAAGCGTGTAAATAATGACATCAGCTACGTCCAGACAAGATTGTCTTTAATGAATTTGTCCTCCAACATCAACTAAGAGTTGATGGGAGTACGTAGCCTCTTTAACTACCAGTATCTATGTTATCGCATCGGGTACTTAAATATGATGCAAGAGATGACTATGCGGCTTTGTTTTACATGTACATATTCCAGCCTGTTGCAATGGCGGAAGAAAGGAAACATGACATGTTATCATCAGCTGATTCTATCAATATCGTGTTCGTTGTTGGTGCCTTTTTAAAGAAAATATTTACTAAAAGTTTTCAAAGTTACCGACTGTATTGATGATCATTTAATGAAGTAATTTACAGGCGTTATCGTCGTCGTCAGCTTACAAACGTGAGGTAAGGTTTATTTTTATAATATGATTATTCACGCTGTAAGTTACAGCCTATATATCCCACTACTGGGCATAGGCCTCCACTCATTTTTGAGAGGGTTTTTAGGCCAAGGAATTGTCCCCCGCGTTGCCCCAACAACGCCCTCTTGGCGAACTTCACATGTCTTCGAAATATTTTTGTATTTCTCTGACATGCAAGTTTCCTCACGATGTTTTCCTTCATCGCCGAGCACGTGGTACATCAGCACTTAAAATTGCAATTAACAATTGCATTGGTGCAGGCGGGTATCGAACCCGGTTTGCTCGCGTACTGTGAAATTCACAACGAAATACCACGGCTCATTCTGTAAGTTTCTATTAAAACGGTAGAAGTCTTAAGGCCGTTCCAGGGCCTAAGTGCGGAATGTCTCGCGGGTCGCGTCGTATAGCAACGCGTGCAAATAATTTTTTCTACTTATTTCAAGCCAATGCTTGAATAAAAACCTACTTAGTCGTTAGTGGAGATGATGTCATAGATGTTAAATCGCACCGTCCATAGAATACTATAATACATACATAATAGAACGGAGGAGTGGGCGGAGCCCGTGTAGCCACTAAAATGCCACTAAAACGTCAATTCACACGTATAAATGTCAACACGAGATGTGTTTTGACGTTACAATCGTTTCCAAATTTCGCATGCAAACTATTTAGAAAATTGCACGCTATTTACAAATAAATATGTATTAAAATCCGTCTGTCAACACAGCGAATCGGGCTTGTAGTAGTGATTAACTAATAATACGACGTAATTGCTTGTATGTGTGCTCCCGGCGACCTTTTTTTGTACAAAATAAGGTTCACAGCCATTCTATTGTGTATTATAGTATTCTATGGCACCGTCTCAACACCGGCAGATTATTCCACTCTTGTTCCACACTTGCTGTACGCATTGCTGTTTGTTTCGAATACGTGAAGTATAGATAACAAAGGGGTTAAGACTCGTCGACCGCTTGGATCTCTAATGGTGGAAAGGCGAGGAAGGGATTAAAGCATGTAATTCTTACGCACACTTTCTGAAGTTCATCCTATAGAATACCGAAAGGCTGGCTACTGTATGTCTATGCTCAAGACTGACAAAGTTGGTTTCAATCAAATCTAGGTTGGCATTTTGCAGCACCAGTTTATGTGTGACAGCAATGCAGCACATAATTCGAACGGACGTTACTCAAGACGCTAACACAAGCTTGTGTTTGTCTTAAACGGCTAAAGCCCAGCTCCTCTGACGCTCGTCAGGTCTTAGTTCCTGGCTACTTGCACATACAAGTTCAAAAATTATAAAGTTGAAAATCTAGAGAAAACGAAGATGCGAGGGAAAGATATTACGAGACTGTATAATGTATAATACAAAGTGAATCATCATCATTACCTTTTTCATCATTATAGCTCATATTAAATCCACGGCTGAATAAAACCTTGCACAAAGAATACCACAAAGCGTAGTCCTGAGCATCTTTCATCCATTGTATTTCAATATCTCAGGTCGTCGCTGAGTTGGATCCATTGATTGAACTCTCGGTCGAAGCTGGACACACCTAGTCGGACAATTTATCCTAGGCAAATATTATGCTCGTCGACGAGTCGACAAGTTCAAGCGTAGTGCTCCTTACAATTACCGGCATAGGTGTGACATGGACGTTACATATGACGATTGACTTGTCCCTGTTATTTTTAAGACCTGTCCGATGGGAGTACCATTGAGGTCTTTGCGAGTGCACTTGAACTAAGGCGAATGAAAGTATAAAATTTTCACGGGTTGTTCTAATATTACGGCAGCTTTCACCAAAATTTAAACACTTTTGAATTTACAGTAAGTATATTAATACAGATACAGGTGAGGGATAAGTTTTGTTATTTTACTGTTTCGCTATTTGAGGTATAAATTTGACTCAGTTTCCATTGAAAATTAACTGAATAAAATATGTATTAACTGATTAAAATAATACGACTGAAACTTCGGGTAAAAATTTTGTTACCTTGTTCTGTATTAATTCATATATCAAATTATGGCGTTGTAATATTCTTCTGAACAAATTTCGATCGCGACGGTCAGTATGAGGGGACTAGACATCACTGACAATCGGAATCCGATGAGAGTTCAACGAGGAACCTAACGCGATAAAATATATAATAAAATTTGTTCACCTCGCTATATTTAGTGATCATATTAAAATATTTATTTAAATATATATATAATATATACAATACAAATATATATATATATAATACAAATTTATATTGTGCTGTGAGGAGCCACCTACGCCTCAACCCCACACTGTGGGGGTCTCCCCCTAAAAAAATCAATCCCACGAAAAATTTATCAAAAACGCCAGTCAGTGTGCTCTCCAGCCTGTCTGCCCAGCGTGCTGAGTGTGCGCAATGAGGGCATCCACTTTTTGCCATCAGAACTGTTCATTATTTACAAAACTTATTTAAGAAACAGCTAGAAAGGGACCGCCTCATTCCCAGGGGTCATTATTAATCATGAGTTAAATTAAAATATAATAACCCTTGTTCTACAGTTTTAAGCTATTGCATAGCTTCTATCGCGGGCCTTGAGCGCGGGGACCGAATCCAGAAATTCCGTAACGAAAAAAAACCTCACGCTCCCCACTGCGACGGGCACGGAGGTGTGGCGTTGAAAGCCGTGCATCGTCTAACGTCGTTTCAGTTCGGCAGACTTCGGCACTCGGCAGACTTCGGCACGGTGTTTGTGTGCGTGTGACTAGACGCTAGAGTGTAACTAGCTGCTAACTCAATGATAAAAATTCCTGAATAACCTACATGTATTGTAAGATATTAAAAATATTTTAAACAATATTAACTTCTCATTTATTCAATAAGAGAAAAAAAATTGTATTCTTATCGGTCACCACGCTCAAAAAGTGTAACTTGGTTTAATATCAAAGACTTAACTGCATAAATAAAATAAATAAATAATTATAATTGCATAAGTTGATAAAAATGCTATGCACTAGCTTTACCGTGGCAGTCACCGAGTGCCACACGTATTTTTTTGTTTAATAAAATATTTAAACTTGGAAATAGAGAGACTCTAGTATTCTTCAGGTCAAAGACCTATGGCCGGCGTTGGCTACGATACTTACATAGTTCAGAAGTTGCCATTCCGAATTATTCAAATAACGTGAAAAAATCAAGCAAAAAGTTTACTTACCCCTAACAATTCAGGGCATAATTATTATGCGTGGAATTAAAAAAAGACCGCGCGCAGCGGGCATTAAGAACAAGTTCAATATATCACATTTTTATTAAAACTCCTTTTGCTTTATGATAGTCAATATCGATTAGTATACATTAAGGTAAATTCGATGGTTATTATTTGTATTTAGAAATTGTCAACCTGTATCTTGAATACATTAATTCATACGGCAATTTTTATGAATGTGTGTCACGCATGGCCGCGGTCGCGCGTCAGAGGAAAGTGCGCCCGTGCCGGTTGTGGGGGCGCTGGGATTCCCGCGCTGCAGAGTGAATGGCTGTTTAGAACTGTCAACTTCTAGATTAACATTTATTGAGTGATACGTTTTCTGAGAAAAATAGCTCTCGTTAAGTTGACGTTTGGTCTTCATTGCCCACTGCCCAGATCTTGCGCGTTGTCGTAGGTGACGCACGTCCGCACGCGGATAACTTATTCCGGTTTTTTAGACTGTAAACGCACCAGACTGCAAACGCACCGTTATCTAGTTTTTTAAAACAAATAATGATTAATCAATCGACCTTGAATATTTACGTGCGGCACTGATTCCGTTAACTTGTTTTGTTAGAAAGGACAAGCGCTTTATTATAAAAAGATAAGATGATGCGAAAAAAATATTGCAATTATTCGCAAGCTGCTTCTTCAACAAGTTTTAAGTTTTATGTTCAAGCAGTCATCGTCCTATTTATGTAATTACTAAATTATCTTCATTTCCTTAGACGGAAGTTAAACATTTAGATTAGGCATTCTCTCAAACAACCCAATAGCATAATCAAGTTTGTGCGTCTTGTTGTGTCGATTATTGCGTCACTTCTTTTTATTTTATTTTATTTATTTATATGGTGAAATAATTGCATGTTACGACCACACACGAGTTGCTTCTCCTTAAAAGATATAACGATCTTCGAATGTGATTGCGATTTTAAATTAATCGATTCGGAGATTGCTTTTTTCAAGGGGATTCGAATAATCTAAAATGGAATACCATTCGGAATATTCACATGTCCCCAGCATATTTTGAGGATATGTTAATTTAGTCAACCGCACGTGGTAAAATCAGCATTTAAAATTGCAATTGATTATTTATTTGTGCCAGCAGCGATCATACCCGGGTTGCTTATCATGTACTGTAAATCGCTTTCTTTAGTCGCAAGGGCCGTTGTATGCAAGGGAAACCATACAATCAAAGCGTTTATTAGAATCGTTTTAAATAGACCAAATTTGGATAAAACTCAGTGAGTTTTCCTGGAACCATGGGCAGAGGCGGATTTAACGTCGACAGCGTCCTATGCTCACCTCATTGACGCTCCTTTAGCGGCCATATATTACAAATCAATTAGGACACGAGTACCCTTAACAGATGGTTGTGAATGAAACATGTGAGGAGAGAGTGAAGGCGACGTAGGAGTGATCAAATAGACGAATCTTTTTCGTTTACAATCTTTGACGCGTGCCCCTTTTTAACCTTGCGAAAATTCCGCCACCGACCATGGCTGCTGTGAAATGCTCGAAGCGTCGGGAATTTAAATGGTTATATGTATAAGCTACGTGAGGGTAACATGGTCACCTCAAGCTTTGTCGCCATATAAAACCAAAACTACGAGGAGGACAGAGACAAAACACAAAGTGGTATACTACAAATAATAATTATATTAGGAAAAAAATAGCAAACAAGCTTTGGCAATATTAGGAACACTACGAAAAAATGAACTTAAAAAAATTAACTGCAATACACCATACAAAAATCGATTAAAATATCCTATACCTTTAAACGAGCAATTCTTCTATATATATATATATATATATATATAGAGTTGGACCGATTAGCCGCCCTATTTATAGTTACCGATTAGTCGGTAATCGACTTCTTATTTTATTAATTTCATCAAAGATTTTTCGTGATTTTTTGCGTTTTAAATTTTAATTTAAAACGGAAAAAATCACGGAAAAGATTTTAATACATTTAATTTAAGAAAAGAATAAGTTTCTCTCCCATGCGTAAAATCACGTCAGGTTTATATGTAGGTAAATCAAAAAAATAATAAAATAAGTAGGTTCATACATAACTTTTATTGAAAAATGAGCTTTGGCAAAAAAAAGAGTCTAAGGTAGCTATTTCAACTTTAAACTAAACGAAAACTTAATTGCTTATTATTTTAACTCTACTTTTTTACTTTTTCTAATCTTAATGCAGAGTAGTAACATAACAAAATAAACTATTAATTATGATATTGTTGACAAAATTTAAAAAAAAAAATTAAATCTCCCCCCTTTTCATAATAAAAAAAAAAACACTTAATTCTTAAATACAGATTGTTTAACTACATGTATGTAGATCCCCATCGGTTATCGGTTGTTTCCAGAACGAGAAGAAAGGTTCTCGAGTGGCAGCCCCGTATCGGTAGGCGTAGTATAGGGCTATAGGGCTACCCCCCACTAGATGGAGTGACGACCTGATAAGACATGCGGGAAGTCGATAGATGCAGGTGGCTCAGGACCGTGCTTTGTGGCATTACGTGGGGGAGGCCTATGTTCAGCAGCGAACTTGTGAAGGACTGTAATGATGATGTAGATTTTTAAAAGACAAATAGAACAATATGTACTAGTGGTGGATACAAGGGTTTACCGGGGGTCCAACGTAGGGACGGACCACTACCTGGTCTTATGCCGAATTAGGGGTTTATTCAGACGTTGGCGGCATAGGACATCTGTGTCTACCACTGCGTTACAGCGTATAAGAATTGAGAGGTTACAAGATGAAGATGTGAAAGACAAGTACAAATGCAGACTGAGAGAAAATATAAGTAATTTGGATGAGTTTTGTGTGAATGAGTTAGACTTGGAGAATGTGTGGCATAATGTTAAGAAAGGTTTAGTGGATGCAGCTACCGAAGTATGTGGTGTTAGTAAGAGAACGATTGAAAGGAAAGACAATACGTTATGGTGGGATGATGAGGTAGGTATGGAAGTTGAAGCAAAGAAGAGAGCATGGCTAGATTTACTAGCGACCAAAGCTGGTAACTCTGGCGGTAAGAATGATGAGAATGAAAGAAAAAAGGCAGAGTTTAAACGTTTAAATAAGAGAGTAAAAGAATTAGTTGAAAGGAAAAAGCAAGAAAGAACGGATAGGAATGATAGAAGAATATCGGATAACTTCCAGGCAAATATTAAAATGTTCTGGAAACTCGTAAGAAATACCAGGGGACTTTCAAAATAGCCTAGATTGAATGCGATACGAGACGAGAATTGATGTATCCTGAATGATGAAGTTTTGAGTCTAAAGAGATGGAAGGAATATTTTGAAAGCGAATTTATGAGTGAGGAGAAGTGTGAACTAAATGAAATAGAAATTCCGAAAGAAGATGAAAGAGATAGGGAGATAAGTATAGATGAAATAATGAAAGCAATGAAAAGCATGAAAGTAGGTAAGGCAGCCGGATATGATGGAGTTTCACTCGAAATGCTAAGGGCTGGAGAGGACGTGGTGGCAGGCCTGCTGTACACCTTGTTTAAGCCTTTGACTGCCGTGTCGGTCACTTTGTACGGAGTATTGCATTTAAAACGTGAACGACGGCAGAGAATGTGTTAATTTATGTTGGGAACTAAAGCGGGTACCGGGAGATTGGTGCAAAGCCGTGATAGTCCCAATATATAAGGGAAAAGGGTCACAGCAGGACTGTAAAAACTACCGTGGTATCAGCCTTCTTAGCATTGTGGGAAAACTGTATGCTAAGGTACTAATTGAAAGAGTTATGAAAGAAACTGATGAAAAAATTTGGGATGTGCAAGCGGGATTTAGAAAGGGAATGGGGTGTACAGATCAAGTCTTTTCCATGCGCATGATCGCGGAGAAGTTTTTGGCGAAAAACCAAAAAGTTTTTTGTGCGTTCATGGACTTGGAAAAGGCTTATGACAGAGTGGACAGGGATGTGTTATGGCAAACGCTGAACGCATTTAGGTTGAGCGCTGGTTTGATACAGGCATTAAAGTCTCTGTATAGGGACTCGAGTGCTTGTGTTAGAATCAATGGGGTCTACTCGGACTGGTTTGGCATCCATAAAGGTGTCAGACAGGGCTGTGTAGCTTCCCCGTGGCTGTTCAACCTATTTATGGACAGCTGTTTGGAAAATTTGAAAGTTGAAGAATGCGGGTTAAGAATGGGTGAGTTAACCATCAAATGCCTTTTGTACGCCGATGATCAAGTCATACTTGCGTCGTCGGCGGCCGAGTTGCAAATGATGGTTACATTAATGAACAGGTCATTAAAAGAAAGGGGAATGAAAGTGAACGCAAGTAAGACGAAAGTGATGGTTTTTGAAAGAGATGAAAGCAAAACGGTATGTTAAATAAGAATAGAAGGAGAGTTAATTGACCAAGTGGATGAGTTCGTATATTTGGGATGTGTATTCAGCAGGGATGGGAGATATGATAAGGACATTGAACGACGAGTGAATGCAGGAAATAAAGTAAATGGGGCTCTACACTCTATTGTGAAAAGTCAGAAAGTGTCAAAAAAGGCACGTATGGCATTTCACAGTGCTGTATTAGTCCCTACTTTAACGTATGGTAGTGAAAGTTGGGTGTGGCAGAAGAAGCACGAGAGTAGAATAAATGCAGTAGAAATGCGGTCGCTAAGGAGTATGTTAGGGCTGAGTCTGAGTGACAGGGTGAGAAACTGTGTGATAAAAGAAGAGTGTGGTTTGCAAGATGATGCGGTGACCAGGATTAAGAAAGGAATGCTTCGGTGGTTTGGTCATGTAGAAAGAATGAATGCGGAAAGACTGACAAAGCAAATATATGTTGCAGAAGTGAATGGAAGAGTCGGAAAGGGACGTCCTAGGCGGAAGTTTGTCGACCAAATTGGCGATATACTAAAAATGGGCCAAATTAAGAGTACCCTTAATCGACGAGCATGTATGCGTAGGTATATGGATGTGGAAGAGGCGAGAAAGGTATGTCAGGATCGTGCTAAATGGAAGTCTGTAGTCTCTGCCTACCCCTCTGGGTGACAGGCGTGAGTGTTTATGTATGTTTATGTATGTACTTGTTTCCGTATTTAAAATTAAATTGTTATTCTTTTTGTACCAAAAATTAAATTAAAATAAATTGTTATTTTTCCGTGTGTAAAATTACAATAAATTGTTTTTTATCCTGTAATGTTATTAAATAAAGAATCTCCAATCATCTTCATCATCAACGAATGGGACCGACCTCGATCTAGCTAGGATTTATTTTTAGAAAATGTCCGTGGTTTCAGGGAATGAAAAACTGCTACAATATAAGAAGGTAAATCTTGACACTGTGTTAATGATCGTAATAGCTCAAGTGGATATCGAGCGGTCGCGATATCGTAATGCTTCGCGTCCAGTATGAGACTTTTTTTCCTTTTTTTCAAGTTCTCTTCTTTTGTGAGAAAATCTTTTATTTCGAGCCCTTTTTTTAGTATTTCCTAAAAATACGAAAATTTTAATTAAACTAATTGCACTGATTTTTTATTCAAATAACCAGTTAAGTTTTTCTATTATGTCAATAAGATCAAAAAATATTATTCATCAGTATGTCATAGGTCATCCGGGTACTTTACTATAATGTCAACTGTCAAAGCGGTGTCTATAAAGCGGCCGCGCTTGTGAGCTTTTATTATTTGATTGGCCGAAGAAGAGCTATCGTATCACAAAGCCATCTATTGAAACAAGGTCGTTTTTGAGTTATGAGCTTATAAGTAAGTAACCATATAAACCGGATGACCATATTACTCCCACGTACTGTAGTTAAACGCGACAAAAACCGTCAAATTCATTTTATTCTATGTTTAGTATTCGCGTAAATTTAAGAAATCATTTCATTCCATTCCATCCTAAGAAGATTCACTGCCGAACATGAGGTCTGTGTTCTATAGATTGCCTCATGCGGAGGTTTTGCTATAGTTCTTTTTTATAGCATTAGGTGAAAAACGAGCACACAGTCCACCTGATGGTAAGTGGATGGTGTGGCCCGTAGACATCCACATTTATCATCAAATGAGATTCAAAATCCAAATGCGTTGTCACGAATGCCTCGAATCCAATAAAAGTGGTCTCTGGTTCTCTACACTCAGCATACGAAACACAGCAGCAGTACGATGGTATTTTATGCTGGTATTTTGTGAGAGCGTGGTCCTTCCCCGGTCGAACTATAATTTAGCTGCCGTAACCGCAGCTTTTGATTGTTTTGAGTTATTATCAGGAAGATGTTGCTGCCCACCACCTGTTTCAGATTCCCTCTGCCGCCTCCTACGACAGCACAGAACGATATGGGCTGGTGGATATTCTGACTCCACCACTAAACGGATAATATATAATTATGCTTCTATAATTGCTTATAATATATACAGTGTATAAAAATAGTAAAGTAAAGTTACAGCCTATATACGAGTTCGTCCCACTGCTGGGCACAGGCCTCCCCTCATTTATGTGAGGGTTTTAGGGCATGGAACTGTTCGCCGTGCTGCCCCAATGCGTGTTGGCGAACTTCACATGTCTTCGAATATTTTTTTTATTCCTCAGACATGCAGGTTTCCTCACGATGTTTTCCTTCACCGCCGAGCACGTGGTTAAGCCGCACTTAAAATTGCAATTAACAATTTCATTGCAGCCGGCAGGGATCGAATCCGGGTTACTCGCGTTCTGTTAATATTTACAGCGAGCGTCAACCATCTAAGCTACCACGGCTCAGTGTATACTGCATCGTTAATATTGTTTTCGAGCGCATGCTCGTACGTTATAGTTAAATGTTATTAGTTACAGTTATTTCGTGAGTTAATGCTATCATTTATTACATTACTTACTGCTCCTAACACGTTTATAGTAAAGAAAACACAACCTCTATATTGATTACACTTTTTTAATGTAAATATTATGTGTTTGATAATACATATATATACGTTACTAGGTAGTTATTTTTAAACGAACGAATAATTGTGGATAACGTCGGTTGTTACTCTACTAAACTAATAAATTTTCTATTTACGGTCTAGTACTCATGGTTCACCACAGGGCCAATATGACGCAATTTTAGACGTGAACAATTTTTGTAAAACCATCAATGCCTTGCGTAGCCAACGAGTTTAGCAAAACATGGATTTTTGAATAAAATTTGACGTTTGTTCTAGAAACCTTGTCATACGACTTCAAAAAAAGGAGATTATCAATTCCACTGTATTTTATTATGTGTTTGTAACCTTAGAACTTTTTTCTAGGTAAATAGATTTGATCATTCCTTTTTTGTTTGAAAGCTGGTGCTTCTCATGTGGTCCCATATAAATTTGATCAAGGTCTGTGTAGTTGAGTTATCCTTAATAATGCGCATTTAATTGACATCGACTACATTGATGATGTTCTCATTTTATTTATATTGAAGTCGTACGTAGAAAATTTTTAATTTACCATTTGTATACATAATTTTTAAAAACTTCACTTCTTATATTTATAAAGCAAAGGTTATCAACTACTAGATAAAATAAGAAGGTCTACGTTATTTAATGTAAACTCGTCTGTTTAATTTGCCTACTGAATTTTTTGGGAGAAGTCTAAATCTATACAGAATATTTTTTTTAGATATTTTGAATGTCTGATGACATCTCAACAAAAACTAAAACCAAAATCTTAAATTTGCATAAGTACTGTCCTACTCCCAGCGGTATAGTGTCAAGACCGCTTATTCGTTTTCTCGCAGAATGTTCGAGTGATACACAGCTAAATATGTTTTAAATAAAAATCATTCTAATCTACCAGATGTCCACTTTCTGATAGAGGCTTTCCTCAAATACTGTCACAAAGCACAGCTACTAGAGGCAACCATCTATTTAGAGTGAATTAAAATTATTTTTTTTTATAGGGGAGGGGGCAATCGAGCATACTGCTCATCTGATGACTGAGTGACTACCGCCGCCCATAAACATCCGCAACACCAGGGGAATTGCAGGTGCGTTGCCGGTCTTTTAGAAAGGAGTAAGCTATTTTCTTTAAAGTCCCTCAGTCGATTCGGTCAGGACTATTCCACAGAGAGATCGTACGAGGAAGAACTGCTAGTGAAACGTATAGTGGTGGACCGCCAAGCATCCAGATTGTGTGGATGGTATCGGCAGTTTTGCCGCAATATGCGTTCGTGAAATTTAGCGGCTGGAATTAATCTGAACAATTCCTCAAAACACTCCTCGAGGTAGATGCGTCACAAAGTTGAAAGGGATGCAACAATGCGATCGGGGAGGACTCGATCGTAGACGATTCGAGCCGCTCTGCATTGGATGCGGTCAAGAG
Source organism: Parnassius apollo (assembly GCA_907164705.1). Taxonomy (NCBI): domain Eukaryota; kingdom Metazoa; phylum Arthropoda; class Insecta; order Lepidoptera; family Papilionidae; genus Parnassius; species Parnassius apollo. The sequence goes on along the minus strand of CAJQZP010000220.1, from coordinate 199,461 downwards.
GAAGGATCTGGAACTGAAGAGCTTCAGCCCAGAGGTGGGAACAGTATTCCATGTGAGGCCAAATCTGCGCCTTGTAAAATTGCAGGCGGTGTGCCACCATGAAATACCACTCTGCTGAGCACGCCAAGCTTTTTAGAGGCCAATTTGGCCTTCTCTTTCAAGTAAGCACGGAACTGCGCATCATTCGTTATGTCGACACCGAGGATTCCAATACTGGCTGAGACAACAAGACAAGTTCCTTGAAACTGAGGAGATACGTGGTTACCGCTAAAAAGGGGTTCTTTTTAGCGGTAACCACGCAAACTTGTGTATTCTAAGGATTAAACTGGATTAGATTTAGTCGCCCCAATCTGAAACTTTGTTCAGCAAAAAAGACTCGACTTCACAAGATTGTTCCGGTACTCGATGACGTTTTCCCGAGAAATATTGGCACTGCCTGTGTATAGAGCAATACCAGTGCCGTTATCCGCATAGCAATGAATGATATGATACATAATGAAGAATAAATCTTTATACAAATATTATACTTACAATGAAATCTACTACATTTCTACAGTAAAATTATTTGATTATATTATTTATATTGTATATTAATTAGAATAGGATATTTAAATACATATATAGTCTAGTAGAATGTCCCAAAAATGATATATACAATGTCATTATAATATGCCTACTGATGCGTAGCTTAAATATTCGTTTATTGAGTAGTAGCATTTCTCAATTAGAAATTTTTTAAATTCTTTTTCAAATTTATGAATATTTTCCGTTTCATAAAACATAGATGGGACTTTGAAATTTAGTACGGATTCGTTGTTTAATATTACTAATTCGGTATTTACGTATTATTTTAATTTCGATAGTTTTAATTGATTTATTTATTTAGTTCAAAATTTTGTTATTTTCTTTAGACCGAAAGTTTATTTCAAATTAGTGGTATATATTGATAGATCAATTTAATAATATATTAATGTAAAAGAAAAAAATTGTAAAATATCAGTGCCATAGGCTTCTATTACGATTAAAATAATGTGTAACAGGTAAACTGTTACACATTATTTTTATCCAGACATTAAAAAAGTCACCCAAGTCAAGTATATTATATATATGACATGGACCAAGTGATTAAACAGGGCACTTTTTATCATTCAGTTATATGTATTACGTACTAGAGAAGCTATTCCAAACAAAAAATGTGCACGACTCTGTATCCGCACATGCGCGGGAAACAGTAGTCGCGCATGCGCAGTTGATATAAACGCGCGAAAATTGTCATAATAATGATTTCTTAAGGGAGCTTTTCTAGATGTGTTAGTAATTCGGAATCCTGATAACACCTTGAGCCATACTGTGTATAGAAAAAAGACCCATACAGATAGATATTTAAACGGTAATTCTCACCACCATCCTTCACAGTTAGCTACCGTGGGTAAATCTTTGTTTCAGAGAGCACGAGGGATCTGTGACAGTAAACACCTGGCTGCAGAGCTCCACCATGTCAAGCAAGTTTTGCATGACAACAAGCTTCGAGTCCCGCGCCTACGTCACAGTGAACGAGTGAAGCCTGCCACAGTCGAGCGTGTACCTGCTGTACTGCCATATGTTAGAGGAGTCACTGACAAGATTGGCTACATCTTGAAGCGCGCTTCCATCAAAACATACTTCAAGCCGCTGAAGAAGATTGGTCAGTTTTTACCATCGGTCAAGTGTAATGTCCCTCTGCAAGATGCAGGAGTGTACAGGCTTGATTGTGAATGTGGTCTCTCCTACATAGGACAAACTAAAAGATCAATAAAAACCCGCGTTAAAGAACATATAGCTGATGTGAAGAATCGACGCTCCGGGAAGTCTGCAGTCTGTGAACACGTACAGGATCGCCCCCGTCACTACATCAGATTTGATAAACCGCAGATCCTCGCTAAAGAACACCGATTCCTTCCAAGGATGATTCGCAAGGCTATTGAAATCAAAAAACATCCTAATTTCAATAGAGAAGATGGCTGGGTGCTACCATCTGCTTGGGATCCTATAATAAATAAAATTAAATCCCAACCCAAGCATACAACTGCAAGACTTCAAGATACCATAAGTTCATACTGCATAGATCGGAACAAAAGTTAAATTTTAATCTATGGTAACCGCGGTTAACTATGACATATGGACGTTGTACATCTCAGTCCTGCCCGTGACCACGATTGCTGTAAAGCGTTCGAAACGTCGGGTATTTAAAAAGTTAAATATACGCGATAAATTCCGTAAAAACTAGTATTATTTCAATTGTCATAATAAATAATTGTTCATTTAGATTGTATTGTTAATCGAGTACATTTTTTTTAATTTTCGGTTATTTTGTATATGTGCTAATTTAGTATAAAGTTATTATTAGCGCCGCTCCGCACTGCATGAATTGAGAATGAATTCAGAATGCCATATCTAGTGCGTTAGTACATATATATCGATGCTTTTTATAATGATCGTTCAATATGAATTATCATATATCATATTGTCTGGTCAGCATGAATATTACTACATAACTGTTGGTCAATTTGATATAACCTATCCAAACCAAACTTAACCTTATCAGGTTAATCACTTTTAAGACAATAAGTTAATAATGTACCAAATGTGAAATAATCAAGGGTAAAAATATGAAGAGAAGGAAAAAGCACTTTGCAATATCAAATAGCAGCAATGGGGTGTGTATATTTAGCCTTGCGTTACAAGAAAACACACCTTTGATGAAAAACTTTATTCCCAATGTGTAGAAGTGTTAAAAATTATGAAATAAAAAACCTAACCTACCTTACCTAACTTTATTGCACACCTCACAACGTGAGGGAGTGCTTTACTCTCGATATGTGGCCATACTTTAATTTAGCTACATACAATCGTTCTTATTTCTTTAGCTAGACACCAGATCCATATTATTATTAACGTTACAAAAATACATACATTGAATTATAAGATTAGTTTATTTTCTAATAGATTCACTTTAGATTACATAACAAAAATTGTACATGAAAAGATATATGGACTATCGTGTGTTGGTTTGTGCGTCGGTGAGTAGAAATGTAAGCAATAGATTGAGATATACATATTTCCATATATTGTAACAAAAACCAATAGGAATCCTATTGGTTTTTGTTATTGAACTCAACACCATTTAAAAGTTATTAATGAAAGTCGATCAGATTCTGTATTTTTTTTCTTGTAAAAATTATCGTCACTATTTTCACCTCTTTTAATTTTAATTTTTAACATAATAAGCGTGAGGCGTGCACTTTTGGATTTTCTAAATTTCTTTTTATTACTCTGAACAGAAAGTAACAGTTTTTGCTCATAGAGCCCGATCAATTCGACTGCTTTGTGGCGCAGTGGCTTAGCAATGAGTTGCAGCGCTAAGGGCCGCTTATTCGAATCCCGCACGAAACAAGTATTTCTGTGGCCTACAATTAATTGTTCCGGGTCTGGATGTTTGTCCTTGTAAAATTTATTTATGTAAACGGCCCTCAGGATACTGAAGAAAATTCTAGTGTAGAAGTAACGTTATAAAAAAAAAGAAATCAATGTTTGCCTGACACGGGATCCGAACCCGGGACCTTATGATCAACAAACACTTTTACCACCACAAGATCAACGAGGCAGTTATAACAGAATAACTGAATAGGCCTGTATTCAACAGTACAATCGACTTTTAATAATATAAACCCATCAACAGAATCTAGGGTTACCTTAATCCTAAATTATTTATGACTTTATAGCTTAAAATATTTTTAGTTTCCATTAAAAGTTTACATACAGATTAAAACCTCTTTTATTCTATTTTCAAAATTTAAAAAGTTAAATAAAAAAAAAAACAAAAGAAAAACAAAACACGGCCGCAAAATTGTTAGTAATTCGTTACGTCTTTAAAATTGTTCTACTGATATTAATTAATAAAAAGGGATTAGATTGTTTTTATTTTTTTAATTTAACGTGCCGTGTGAGCTTTAAGAGTCACGTCACGTCGTCATTTGTGTCGAGATGAAATGTTACGAGCCGTGGGCATGTTAAAAATTGGTGCTATTCAATGCGTCGTTGCTGAGGCCCTACATACCAGCCAAAAAGTAATATCAACGTTGTGGTCACTTTATCGCAGTACTGGGGATGTGGCTGAACGGCACACGGGTAGATATCGTGTTACTACGCAGGGACAGGATCGATTTCTCCAAATATTTGCCAGAGGACAACCCAATATCACAGCGATGCGACTACTTCAAAGGCTCCAGGAAGACCACCAGCTGCTGCTAAGCGACCAGACCGTGCGAAGGAGGTTGCATGAAGTTGGTCCTCAAGCTCGAAGGCCGCTACGTGTTCCAGGATTGCGATAAGTACCAGTAAGTAATTACGCTGTAATTCTTCGGTCGTAATGCGTACAGCAAAAAAGTGGAATTATTTGTTTTTTTCATCCGATTAAGTATAATGTGGGTGTTTCCGAGGCGAGAGTGATTAGGTAGGTTCTTGTTAAACTAAGCCGGCGGTTTTCTATCTTCGGCTATATACCGGCTGGTGGACTATTTTTTGCAAAAAAGTAAAACTAATCCAGTTTTAGTAAAAAATGCTGCATCGTGCCTTAGACCGGTTGAATTGAATAATGATGTGTGTTGACTTTGACCTTGACGGTGTTCTACTATTGATACTAGCAATGCTATATTTCCTTAAAGTAAGCTTGTGTTGGCATTGGTTCCCGACAGTATTGGCGTTCGCGATCGCGAATCGCGTTTATTACGATAACTTTAAGGTTTAATTTAATATAGAAATAAAGGAGTCAGCCTCAAAAGCCTCGTTACTAAAGGGTCTCCGGTTGTTATCAGTTAAGGTACGTGAGGGTAAATGTAGATCTATGTGAGCTACAGCTTCCACTTGCCATCAGGTGGACTGTATGATTGTTGGTCAACCTTATACAGTAAAAAAGCTATCATGTGATATAAGAATCCTTTACCTCCTCTAAATTACCAACCCGTAGAAATCCACTGGTAGACATGAGCTCAGTTGTTTAAAGAATTTGTCTGACGCTTGGAAGACGGATTGATGAGCGCAGGACCAGACGTCTGGCAGATGGCATGCCATACCATCTGGGAGATCAAGGTTTAATATGGTCACCTTTTTTACTACGTGGTAGAGCCATGCCGCAGTTATATTAGTAGTATAGTTAGGCCGGGGAAGGACCACGCTCTCACAGAATACCAGCGTAAGATATGTAGTAGTTTAATGCTGCTGAAATCGAAGAGATTTTTTTCAATTTTATACAAACAAAACACGAAGATATGGATATTTCTGTTTTATATAAGTACATAAATAATACTTTAAAAATCAAGAAAAAAACTTAAAAGCGCACCTCACAGTATTTAAAACCCTATCGGTGTAACGACTGTAATGCAGTTTGCGAACTTAACACGAAGTTCTCGGAATACATTTTTATTTGCTTGGGACAAACAGGTTTCCGTTACCTCTAAAAGTTGAACACGTTTGAAATTTGAACATCAGAACGATTTGAAATAACAGCATGATACTGCTTTGATGTCGTACTACTATTACACTATAGTACGTGAGGGTAATATGGTCATCCGGTTAATATGGTCACTTTCTTAAAAAACAACAGCCTTGTTTGAATAGACGCCTATGTGTTACGTTAGTTCCACATGAGTAATTTTTAAATAGGTTTTTATAATTTTTTTAAAGTTGTTTTTTCAAAGTGTTCCTAATTATTGCTATAACTTGTATGCTGTTTTTTTCTTAATATATTAGTTATAGTATACTACTTTGTATTTTTGTCTTTTGGGCGGCAAAGCTTAAGGTTTTTTTATATAGGATATGGGTGACAAAAGAGCACACAGTGCACCTGATGGTAAGTGGCTGTTGTGGCACATGTACATCTACATTAACCTCGATTACGAATCAAAATGCAGATGCATTGTCACCCCTGAGGACTAAGTAGAATGCTTCGATTACAGTAAAACGGGTCTCTGGTTCTCTACACTTACCATACAAAAGACAGCAGCATCAAGCTGCTATTTTACGCTGGCATTTTGTGAGAGCGTGGTCCTTCCCCGGTCGATCCGACCCATTCGGGCTACAACCATAATAAATAGCTGCAGCGTGGCTCTACCACGTATAAAATACTTTCTTGTAATCTATAATCGAATAAAAATGATTACATTCTATTGAGCCTAAGGAGATAATTATATATAAATACTTAGTATCTATAAATAATACCATTTATTTATGTATAAATGATATCGTTTTAATTGAACCAACTACAATATTTATTATGTTGATATTTGCTTGTTATACAGTCATATTAGCAACAGAGTAATATTAAAGGACTAGCTTTTCTAATTACCGGTTTATCGGAATTTCCTGCTATAGCTTGTTGTTGTAAATTACGATAATTGAAGTAATAAATTATAAAGATCGATTGCAAGTTGCAGTGTATTATGTTTAATAACACCTCGCATTTCTTTCAGAAAATGTTAAAACTAATTAATTTTTCCCGTTCATGTGTACATATTGTATTTTAAATATAACGTATTCCAGACCGAATATCGGTCACATCGGCCAGTCTCAATGGAGACTGGCCAATGTGACCGACCATCAGCGCAGGACAGGATATAGTGTCCAAGTGTATGCACAAGCACAGATGCACTCTCTATTCCCTCACTCTTATAATCCGATTGGACGGTAATCCAACACGAGTGAGAGAGATCAGGCGCAGGACTTACGGCTTTCCTAGCCATGGGGGTGAAAATACCAACAACTTCCAGGCTGCTGTTGAGAATTTCTTGACAGAAGCGACCTCATGATCGGTAACCTCGTCCAACGACACAGCCAAAATAAAATATAATGACGTATTATAAGCTTGTATGTACTCGTAAGCCACGTGGTGCGTAGAGCGCCGCTAGGACAAGTTCAAGGCGTGCCCGAGCCGCCGGCTTCCATTATAAATGTTGTTTACGCGCCAACATTACATAAGCGCACGCCGATATTAGTTCATCGCTTTATAATAAGTGCATAAAATATAGTAGGAGTTGATAATAGTCTCACAGCAGGGCTTATTATATTTTTGAAACAATATAGTTTGAATCCAAACTGCGGCATACACGTGCGGTCTGACATACTTCCCATGGTCTTAAACCTTTTTAGGTTACCACGTAGTACACAGAATCCCCATAAATTCGAGTGCTTGTTGACACCTAAAGTTTTCGACAGAGCTGATAAAAATTGACGAGTATATTGTACCTAGGCGATTGCTTTCTTTAAATTAATACGTATCGATAGACGGGTCTTTTATAACGAAACTAAAAAATAAACTTTCGACAATCTCATATAAAATTTAATGTTAAAATATCAAGATATGAAAAAGTTCTTGATAGGTTTTTTCGGTTTTAATATTTACACGCATTTAGTGTGTTCTCTTACGCTGAACTAAACGCCGGAGGATCTATTTTTAATAGTGTTAACATTTCCCGTCGGGCCAGCGGTGCCGTGACTCACAGAGCGGTAGTCTGCGTTACCGTGTTTGTTAGTAAATAGAAAGGTAGAAGGTTGAGCTTGAAGGACACGTTTCGTTTATTTCCTTTACACATGAGAACATCGCTGCAGCTAGATTATGGTTGTAGCACGGACGGATCTGCTCTCTCTCTCTCGCGCGCGTAGAAAATCGGAGACCCTTTTCTACAGTTTGATTCTTAATTGTGGATAAAAATGTGGATGACTATGGGCCATAGCATACGACTGCGTGTTCGTATGTCGCCCTTATTCTATTGTCCTTGTCTTGTGCCCTTAGTCTATCTTATCTTATCCTTAAAATTGCCCTACAGAAGAGAGGTCACTGATAAAAGACGCAAAGATAAAGTAATTGAAACTAACATTAGAATAAGGCATTATTTCATGCATAGATTTTTTACATTCCTCGGCCCTTTTTTGTATAATCAAGTCAATGCAATTTTGTACATATATCCATTAAAAATGGCAGACTGTGAAAAGGTAATTCGAACATGGTTACAAAATTTGTTATACGATGATACGGAGAAGTTGCTGATTGTTTTATACTCAACCAAATCTAAGAAATACCTTTTGACGTTTCACATTAATTATTCCGCAATAACTTTGTACCAGCGTACCCACACGATTTAAAATAACCTTTTACGTAAATCCGAACAATTATGAATTTATCTGTATTTCATTACAACGTGTATAGTTTTTTTATCACTAATTTAAATTTGAATTTTTCAAACAAAACAAAATATTAAAAAATAACCAGTATTAACTTTTTTTGCTTGACGTCGTTTCAATGATGTGTCGCTATGTATATTACCATAGTGTTTGGATCATTAAAATCGGTTGTTACGCGAATTATCGGCAAAATATTCAAATAATCGGTAAACATTTTCAAATAATCGAATCATTAATTTTTTTAATGTATTATTTGTTTAATTAAATTTTTATTTTCAAAATTCCTTAAATAACATGAATCATGAATAAAACAAGTTTATTTTTTTTACTTTGTCAAAGTAAATTTGTGTAGACAAAAAAAAAACTCATATACAAGGCCGTGTTAAAATATCCACTACATAATTTCAATATCCCGCCATTTCGGTACCAGTTACTCGACTCCACAGAGTCAGTAACTCATTCTTGGGGCGATATATACGTTTTTACAACAAAATCAGAGAAAATATACAAAATTTGACGTAAGTACACATAGTTCAAAAACTTTATTAAACTAAGTTTGTATAAAACGGGTTATTTTCATATTAAGGAACTTATGGATGATAATAACTCCTGGGAAGGGTGATCACCACCAAGCTATTTCTAATTTGTTTTGAGTTATTAATTGTAACACGTATGATTGTAAGCTCTTATTTTTTTTAAACTAGTCCCGTTGGGTTTTTCGCTGGTTCTTCCCAGGACAGAGGTTTTTTTTGCGAACCAGTGGTAAATGAAAAAAGTGACTTTCAATAAGTATTATTCATAATCTATATTGAATAAAAAAGTTTCTGTTTCTGTTTCGAGAGCTCGTGTTTAATTTTTTGGACTGTGAATCGGCTTTAATTTTTGGACTGTTTCTTCTATAATAACTTTTTGTACGTGATAGAGCCACGCTACATCTATATTATGGTTGTAGCACGAATGGGTCGGCTCAACCAGGGCAGGACCGCGCTCTCACAGAATACCAGCATAAAATAGTAGCGCAATGCTGCTGTGTTTCATATGGTGAGTGTAGAGAACCGGAGACTTTTTACTGGAATCGAGGCGTTCCATCTTAATCCTCTGGGGTGACAACGCATATGCATTTTGATTCTTAATTGAGAATAAATATGTATGTCTATGGGCCATAGCATCCACTTACCATCAGATGTACTGTGTGCACTCAATGCCATAAAAAAATCGTTGAAGCATGTGCCCATGTCACAAAGGATGATTGGGCAAAAATGGTTGATAAAAAATTGATTATGGATGACTTTGAAAGAGACATTAATTTTGTCTGCATTATTGAAATCAAATAGTTTTACTGAAAGTGATTGAATAAATTTATTTTTAATCTAGTTTCAATCTTAAATTTTTATAACTGTGCCTCTAGAAATAAGCAGTAACAACAAATACGAAGAAAGTGATAAATCTTGTTTTTTAAATTATCCGTTTTTAATTTATTCTGGTATTATTCAAACCAAACTAAATGATTACCAACTCTAAATAATCGATATCGATTTTTTTAAGAATCGAATATTGTACGTTCCAATTTTTTGGTTGGCATGCTTGGTGCAATAAGTGTGACAGCTGTCAAAATGTATTTCTTACATTTGGTTGACTATAAGTTAATTAAATTCATAAGTAAATTAATGATAATTCATTTTATATAAGAAACAGAAAATATTTGTTAATGTATCTTTTAGCACATACACCTGAGATGCAGGTTTATCCTAGTTCAGGTGCCTGTTATATATATACATACAATATACAATCATCGCAATAAGCTTTTCTTTGTTTATATTTTTAAGTCAAATAATTTTATTCTCATATGAGTTATATTTATAGGTTGAGTTATATTGGTATTTTCACATTTTTTTTGGATTGAGTGTTGATCGGAATAGTCTAAATCACCTACAAAGTCATTGCAGACGTCATTGAAGAGTTCGTCGAGTTCGAGTTCGCCTTTTTGAAAGTAACAAATAGAGGCGGGAATATTTTTTTTCTGTGAGAGGCATAACTGTCAGACATTCCGCTCTTTCATAGATATAAAAACAAGTGATTTTTTTTAAATGATGTATTTCTTTAACGTTTTTACGTTTATACACTGACCTCTATATATACAAGTACGCTGGACTGGCTATACACCGTGACATGCTGAAGCGATTTGATTTCCGCCATTTTGGCGCTGACAGCAGAAGTGCCCGTCCACGGAACTAATAATAGGGATAAGACAGTGTACCAAATTATATCCATAAAAATTCTATACCCTACCTATACCTAAATAAATTGAATAGACTCTATGGATAGATGGACTCTACCCGTAACGTCCATTCTATTTATGTATCATATTAATATAATGCCACTACCATTCATCATCATTAAAACTCTTCACAAGTCCACTGCTGAACATAGGCCTGACGAGAAGATATGTCGTAATTTCTCGAACACTGCCCAGCCGAGTTGAATCCGTCGATTGACCTCTCGGTCGAAGTTGGATATACCTAATCGGACTATTTGTCCCAGGTAAACGTACTCGTCAACAACTTCGAGCTTAGTGCTCCCAAAAACTACGGGCATAGGTGTGACATGGACATTAAACATGATCTTTGTTTTGTCCATGTTCATCTTAAGACCCATCCATTGGGAGGCATTATTGAGGTCATTGAGCATATTGCTTAAGTCCTCCAGCGATTCTGCCATAAGGACTATATCGTCGGCAAATCGAAGGTGAGTACTATATAGATATACTCGCCATTGATGTTAATACCGTATCCTTTCCTGTCCAGTAGCTTGAAAACGTCTTCCAATGCAGCGGTGAAGAGTTTCGCGGATATAACGTCACCCCGTCTTACACCTCTACGGATTAGTTTTGTACTCTGGTTTTGTACTCGGATAGCCATCATAGCCCTTAACCATTTAACCAAAAATTATTAAGATTAAACGAAATACAGAAAATAAAAATAAAAACATAATTTCTAGAATAACTTATTGTCAACCGTTCATTTACTTCTAGTATTATAAAAAACAAATCAGCTGCTATAATAACGCCTATTCTAATCAACTACAGGTCTCTCTATAGACGGTAAAATATTTTCTACTATATAAAAATTATGTTTGTTCGTACTTTCTACGATGCCATACCGTTCATCAGATTGCAGTCAAACTTTGTCAACTTATTGGTTGCACTTGTGGGAAGGTTATACGCATGGTACAATTAACTGATACTAGGTGGCGTGCGTATTATACCGACTATTTATTTGAAAGTTATATATATCATTCTAATTCAATGATTGTATTATCATTCCTAATTAAACAATATAATAACTGTTCCACATTTTTAACGATATTTCCACAATTATTTCTTCTGCGGCAGCAATGTGCCGGATACGATTATATAAAAAATATAAACTTTGAATTACATAGTTATCAGTTATTTACGTCATTTTCGAAATTGAAATTACAATATTTAAAAAAAATAACTGAAATTATCATAAAGTCCTACTTTCTGTGGTATCGTCCCAAGAATGCTGGCTACATGTCCTCACTGAATGGCTATACTTAGCATTCAAGCGAGGAAACAACAAACTAAACAAATTCTTATTACAAGCAGCGATGATCAGTCGCAGATACAGTTTTTTAGGAACTACACCGCACGTGCACCCTACGGACCAATAGTCTCTATAGCAAATTGCACAAATATATACTTATCTTATAGATACTCTGGGCTAT